>CM035428.1:141606456-141608956 GCA_020310875.1 Ceratopteris richardii | reverse complement strand
AAGACATCATCCAAACAGCCCTCAATGGCTTGAGGAGTGAAGAAAAGTGGAAGCCCCTCATCACAAACATTATTTATAGAGACCCTCTACCAACATTCGACAAGATTATGCCAAAGCTTGTGGCTGAAGAGGTTGCTCAAGAAGGAGAAGGCAACAAAGGTAAGGACAGCCATAGTCAAATGTTATATGCAAGACGAGGTAGAGGAAGGAACTCAGGAGGAGGCTCGAGAGGAAGAGGAAGAAGCTACAACAACACAAATTCCAGCCAACACAAATCAAAGGACAACTCAAATGATAACACACATGGAAGAGGTCGAGGAAGAAATAGAGGAAAAGGTCGAGGTTCATACAATCCTCATAAAGGTATAGCATGTTATCATTGTGGTAAACTAGGACATCATGCAAATGATTGTTGGCAAAAGAATGGAAGGCTGAATGGAGGCAACCAAAGGAGCCAAAATAACTATGCGAGTACATTAAGTGAAGGAGACAAGCAAACCATGCTTGCCATGAAGCATGAGTACAACAACCCGAGAAGTGATGATAAAAAATGGTTCATAGATTCAGGTTGCAGCAACCATATGACATGCTAAGGAGATTTATTCACAAAGCTACAAGCTCCAAGTGGAAAAGGATGTGTGGAGACCAGTGATGAAACTCAACACACAATTGAGCATGTTGGAGATATCAAGCTTGGAGACAGGAAGGTATTGGCTGATGTTCTTCATGTTCCTACTATTGCAAAGAATTTGATTTCAGTAGGACAAATGGTAGAGAAAGCATATCATGTTATCTTCAATGAAAAAGGATGCTTTATAAAGAATCCTAAAGAAGGATTCAAGGTCATTGCTCAAGGAAGCAAAGAAGGTAGGATGTTCACTTTGGACATTCAACAACCACATGGAAAGGTGATGTATATTCAGTTTGGAAACAAGAGGATTGTTGAAGTTGATTTGTGGCACAAAAGGTTTGGACATATCAACATTCCCAAGCTCAAGGACATGAGCAACCATGAAGTGGTAAGAGGTCTTCCAAGATTCAATGATGCTGGACTACATGAGTTTTGTGAAGCATGCCAACTAGGAAAGCAAACTCGAAAACCATTCAAGAAGAGCAACTATGTGGCAAGGAATGTCCTCAACCTGATACACATGGATGTATGGGAACCATCACAACGACCATCAGTGGCTGGTAATAGATATTTTGTCACTTTTATTGATGATCATTCAAGAAAAGTATGGATGTTCTAAATAAAACAAAACTCAGATGTGTTCTCCATGTTCAAGAGATTTAAAGCACAGGTAGAAAAGGAAATAGGACGCTACATAAAGACCTTGAGGTGCGATGGACGAGGAGAATATTTCTCCAAAGAATTTTCAAATTTTCTTCATAAAAATGACATAAAGCGACAATTTACATGTAGGTACACACTTCAACAAAATGGAATAGCTGAAAGGAAAAATAGACATATCACAGAAGTTGCAAGATGTGTGCTCAACGAGATGAAGGTGCCACTAAACTATTGGGCTGAAGCAACTAGTACGGCTGTTTATTTGATGAACAAGTGCACAACGGCTGGAGTGCATGATCTAACTCCCGAGGAGGTTTATTCCGGTAAGAAACCTTACCTTACACATCTCAAAGTTTTTGGATGTGTGTGTTATGTTCACATCCCTCAAGAACTAAGGACAAAGATGGAGGCAAAGTCAGAAAAATGTTTTTTCATTGGATATTCATCGGAGCAAAAGGGATACAGGTGCTACAAGCCGGTGATAAAGGAACTACGACTCTCACGAGATGTGGTATTTGATGAGCTAAAACCATGGTTTGGAGACAAAGAGAAAGAGAAGATTCTTGAAGAAGATTGCAAAGATGATGGAGGTGCTGTCCAAGAAGAATTTTAGCAAACAAGCACCCAAATGTCAGGTCCAGAAGCTTCTACATCACTTGGAGAAAGCTCAACATGGAAGGGGAGACTAAGGAGTCATTCCTCATCACCAACATTAGGTTATGAAAGATTTGAAGCTGAAAGTGCTGCCCAAAATAGTGATTCAAATGCAAGTGAAGAAGAATATGAAGAGGTGATTACACCAAAGGTAAAGCTGAACTGGTTGAAGAAGCAATATTCAAAAGGAAATGAAAGGAAGTCTTTGAGAGCAAGGTATCCAATTCAAAGGCTGAGCTATGATAGTTTTATTGCAAAGCATTTTGCATATATGACACAGGTGGTCAAAGACAAAGAACCGGATGCATATGAAGAAGCATGTACACAAAAAGAATGGCAAGAAGCTATGCAAGAAGAGATAAAAGCTCTCAAGGACAATCACACATGGGAGTTAGTTCCAAAGGCTGAAGGTATGAAGATTGTTCCAAATAAATGGGTGTTTAAAATAAAGAGAAATGCTGATGGTTCTCTAGCTAGGCATAAAGCTAGACTAGTAGCAAAAGGATTCAAGCAAACTCACGACATCAACTATGAAGAGACTTTCAGCCTGGTTAC
>CM035428.1:141548764-141561264 GCA_020310875.1 Ceratopteris richardii | reverse complement strand
ACACACATACACACAGACGTGCACACACATACACACACATATACACACACACATACACACATAGACACATACACACATAATGATACATTCACACACATACACATGCATACACACATAGACACACATATACACACACACATACACACATACACACACATATATGCATACACACACACACATAGAGAGACATACACACACATACACATACATGCATACATATGCATACATAATGCATATGCACATACACACACATAGACACATACACACACATAAACACATACACACTCATAGACGCGTAGCGACACATACACATAGACACACACACATACACACAAATATACACAAACACATACACACATAGACACATACAACATAGACACATACACACATAATGATGCATACACACACATACACATGCATACACATGCAGATGCATACATACATGCATACACATACACACCTAAACACATACACACACATAGACACATACACACATACACATGCATACACACACATACACATGCATACACACATACAGACACATATACAGACACATACACACACATATATGCATACACACACACATAGAGAGACATACACACATAAACACATACATGCATACATATGCATACAATGTACATACATACTTACATGCATACATATGCATACATAATGCATATGCATATGCATACAATGTACATACATACTTACATGCATACATAATGCACATGCATAGATACATACACACACATAGACACATACACACATAGACACATACACACACATAAACACATACATACTCATAGATACACACACATACATATAGACACACACACATGCACACACATATACACACACATACACACATAATGATGCATACACACACATACACATGCATACACACATACAGACACATGTACACACACATTCACACACATATATGCATACACACACATAGAGAGACATACACACACATACACATACATGCATACATATTGCATATGCATATGCATACATACATACTTACATGCATACACAATGCACATGCTTACATACACATACATAATGCATACACACACATACACACATATGCATACATAATGCACATGCATATGCATACATAATGCATATGCATATGCATACATACATACTTATATGCATACATAATGCACATGGTTACATACACGTACATAATGCATACACACATAGACACATACACACATAATGATGCATACACACACATACATATGCATACATACATGCATACACATACACACACATAGATACATACATACACATAAACACATACACACTCATAGACACACACACATACACATAGACACACACACATATACACACACGCATACACACATAGACACATACACACGTAATGATGCATACACACATACACATGCATACATAGACACACATAATGATGCATGCATACACATACATATGCATACACACACACATGCATACATACATGCATACACATACACACATAGACACATACACACACATAGATACATACATACACATAAACACATACACACTCATAGACACACACACATACACATAGACACACACACACATATACACACACATAGACACATACACACGTAATGATGCATACACACATACACATGCATACATAGACACACATAATGATGCATACACACACATACATATGCATACACACACATATGCATACACACACATATGCATACATACATGCATACACATACACACGTAGACACATACATACACATAGATACATACATACACATAAACACATACACACTCATAGACACACACACATACACATAGATACACACACACATATAAACACACATACACAAATAGAGACATACACACATAATGATGCATACACACATACACATGCATACATAGACACACATAATGATGCATACACACACATACATACGCATACACACACATATGCATACATACATGCATACACATACACACATAGACACATACACACACATAGATACATACATATACATAAACACATACACACTCATAGACACACACACATACACATAGACAACACACACATATACATACACACATACACACATAATGATGCATACACACACATACACATGCATACACACACATATGCATACATACATGCATACACACACACACATAGACACATACACACACATAGATACATACATACACATAAACACATACACACTCATAGACACACACACATACACATAGACACACACACATATACACACACAAACACACATAGACACTTACATGCATAATGATGCATACACACACATACACATGCATACACACATACAAACACATATACACACACACGTACACACATACACACATATATGCATACATACACACATATATGCATACACACACATAGAGAGACATACTCACACATACACATACATGCATATATATACATACATAATGCATATGCATACATACATACATACATACATACATACATGCATACATGCATACATACACACACATATACACCATACACACACACATATACACACACATACACACATAGACACGTATACACATAATGATGCATACACACACATACACATGCATACACACATATACACGCACATACATACACACACACATGCATACATACACATACTTTATGCATACACACTTACATATGTACATGTATATATATTGATTTCTAACCATTTTGTTTTATATGTTAGGTATTATGGATCCCAGTAGAGAGAGAAAGGCGAAACTCACTCTCATCAAAAGTCTTATGAGAGCAAGAGTTCTGTCTGATACTCTAGGGGCCATAATGCGTGATTACTCAGAGATGTCTGATGAGGAGATGAATTATACGATCCAGATGCTTACCGAGCGATCAGACGAGGGCTCTTCTGTGGCTCCACATGCAGGAAGAGAGCTAGCTGCTCATAGGTATGTTTTGTTTTCATAAACTTTTTTAATGATATTATAACACATATTTTTATTTATTTCTATCTATCTATTTTCAAGACACCAATACCGCCTCCAACACGTGATAGCATAGCAGAGTTGCCTATGAGGACATGCATAGGCACCTTAGGACTAGAGTGTGACATAGAGCCAGAGGGGAACATTGTGTACATAGGGAATGGATTGGAGTTCAAGAGAAGAATGTGGGCACTATGCGACCCTTACCTATGCTTATCCACTTACCGTGGAAGTAAGTAAAAGTTTTTTGTAGTGAGCATGATGAGAGGGATAAAAAATATGTGCTTAGTTCACTTGAGACAGAGTTTGGGATAAGATGGTCACTTAAGTGGTGTTTAAAAGAGATGCAGACAGTTATGGCTCATCGTCGTGACAATGCACGGTATGCACTGCTTTTATGTATATATATGTGGATATGAGTATGTGTGTTTATGCATGTATGTATGTATATGAGAGAGAGAGAGAGTGAGACTAGAGGTATAAATACACGCATACACACACATATACATCATACATGCACATTTACACACATATACATATACATGCACATTTATACATACACACACATACATGCCCATTTTTACACACACATACACATGCAATGTTACACACATATAATGAATACACATAGACACATGCACATACTCACATACACGTACACATACTCACATACACATACACATGCATAATCATATGTACACACACATAGACTCATATATTCATATTTACATGCATATATACATATACACATGCATATATACATATACACATGCATATATACACACAAAATACATGCATATGCACATATAGATACACATACATACACAACACATGCATACGCATAAATAAATAAATCCTATTTCAAAAATCCTAAATTGAAAACACTAATTTCGATATTAGGGTTTTGAAATCCCTAATTTAAAAACTCTAATTCAACCTTTTAGCCATATGTTTGAAGTATATGTACACCTCCGACGTCCTACTAGAGAGATGTCTCTCCTCCCAACCTTATGCCTCTATATATAGCTACTCGAATCAACGAGGATCATAATATATGTAAAGATATATACACATCATGTAGATAGGATACATAAATATAAAATGGAGTAGATATATTATGCATCACACATACATGCCTAAATGCACACATAAATATATATATACATACTAACATATTTACATGTACACATTTACACATAGACATAAATACATATATACATGTACACATCACATATACATGCCTACATGCACACATAAACATATATATACATGCATACATATTTACATGTACATATTTACACATAGACACATATACATATATACATGTACACAATTATAAACACTTGCATATATTACATGAATACATGAATATTTTACATAAATGCATATGCATATATACACATATGCATATTTAACACATGTATACATATATCACACACATGCAAACACATACATATACATGAAATACATATATATGCATACTAACATATGTATACATATAATACACATGAATACACACACATATGCATACATACATGATAACAATTTGCTCCTCGAAGATAAAGCTATATATAAAATAATTAGGCATACCCCCGAGCTTCATGTTCTAACTTAGAAGAACATGATTTCATCTCTCTAATAGGATTCATCGTTATTCAAGTTAATAAAAAAAACCTATTATCTGATATCCATTCAGAAGCTTCAAGTTATTGATCGATAACTAGAGTAGAATTTACTATCTAATCTGCTCATATGTTTTCATTATTGCCATCATTTTGGTAAGACATCAATATAGTCTCATCTTCATTATCCTTATTGATTTCATTTATTTCTTCTATTGTTAAATCTATGTTCTCATGAATCACATCATCTGTTGATGGATTAATATCTATTTCTGGTAATTCCTCTTCCTCATCAGTAGAATTAGCATGTAGAGAATTATCCTCTTCATCAAAAAGATTAGTATCATTATCACGTATAATGATTCTAATTTCTATTTCAGATGTTGATGTATCAATGTCTGATGCTGAATCATCAAGAGGACTTTCTTTGATCTTTCTAACAATAAACTGTTCAAACAATGACCTACCTCTAGGTTGCACATGAATGACTTGCCACCGAGGATGAGCATCTGGGTTTTTATAAAAAAATGCTTGTTCAATATGCCTAGGAAGAATATATGGTTCTTTAGTGGATCGTATTACCTTGGAAGAATCGATTGCCCAAAACCCAGATAATTCCTTTCTTAATGTAGAATTACTACTTTTATACTCCGCTCGAAACCAGTCAACCTTCAAAATGACCTATCAAAATATATAACAACAAAAACCCATTATTAGGTGCTTAAAAAAATAACTAACTCTAAAAAAAATATTTAAACTTTTTTCTACCTGTTTGAATGCACGAAATGAAATTTCGTAGATACCAACAATAGTTCCTACGTAACCAAGTTCGCTATCTATACGGTTCGTGTCTTTTGAGCTAGCACGTGATAGTTTCTTGAAAGAAGCAACAATACTAGAATCCTTTGTTTTACGTAAAGAATCAATGGCTTTGATTCTAATATGTTGTCCAAAAGCCCACATATTAGTGAACATTCGATCCTGCAAAATAAATTCAATTAGTAAATAGAAACTAACATACATATATGAAAAAAATAAAATATTATTGTAATAAAATTACCTTCCGTTCACAACCTATCATTAACTCTCTTTGCTCATCTTAGATTTCTTCATTATTTGCGTTGGCGCGTTGCAAATGACTATATAGCCAATCCGTGAAAGAAGGTATATCTGTAATCTCATTATTATCAAGATTACATCTAGATCTTTTGTTTTTTCGCCTTTTACTTCAGAGACTTTGAAGTTCCTCGTACTCGCTAAGGAATGCTTGCATGCATTCGCTATTATATGCTACAAAAGTAGAAACATAATTTTTTTCTTGAAATGTAAATAAGAATGGAACCCCCTTACCTGATAATAACTCATCTGTTATTTTTGAAGAAGACTCGTTGGTCCATGCACATGGAGCTTCTTCATGAACTCTTTCAAGGTACTCACTAACGTAATACATGCACTCTTCAAGCATCCAACCCTTTGCCATGGATCCTTCTGGTTTTGCTCTTTGTCGCACATAACCTTTTAGTATTCCCATAAATCGCTCGACCCAAAACATCCATCGAGTGTTGACAACACTTGCAATCTCTATCTCATCTACAAGATGACTAATAAATGAACCTGAATATCAAAAAATGAAGTAGGAAGTTCTTTTTCCATCAAACATAGTAGCTCTTTGCATTCACGTTTTTTTTGTGGGATCGAATTTTTATCGATCTCTTTGGATGTAATCCACCTATACATATCATAAAAACAATTATAAAGAAGTTAATTAAAAAATAAAAGATATCCAATATTCATACATATTAAATATAAAAGTATCATAATTACCTTATAAGTGATCCAAGACGATAGATCACATCTCGTACTCCTTTTGTTGTACATCCATCGATAACCAAAGGTAAAATATGTTTCAAAAAGTTATGCCAGTCATGGGTCTTTAACCCAGATAAGCTCTTATCATCCATAGTAAACATGTTTTGAAACGATGCTCCATATCTTGTAGGAGTCTTAATCAATTGAATTCTATTGTTGATATTCTGTATCTCTTTTGTTGTAAGTACCCAAGGAGCAGATGCATAAGTCGTTTCTTGTCGATGTCTATCAAAAACTGGCCATAACTTTGGTTTGGATTTTTGATCTTTCAAATCATTCCTTGATGGTGTGGTATCTTTTAGTCCAAGAAGATGCTGCCATAGTGAATAACCAATATTTTTTAATATATGCATAGGATCAAGAAGATGACATACTTTTAACTCTTTCCAATACTCCAAAGAATACCATATTGATATGTTCTCTGCGAGTGCCAATTTTCCTTTACCTTTGTTCACATACTCATTATCTGAATCATCACTGAAGATTTCTGCTTCTGGATCTATCAGAGGTCCATCTGTCCATTTTTTATACCAATCCATAGGTTTCATAGGTTTTGGATACTGGCCTGTTTCAAGCTTTCCATTAAAATGTATCGCTTCTCTTTTAGATCTTAATGGATGATCATCAGGCAAGAATCGTCGATGTCGAAGATAAATATTTTTGTTGAGATTCTTACTATAGATTGATCTCAACCAATCACCACAATATGGACAAGCTTTATAACCCTTAGTAGATATTCCTGCATCATGGAAAATGATAAAAATATAATCAGATTAAACCATATTTATTTACATGCATATTGAATAAAAAAATTACATCAATACCTGAACAAACGCCATATCCAGGAAAATCGTGAATAGTCCAAGCCACAATACCACGAACCGTAATATGTCTTTCATTGATGCTTTTCGATACATCAATGACATTAATACCTCTCCATAACTCTTGAAGATCGTCAATGAGAGGAGCAAGATATACATTCATATCTTTAACTTGTCTTTTGCCTGGGATTAAAAGTGAAAGCATTAAATGTTCCTTTTTAATGCTAAGATATGGCGGAAGATTGTAGTTTATGACTACCACTAGCCATGTTGACCATTAACTGGATTTCATGGAGAATGGATTAACCCCATCTAATGCAACTCCTAACTTTAGATTCTGTGGATTTTGTGCAAATTCAGGCCATGTAGAATCAATATGCTGAAAAGCAACACTATCATGAGGAATTTTGATTATTCCATCAGTACTTTTATGATCATGTCCCCAAGTCAAAAGCTTTGATAATTCGGGGCTTTGAAACATATGTCTAATCCGTGGAGCCAATGGAAAATGTCTCAATACCTTTTTTGGGATTTTACCTTCTTCACCCTTATATCGAGGAGATTGACATTTGGGACATGTCAAAGAGTCTGCATATTCACCTCTATATAACATACAATCGTTAGGACATGCATGTATACATTGATAATCTATACCAAGATTGTTGATTATCTTCTTCATTTCATCATGTGAGGTAGGAAGAATATTCTGACTTGGTAAAAACTTTTCAGATAATAACCTGTAAGTTTATCAAAAAAAGATATATTAAAAAAGGTAAATAAATAAATATACATATATACATGTAGGTTTTTATTCTTACTTTAGATAAGGTAAGAACAAGAACTTGAATTGAATGGACACTTTTTGTCCGCGCATCTTTTAAAACTATTAATGCATCTTTCAAAATATTTACACAAAATTTGATTGTTTTGGATGCCAGGATACGATTGTTTGTTTTGGACACATGAAGTATGTACCTTCATTGAATGATTTGTCGATTCACACTTTCAAACTGAACATATGTGTGAATCGACAAATCATTCATATCCTCCAAAACAAACAATCGTATCCTGCCATCCAAACAATCGTATCCATTCAATTCAAGTTCTTCTTCTTATCTTATCTAAAGTAAGAATAAAAACCTACATGTATATATATATATATATATATATATATATATATATATATATATATATATATATATATATATATATATATATATATATATATATATATATATATATATATATATTTATGTATATATATATAAATAGATAGAAAATTGAAAATTATATCTTAATAGTGTCGAAACAGATACATTACTCCATCCCAAACGATTTTGAAGGTTGAGAATAAGTAAGCTCGCATTTAGTCGTGTCAAACGACTTCCTTCATATACATGCTTTAGACATTCCTCTCGAAGATATTTCTCATTTTTAGAAATATCAATGCTCTCACTGTCATTTTGATACCAATGCTCAATAAAATCTGTCATGCCATCGTCTTCATCATTGTCACACAAATCTTGTACTTTATCGTCTTTTGAATATAGATCTTTCAACTTTTCATATTGCACAGGATTAGTTTTGCGTAGCCTCCTCATGGAAGCTTCTGATAATCGTGGTCTTACTGGTAATTGTGAATGCTGTGGACGAATATCATCAACATCATACGTTGGAATCTACACATATAAATAAAACTCATTAGTACTCCATAAATGAATAAAAAGTAAACTTCAAATATAATTAAGTATGTAACTTCTTAAATATGGATAGAAAATTTTTATTCTCTCTAGCTAAAAGGTGCTCTTGGAGGTCTACGCCATCCATAATTCACTAATAGTTCATCACCAGCATGTAATGTAGTAATAGCATTGACAACTATGTATCTTGATACATCTCTACTCATGTATGGTGATTCATGACTATTTTCACGCTCCTCAAATGTGCAATTAGTCCTTGAACTATTATGTAACCCTTGACTACTATTTATTAAACCTGCTATATTTCCATGTGTGTAAGCTCTTCCATCAATATATAATCTTTCATTTTCTGCATGTAAAATCCTTCTACTAGTAAGGGATGCTGCGTTCAAGCATATTCCATAAGTACTCATGCTTTGAACATAACGTGAAAGTCGATGCCAATCTCCCGATCCATATATAGGACCACAAAATGACATAAGAGTGACTTCAGAGTTCGAAGGCACAAACAAATCCTCTACAATAAAGAGAGCACGACAAGCATTAGTAATAGTGGATGGAGCAATCATATAGCGATTACCCCAAAAGTTGAAAACCTCTCCATCTAAAGGAAGTGGTCCTCTATTCCATCCTCCATATCTTCTTCTATCATATGTTTGTACTAAAGAACGATCACAAGCTGGTAATGGATAATCTCCAGCCGTTTCATTCTCTAAACCAAGAGGTAGAGGATTTCTAGAAACCTCTGCTTGTAATTGATGAACAAAAAGTCCATGACGTGTACGAGGTATATTAACATTATGAGAAAAATCATCATCATCATCATCATCGAGCAAGTATTCTTGTATATCAACAATAATTTGATTTTATATATGGTTTTTAAATAAAATAATGACATTAATATATATAGAAAATACATACCCAAGCATTATCACGTTGACTAGGTGATGGTGCATGCTCAAAAGTACCATACTCTGCCTCATGTTCAATACATTCCAATCGTGGTCTTCGATACGTGCCATAACAAGAGTTACACCAACATATAATATGCTCTTCATAGTAAAATTCATCATAATTCCTATCGGAGGACACATGTGAAGTCGTTGCATGGGTAGGAGGTGGTGGAGTACCCTCTGATTGATCAGAATCTGCACATAATAAGAAACATAAAAAAAAATATAAGTTATGTATCCATCAAATATATTTAAAATTAAATATTTCATATAGTTACACTATAAAGTCGTTGCACGAAGAGGAGACGGTGGTGGAGTTCCATCTGATTGATCAGAATCTACAAATAATGGTATTTGATATTAATAATTTGATTATCTACATAAACAAAAAATTCACATATACATATTTACACATACACACATATTCACATATACACATTTACACATACACACATATTCACATATACACAACTACATATTATTGTGGGATAAATGCATGTATTTTGTATGAATGAGTGTATATGCATGCATGTGTGTGTACGTATATATGTGGATATGTATATGTATGTTTATGTTATATGTATGTATATGTGTATATGTATACATATATGCATGCATATATGTTTGCATGTATATGTGTATGTGGGTATGTGTATGTGTATGTGTATGTGTGTGTATATATGTATATGTATTCTGACTTTTTTTTCTGTTTGAGATTAAATTAACAGGAGATATTGTATGGTCGAAAAAAATAAGAGGCGAGCTAACATACCACCTGAGTCGTGGTAGTTTTTTCGTAGACAGCTACGTCTTCAGGAGTCATTTCCTCAGCAGAAGGTACACAAATTAATAGTTTATATTTATAATTTTTATATATTTTAGTAATTTTTTACATTTAATTTATGTATTCTTTTTCTTGAATAAACAGGCTGCTGCAAAGAAGAGAGTGGAGTCGGGCCACACATCGCACCTAGGCCAAATGGGCCATAATGGTTTTGTAGCTACGTTTGTAAGTATATGTGTTATTGTGAGTATATTTTTTATTTTAGTTAAAATTCAAGCAACTAATGTTTTTTATTTGTTTCATTGCAGCGGAAGGATTATGGCCGATATCCTACGAAACAGGAGATCCAGTATGCTACACATTTTGGATATCGGCATTTGAGCGAGTATATGCAAGATCATCCTGATGCCTTTGTGAGTATTTTTAAATTTTATATAATTATTTTGTTTTTATGAATGTTTTAATTATTTTATTTATTTATGTTTGTTATATGTAATACAGGAGTATTATGGAGAGACAAATATGGATGAGGTGGAGAGACAGACACAGGAGGCACGATCTCGATCGTCACAGGGTGATCATGACGATGAGGATGAGGAAGATCAGAATGATCATGATGTTGCTGATGATGATGATGATCATGATGATAATGATTAGGATTTTAGTTGGTTATGACATTGGATTATATGTATTTACATTTATATATATATATATATATTATAATTATTTCCGTTATGTTTTGAATTGTGTGTATGGTATTAAGTAATGAAGAGTTTTGTTCTATTGATTGTTATTATTGTTTATATTAGGCATGTGTTTTAATACTTTAATTATGTATGTGTGTGTATATGTATGTATGTGCATGTGTATGTGTGTGTATATGTATGTATGTGCATGTGCATGTATAAGTGTATATGTGTGTATGAGTATGTGCATATGCATGTGTATGTACGTATGTGTATATGCATATGCATGTATATGTATAACTCTATGTGCATATGTGTGTATGTGCATGTATATGTTTATATGTAGGTATGTGCATGTGTGTGCATGTGTATATGTGTTTTAATACTTTAATTATAAAATTCATTCATATGTGTGTACCTAAGTGTATATGTATGTGTGTGTATGTGCATGTGTATGTGTGTGTATATGTATGTATGTGCATGTGCATGTATAAGTGTATATGTATGTATCAATATGTGCATGTTCTTGTGTATGTGTGTGTATATGTATAAGCATGTATATGTATAAGTCTATGTGTATGTATGTATATGTGCATGTATATGTGTATATGTAGGTATATGCATGTGTGTGTGCATGTGTATATGTGTTTTAATACTTTAATTATATGATTCATTCATATGTGTGTACCTAAGAGTATATGTATGTGTGTGTATATGTATGTATGTGCATGTGTATGTGTGTGTATATGTATATGCATGTATATGTATGTGTGTGTACATGTATATGCATGTATATGTATATGTGTGTATATGTATATGTATATGTATATGTATATGTATATGTATATGTGTATATGTATATGCATGTGTATATGTATGAAACATGCATGTGTATGTGGATGTGCATATACATGTATTTGCATATATGTTAATGTGTGTATATATATATATATATATATATATATATATATATATATATATATATATATATATATATATATATATATATATATATATATATATATATATAATAATAATGCATGCATGGACGTCTTTTTATGTGGTTGTAGGAAT
>CM035428.1:141526264-141528764 GCA_020310875.1 Ceratopteris richardii | reverse complement strand
TCTAAGCATATGTTCATATGCACCTTGCTTCAATTGAAGCCTTGATAAAGCTTTGTCCAAGCTAGTCTTCCATGATTCCAAGCCAATGTGTGAAGGCTTGATATGCACCAACAGCTCCCCCTCAAGCCAAACACTTTGGCTTAAGTCTTCTTCTTCATTCTTCAATCACTTCCTGCAATCCAATCATAGATTTGAATCTGCATAACTTGTTTCCATCCAATGCCTTTGTAAGTAAATCTGCACATTGCATATTAGTAGAAACATAAGTCAATTGAATCTCTTTGCTAAGTAGCTTCTCTCTCACATAGTGGTAATGAACCTCTATGTGTTTGGTTCTGGCATGATAAATTGGATTTGTTGCAAGGTGAAGAGAGCTATCTATACTCTGCTTCAGTGGATGACAATGCCACTGTAGGTTGCTTCTTGGCTGACCAAGAAATGGGCTTATCTCCTGCAAAACAAATGTATCCTGAGGTTCTTCTCCTATCATCCTTGCATCCTGCCCAATCTGCATCTGAGTAAACTTTAATGTCAATATCTGATGTATAAGGAAAGTACAAACCATGACTTTGAGTTCCCTTCAGATACTTCAAGATCTTCTTTGCTGCCTCTAGGTGAGGTACCCTTGGTTTGTGCATGAATTGACTAAGCACACTAACTCCATATGCTATGTCAATTCTTGTCAAGGTAGCATAGTTCAAACTACCTACCATACTTTGGTATCCTGTGATGTCTTTGACTTCTTCTCCTTCATGAGCACTTAGCTTTAGGTTGACCTCCATTGGAGTAGTAGATATTTTAGCATCCTGCAAACCAAACTTCTTGACCATATCCTGCACATACTTCTTTTGAGTGATATATATGCCTGAGTTGGTGTAGACTAACTCAAGACCTAAAAAATACTTCAATAATCCAAGATCACTAATCTTGAATTCTTTCATCATCTCTCCTTTGATGTGTCTAATCCCATTGACATCATTGCCTGTAATGATGATGTCATCAACATAAACACATAAGTAGATTACCTCTGTACTACTTCTCTTTATGAATAGAGAAGTGTCTGCTTTACTCATCACAAATCCTTGGTCTTGGAGATAGGTTGTCAACCTGTAATTCCATGCTCTAGGTGCCTGCTTTAAACCATACAGAGCCTTCTTCAATTTACAAACATAATGTACCTTTTTTGGATCTTCATAGCCAGGTGGTTGTGACATGTAGACTTCTTCAGATATCCATCCATTCAAGAAGGCATTCTTGACATCTAATTGGTACATATTCCAATTCTTGGATGCAGCTACACTTACCAAAATTCTGATAGTGGGCATCTTGGCCACAGGAGAAAATGTCTCCTTGTAATCAATGCCTTGGGTTTGTGCAAAACCTTTGGCTACCAACCTAGCTTTGTACCTGTTTATTGTTCCATCTGAATTCTTCTTTAGTTTGTAGATCCATCTGGATCCTATTACCTTCATAGAATCCTTCTTGGGTACCAAGTCCCAAGTATCACTCTCCTTGAGAGCTTCCATCTCTTCATCCATGGCTTCTCTCCATTCTGGTTTGGTAATTGCTTCTTCATAGGTACCTGGTTCTTCATTCAACAAGTCCTTTGCAAGATATACAGAATGTTTAGTTACAAGTGATGTGTCATACCCAAATCTGATAGGCTTCTTCTTTTCTCTTTGAGATCTCCTCATTGCTTGAGTTGAGGATTCTGGTTTATCCTCTAGTTGCTTTATCTTCATCTTCGCTTTGGACTTCCAAGCCTTGAACTCTTCAAGGTTTATTGTATCATCATCATCTGAGCTTGAATCTTCTTGCTGAATTGATTCCTCCTTGGTGAGCTTTGGGAAATCTTCTTCCATGTCATAGGGTAGACTAATCTTCCTGCATTCATTTTCATACCAAGAGTCATTCTCATCAAAGATGACATCTCTGCTTACCTTAAAACCTTTGTTTGTTGGGTTGTAGAATCTGTATCCCTTTTGGTTCAAATCATAACCAATGAAGATGCATTTTTCAGCCTTGGGGTCTAGCTTTCCCCTTACCTGTGAGGGAATATGCACATATGCTACACAACCAAAGATTTTGCAATGATCCAGAGAGGGTCTCTTACCATGCCAAGCTTCATATGGTGTCATGCCATCAAGTGATTTGGATGGCAACCTATTTATGAGATAGGTGGCAGTGGATACACTCTCTGCCCAAAGATAATTTGGCAACTTCTTTTCATTAAGCATAGACCTAGCTATTTCTACAATGAGTCTATTCCTTCTTTCAGCTACCCCATTTTGTTCAGGTGAGTACCTTGTAGTAATCTCCCTTTTGATGCCTCTTTCCTGCAAGAAATCTTCAAACTCATTGGAGAAGTACTCTCCTCCACCATCTGACCTTAGCCTCTTCAAGCTTCTTCCTGTTTGATTTTCAACAAGTGCAAGATACCTCTTGAAACAATTAAACACTTCATCTTTATGCTTCATAAAGTATAAAATGGTCCACCTGC
>CM035428.1:141496264-141498764 GCA_020310875.1 Ceratopteris richardii | reverse complement strand
GATTCTTTTGCTCTTCTAGCATATTCTTATTGTGCATGGTGCATTCGTTGCAAAAAAAGAATTACTTGCCGTGTGGAACACCCAAGGCATGGAAAAATCTCATTATCAAGCAAGGACAAGCTTCATTAGGTGTACAAGAAAAGGAGGAGGAGTAACAAAGAGCAATGCCTTCAAGAGCTTTTTGATTGGTTCTTTAGAAGACAATTACAAAGGACCTCATGCCAAATATAATCAGAAGAATATGACTATCACCAGACAAAATCATCATGTATCAATATCACAAAATGAAAAAGACTACATTTCAAACAGAGCTTTAATATTTGCAATGTCTTTTATTTCTTCGAGAAATAAAGATGTCATGTATGTACATTTCATGATGTATTAAGTTTTGAAAAGAAATATGTCTATTACCATCAGATGACTTTGACCAGAGAACAAATCATGGATCAATAACAATTAACATTAGGCCATGGATCAGTTACACCAAAAAAATTTGCAATGTCTTATATCACATTGGGCAATTTCTGTATATGTACATTTGTTGAGAAATAGAATTTGAAAAAATGAAGTCATTCCTTGAGCCTCTTTAAAGAGCTTGGCTCTGGCAAATCACCTCTATATCTGAGGAAATCTTTTCTCTTGTATCCAGCAATGCTTTTTAAATGTGACACCCCTGCAGCCATTGCATAGCTTGAATAACAAAGAAAGTACCCTGCCCTTGAAGTATTGAGTCCTCGGGCATATCCAAAAATTTTGAATGCAGCTGCTCTTTCAAGCAGCAAAACTCTAAAAGCATTAAAGAGTATTGGAGTAAAACCCATGTATTTTGATAGAGTCCTCAAGGAGAACAATGCAAAGTCTGGCTCCTCACTATAGTGCTTGTGAATAACACAAAAAGTGTCTGGGTTCAAGTTTGGAAGATAGTGGATAATAGAATGAATATGCACCTTTGCTTTTCCTTTCTTTTCTATGGCTTTTCTTGTTCCGTTGCCCCTGCCAAGGTAATTGTCTTCATCCAATATAGTTAACTGTGGTAAAAATGAAAAACAAGGTCAGATGAAGTGCAAGCACACTTAAGGAGTCATGAAAAGTAACTTGAAACAATTAGACATAAAGCAAGAGACACGACTAATGCAAGCGATTAGGTGGTCATTAGAGAAATTCAGACAATCATTATTGCTTGCATCGATCATCATCAATATCTCTTTGCAAACTACCTAGAAACATGTTATATTTGCTGAAGGAGGTGAATTCTTACAAAGCCAGATATCTAGTATCAATGCTGCATGCAACTCCTACACACGACCGATACAAGCGATAAGGCCGAACGGAAAATATCCGATCGTCCTTATCGCTTGCATCGGTCGTGATCGATTTCTAACACTTCTAATGGAGATCTTGGACAAATCCGATACAAGCTAGATATGTTGCATCGGTCCCATCTCATATCCTAAGCCTTAAATTCTTGAGAATATATTAAATTGTATACCTTGACGTCATCTTCCTCAAGTCCAAACACGACCGATGCAAGCGATAAGGCCCAATAGAAAATATCCAATGGGTCTTATCGCTTGCATCGGTCGTGATCGATTTCTCACAGTTTAAATGCAGACCTTGGAGACGATACATACTAAAGATGTTGCATCAGTCGCATCTCATCTCCTTAGCCTAAAAATCATGAGAATATATTTTACTACATACCTTGACCTCATCTTCCTCTTCAAGTCCAAACACGACCGATGCAAGTGATAAGGCCCAACAGAAAATATCTGATGGGCCTTATCGCTTGCATCGGCTGTGGTCGATTTCTCACTAAAAATGGAGATCTTGGACAAAACCTGAGATAGCTAGCTTTCTCAAAGCATTTTGAAAGAGCTTGTGATGCATCTTTGAATTCTTCATTAGACAAATCCAAATCAAGATGCAAAAATTCTTCTTTTCTTTCTCCTTTATTATTGATGAATCTCCTTGCAACTTCTTCTGACTCAGCTATAGCTGCAAGGTAGTAGTCCTCCCTTAGATTGAAAAGTTCCTGAATGTAAAATAGAGGTATAAAATCTTTTTCAGAGATAAAGTAAAAAGGTAGATTTGGGAGAAGTAGGGACTTCCCAGACACTTGAACTTCTTTAGTTGGCTCCCTTATTGCAATCTCTGCTTTAAAAGTGGCCACATCAAAACCTTTGACTTGCTCTTCTTTTGCTTGGAGATTGATCTCCTCAACAATCTCCATGACACCTTTCATAGTTTTCGAGCCTCCCTCATGTGTCAGCCCTAAGAAAGGCTCCTCTTCAACATGAACACTTTCCTCCTTTTCAACTGAGATGTGATCAAGCCATATCAAGAAAGCAATGTTTAAAGGGAGCAAGCAGCAGTCCTTTTCATGCTCTGGGCATAAATCAAGCTTCCCTGGCAAAGGGGATATCCTTTTGCATTTTCTTGTGATTTTTGCCCTATCTATTGGATCCTTCCCAAAGATGTGAGGATGGACATATGTTTTCTG
>CM035428.1:141236264-141488764 GCA_020310875.1 Ceratopteris richardii | reverse complement strand
CGAGGTATTTTCTCATTGTAACTGTGTGTGTGTTAGTGCTACTCCATAGCCTACACCACCACTCCTCAATTAGCCATGCTTGGCATGCTAATGAGCTTGTAAAATCATATCAATCAATAGATATATACACATTCATCATTTTTGGTTCTCTGTGTTTTCTACTTCAAGTCTGTCAACTTCCAAGGAGCATTTCTCAGTGCTCACTGAATCAAATCAAGAGTTCAATAGCTCATTGGAACCAGCTCAAGGTCTTCTACAAGCATACAAAATCTCAGAAGATTTCATTCAGCCATTTGGGAGAAATCTGCTTCGAAGTGCACACTGGTCTATGTCTGCAGAGTTCCTAAAAAGTCGGGTATAATCATAATTTTGCTAAACTTATTTCTCAGTGTATGGTTTATCAATTTGAGTGATTCCACTTGTGATTGGTAGATTGTTAAGGTACTTTAATACTCCCAAAAGGAATTGTTTCAATTTCAAGTGTGCTGGTCACACTGAGCATAACACTGAGCAGGTGTCATTACAGAAATAGCAAGTTTTCTAGGATTTGTGAAGAGCAAAGTTATCTGTGTTGATTTGGTCATTACACAAATCATTTGCAAAGTACATATATGGTTTCTTGGTATCATTTGAAAGCTCAAGGAGTCTACTAAACATTTTTGGAGTCAAAGGAGGGCAGGTGTGAAGCAAGTTTTGCAGCATCAACTCATTTCTTGAGTGCATCCAACCATCACTCCCAACAAATGAATCATAGCAAAGAAGGTAAACATGGGTGATGGTTTCCCTTCATTCATTGACAAATTGGACAAAAACAATTATCAAGCTTGGTCATTGAGAATGAAGACCTATCTACAAGGGAGAAGCTTATTTGGATACATATTAGGAGATGAGGAATTGCCCTCATTCAAGACTAGAGGACTACCCACAAAGGATGAACATGAAAGACTCAACCAATGGTGTGCAAAGGATGCTTTGGCAAGGTCTTACCTTCTAAACTCTATATCTGACTTTCTTTTACCTCATGTAAGGAATTGTAAGACTTCCCAAGAGACTTGGGAAACCTTGTCAAATTACTTTTCTTCCAACACAAGGGCTAGGAAGAATCAATTGTGGATTGAGTTCACAACCCTTAGAAAGCAGCCCAAGCAATCAGTCTCAGAGTATGTGACAAAGATCAAAGATGTGGCAGACCAACTAGCAAGCATTGGAGAGGAGATTGAAGAGGAGCAAATAGTCAGGCAAGTAACAAATGGACTCAAGGCAGATGATAAGTGGGAAAGTTTCACCACTGCAATGGACCTCTATATGGACATGCATACCCCTGATCTTACAACACTCATGGGCCAACTATTTACACATGAAGCAAAGTTTACAAAGGCTGGAGATCAATCAAAAGGTAACAACGCCTCTGCTCTCTATACTGATAAGAAAGTTAAAGATAAAGGTAAAGGGAAGAAACAGGATGAAGAAGGCTCTACCTCTCAAGCTAATTATGCAAGGAGAGGTAGGTCATCTAGAGGAAGAGGCAGAGGAGGTAAGTCAGGTAGGGGGAGACCCTACAACTCATCACCATGCAACATTTGTGGATTGTCCAACCATACCACAGATGAATGCTACAAGAATTACAAAAATCAGAGAGGAAGAGGCTACTCAAGAGGTGGATACTCTCAAGGGAGAGGCAGATTCAACCAACATCAAGGCTACAATGGATACAACAATCAATACAACAACAACTACAACAACAACCACAATGGTAATTACCAAGGTGGATTCAGAAATAGAAGAGACTACAACAATTACACAGAGGAGCAAGATGACTCCCTATTGATCATGAATATGACCTCCAAGGCAGGTACAAATGATGATCATTTATTTTATATTGACTCAGGATGTTCTAACCAAGGGCAAACATCAGGTACAAACAGGTGATGACACTAAGCACTCTGTTGTTAAGATTGGAAATGTGAAGACATGTGATGGTAATCAGAATCTATTGAGCAGGGTACTCTATGTACCAACCATCACCAAGAATCTAATGAGTGTTGGTCAGATTGTGGAGAAAGGTTTGCAGGTCAGATTCACACAACATGGAGCATATGTGGAGGACCCAAGACATGGATTCAGAAGGATAGCCAAAGGGGAGAAATCAGGTAGATTATTTACATTTGAGCTAGAAGATACCAAGAACATTGCTTTGTATAATTACAAGGATCAGACACTTTCAGAGTTAGAAATATGGCACAAAAGATTAGGGCACATAGGTGAAAGAACTCTAAAACAAATGTGCAGGGATCAATGTGTGTTTGGGATACCTAATGTGTCCAAGCAACACATGATTTACAAGTGTGGATCATGTCAATTTGGTAAGTCTCACAGATTACCCTATTCAAGGAAAGGTTTCATGCATAAAGACTACCTAGACTTGGTACACACAGATGTTTGGGGACCTAGCAAGGACCCTTCCATTTCTGGCTCAAGGTATTATGTGTCCTTCATTGATGATTATAGCAGGTGGGCCATTTTATACTTTATGAAGCATAAAGATGAAGTGTTTAATTGTTTCAAGAGGTATCTTGCACTTGTTGAAAATCAAACAGGAAGAAGCTTGAAGAGGCTAAGGTCAGATGGTGGAGGAGAGTACTTCTCCAATGAGTTTGAAGATTTCTTGCAGGAAAGAGGCATCAAAAGGGAGATTACTACAAGGTACTCACCTGAACAAAATGGGGTAGCAGAAAGAAGGAATAGACTCATAGTAGAAACAACTAGGTCTATGCTCAATGAGAAAAAGTTGCCAAATTATCTTTGGGCAGAGAGTGTATCCACTGCCACCTATCTCATCAATAGGTTGCCATCCAAATCACTTGATGGCATGACACCATATGAAACTTGGCATGGTAAGAGACCCTCTCTGGATCATTGCAAAATCTTTGGATGTGTAGCATATGTGCATATTCCCTCACAGGTAAGGGGAAAGCTAGATCCTAAAGCTGAAAAGTGTATCTTCATTGG
Source organism: Ceratopteris richardii (assembly GCA_020310875.1). Taxonomy (NCBI): domain Eukaryota; kingdom Viridiplantae; phylum Streptophyta; class Polypodiopsida; order Polypodiales; family Pteridaceae; genus Ceratopteris; species Ceratopteris richardii. Next base: position 141,485,755 of record CM035428.1, on the reverse strand, counting down.
TTATGATTTGAACCAAAAGGGATACAGATTCTACAACCCAACAAACAAAGGTTTTAAGGTAAGCAGAGATGTCATCTTTGATGAGAATGACTCTTGGTATGAAAATGAATGCAGGAAGATTAGTCTACCCTATGACATGGAAGAGGATTTCCCAAAGCTCACCAAGGAGGAACCAATTCAGCAAGAAGATTCAAGCTCAGATGATGATGATACAATAAATCTTGAAGAGTTCAAGGCTTGGAAGTCCAAAGGGAAGATGAAGATGAAGCAACTAGAGGATAAACCAGAATCCTCAACTCAAGCAATGAGGAGATCTCAAAGAGAAAAGAAGAAGCCTATCAAATTTGGGTATGACACATCACTTGTAACTAAACATTCTGTATATCTTGCAAAGGACTTGTTGAATGAAGAACCAGGTACCTATGAAGAAGCAATTACCAAACCAAAATGGAGAGAAGCCATGGATGAAGAGATGGAAGCTCTCAAGGAGAGTGATACTTGGGACTTGGTACCCAAGAAGGATTCTATGAAGGTAATAGGATCCAGATGGATCTACAAACTAAAGAAGAATTCAGATGGAACAATAAACAGGTACAAAGCTAGGTTGGTAGCCAAGGGTTTTGCACAAACCCAAGGCATTGATTATGAGGAGACATTTTCTCCTGTGGCCAAGATGCCCACTATCAGAATTTTGGTAAGTGTAGCTGCATCCAAGAATTGGAATATGTACCAATTAGATGTCAAGAATGCTTTCTTGAATGGATGGATATCTGAAGAAGTCTACATGTCACAACCACCTGGCTATGAAGATCCAAAAAAGGTACATTATGTTTGTAAATTGAAGAAGGCTCTGTATGGTTTAAAGCAGGCACCTAGAGCATGGAATTACAGGTTGACAACCTATCTCCAAGACCAAGGATTTGTGATGAGTAAAGCAGACACTTCTCTATTCATAAAGAGAAGTAGTACAGAGGTAATCTACTTGTGTGTTTATGTTGATGACATCATCATTACAGGCAATGATGTCAATGGGATTAGACACATCAAAGGACAGATGATGAAAGAATTCAAGATTAGTGATCTTGGATTATTGAAGTACTTCTTAGGTCTTGAGTTAGTCTACACCAACTCAGGTATATATATCACTCAAAAGAAGTATGTACAGGATATGTTCAAGAAGTTTGGCTTGCAGGATGCTAAAGTATCTACTACTCCAATGGAGGTCAACCTAAAGCTAAGTGCTCATGAAGGAGAAGAAGTCCAAGACATTACAGGATACCAAAGTATGGTAGGTAGTTTGAACTATGCTACATTGACAAGAATTGACATAGCATATGGAGTTAGTGTGCTTAGTCAATTCATGCACAAACCAAGGGTACCTCACCTAGAGGCAGCAAAGAAGATCTTGAAGTATCTGAAGGGAACTCAAAGTCATGGTTTGTACTTTCCTTATACATCAGATATTGACATTAAAGTTTACTCAGATGCAGATTGGGCAGGATGCAAGGATGATAGGAGGAGCACATCTGGTTATATTTGTTTTGCAGGAGATAAGCCTATCTCTTGGTCAGCTAAGAAGCAACCTACAGTGGCATTGTCATCCACTGAAGCAGAGTATAGAGGGCTTGCCAATGCCACTCAAGAAGCAATCTGGTTGAAGCTTCTATATACAGAACTAGGTCTACACACAAGACCACCAATCATCTTTGGAGACAACACTAGTTCTCTTCACCTTGCAGCTAATCCAATATATCATGCCAGAACCAAACACATAGAGGTTCATTACCACTATGTGAGAGAGAAGTTACTTAGCAAAGAGATTCAATTGACTTATGTGTCTACTAATATGCAATGTGCACATTTACTTACAAAGGCATTGGATGGAAACAAGTTATGCAGATTCAAATCCATGATAGGATTGCAGGATGTAATTGAAGATTGAAAGAGAAGACTTAAGCCAAAGTGTTTGGCTTGAGGGGGAGCTGTTGGTGCATATCAAGCCTTCACACATTGGCTTGAACACTTGGAAGATTTGGCTTGGAACCCTTGAAGGATGTCTCTATGAGAAGCAAGAACCATAGGAACCTAGTCCTATGTGTTATTACTTTTTACCCTTTGTAAAAGTCTATATGACTTGGCATTCATATGTAATCACTTTAATCATCTACCTACTTGATTGTATTCGTGGAAAAGTAGCTGGTCTAGTGGAGAGAATATCTCCTTACTTTTAGAATAGAGAATATAGGAGATTTGAATTTGAATTCAAATTCAAATCTCAAACTTTTTCTCTATAAAAGATACAATCAAAAAGTCGCGGTTAGTCCAGTCTTCAGCTCACTCCCCAAGGTATTTTCTCATTGTAACTGTGTGTGTGTTAGTGCTACTCCATAGCCTACACCATCACTCCTCAATTAGCCATGCTTGGCATGCTATGAGCTTGTAAAATCATATCAATCAATAGATATATACACATTCATCATTTCTGGTTCTCTGTGTTTTCTACTTCAAGTCTGTCAACTTCCAAGGAGCATTTCTCAGTGCTCACTGAACCAAATCAAGAGTTCAATAGCTCATTGGAACCAGCTCAAGGTCTTCTACAAGCATACAAAATCTCAGAAGATTTCATTCAGCCATTTGGGAGAAATCCGCTTCGAAGTGCACACTGGTCTGTGTCTGCAGAGTTCCTAAAAAGTCGGGTATAATCATAATTTTGCTAAACTTATTTCTCAGTGTATGGTTTATCAATTTGAGTGATTCCACTTGTGATTGGTAGATTGTTAAGGTACTTTAATACTCCCAAAAGGAATTGTTTCAATTTCAAGTGTGCTGGTCACACTGAGCATAACACTGAGCAGGTATCATTACAGAAATAGCAAGTTTTCTAGGATTTGTGAAGAGCAAAGTTATCTGTTTTGATTTGGTCATTACACAAATCATTTGCAAAGTACATATATGGTTTCTTGGTATCATTTGAAAGCTCAAGGAGTCTACTAAACATTTCTAGAGTCAAAGGAGGGCAGGTGTGAAGCAGGTTTTGCAGCATCAACTCATTTCTTGAGTGCATCCAACCATCACTCCCAACAAATGAATCATGTACAAAAGAGATATATATTCCATAAATGAACCATATACAGAAGTATGGCACACCACGGCCATATATGAGCCAAATACAAAATGTGGCAAAGCACTACCATATAGGAACCAAATACAAAATTATGGCACACCACTACCATATATGAGCCAAATACAAACTTTTGGCACACCACCGCCATACACATGCCTAAATGAATCAAAACAACTAAAGACACCAAACAGAGTTTATAAGCTCACCTCATCATAGATGCTACCATGAAATGACCGCACCATGTCCCTCCAAGTCCTCCAATAGTGCAACCAATCCATGATGATATCCATAAGCCTCCTCGGTTTCTATCGGAGGATGACCCACTATGAACTTTTGCAATAAATATGCAAAATGTTAGATGAACATACATGACGTGCTTAACACAAGCAAGTTCAAAATGATACTTATAAACTCATTACACATAGTGTCATATCCACCACTACCCAAATGTGACGGTCTGATCGTATCTAGACGTGTGGCCGCCACATCCCACTGTTGAACATATCGGTCATGAGTGTGCTAGTGCTCATCGCGAATCATATCCCACTCCTCAATGTCTAACCATACAAGCTTCTGTAAACCACCACAAAAATAGATCTACTTTTGATAGTGGGATGATGGTGAACTTTGATTTTCTAATATCATCAATGACAACATCAATTCATAACCACTTGAAGTTCATTATACTTAAGTACTTATATGAGGAGGTCTTTGACACATAGATCCTAAGTTTCTCGAATGCCAATTGTTGTATAACTAGGGTTATTTACATCGACTCCAAGGGTTAGGACCCTTGGGTTTCTTAAAGAAACCGTTGGGAAACCTTTAAAGAACACTTTAACTTTATTTATAAAGCCTTGGGAATTGAATGGTTTGGGCCCTAGGATATTTATCATAAGGTGGGGAGCTCTATTAATTGAATATATCCAATTCAAGGCCCCCTGAGGGTGTATGTACAAGTTTAGAGCTCCTCTCTTAAGAACTCATGTGAGAGCAATGTGATTTTTGTTGGAACATCAAGATTACACTGCTTGAGGTGGATTTGATCTACATCAAAAGTTATCGCTTGGATTACATTGAAAGAATATGTGTTGGAGAGTTCTTTTACCTATGCTCATTTATGGTATCTTTTTGAGAGATTGTTTATGGTTCATTTATTGTTGTAAAATGAAGTATAACAATGGTGATGCACCACAGTGCGATCTCCTTCTCCCAAGCTCTATGACAATATCCTCGGAGTAGAAACCGGAGCTCCTAAGTCCGCACATGGTAGTTCGCACAAAGACTCCAAAGTACGTAGAAAACATAGTACACAGGCAGCACGAAGACAAACTTCTTAGGTCTTACAAATGCAGTCAAACTTACAGTCTATGAGTGACGAGGCCACTATATGTTTTATTAAAGAACATATACAAAGAAGTATCCGGTGGCCATTTGGCCTTTCACATGGACACTAACGGTAAAAATCTCCCACTAAAGGCCAATATGGCCAAAGTAACTATGGGAGAAAAATAAGGAATGATAAACAATACCTGAGTGTAAGTATACAACTATACCTCCCACCTGATGGGCATGTTATAGAGTATACAAGTGACTGTGTAAGATCATGCAAGTAATACCCATCAAGTGATAACAATGTCGAAAGCTATCCTGTGGTAGAGCTTTAGTCAAAGCATCTGCAACATTATCTTGAGTGTGTACCTTCTCAAGAATAATGCGCTCAGTGGCTAAGAAATCTTTGATGAAGTGATACCTCACCTCAACGTGCTTGGTCTTTGCATGATAGACCGGATTCTTAGCCAAAGCAATGGCACTCTAACTATCACTGAGCAAACGAGGTACATGCTGAGGTAAATCCATATCACAAGCAAGACAAGAAAGCCACAATGCTTCCTTACATGCCTCACTTGCTACAACATACTCTGCTTCTGTGGTGGAAACAACTATACATTCTTGAAGATCAGATCTCCAAGAGACAGCACCTCCACCAAAATGAAAAATGTACCCTGATGTAGACTTACGATTGTCTACACAACCAGCATAGTCAGAATCTGTATAACCAATAATGGATGCTTTTCCTCTACCTAAGCATAGGCACTTGTCCTTAGTGCCACTCAGATATCTTAAAATCATCTTGACTGCTTCCCAATGTTTCTTGCCAGGATTAGATATATATCTGCTCACAACTCCCACTACAAATGCAATGTCTGGTCTCGTAGCTACCATAGCATACATGAGACTACCAACAGCAGATTGATAGGGAATTTTGGTCATGAATTCCTTTTCTTCATTTGATTTGGGGCAATTATCCTTGCTTAATTTCACATATGTGGGTAAAGGTGTACTCAATGCCTTTCCACCCTGCATAATGAACCTATGAAGTACTTTGGATATGTACTCACTTTGAGACAATTATATGCATCTTTTACTCCTATCACGAGTAATGTGCATGCAAAGAATATGTTTGGCATCCCCCAAATCTTTCATCTCAAATGTCTGACTCAACTTCTTTTCGAGAATTGACAAGTCATAAGAGGAATTCCCAGCAATCAACATATCATCGACATAAAGTATCAAGCATATCAAGCTGCCATATGAGTATCTCTTTGTGTAGAGACAATGATCCTCATTACTTCGAGAATAGCCTTGAGACCATAAAAGCATCAAACTTTTGGTACCATTGTCTAGGGGACTGTTTAAGTCCATACAAGCTCTTCGTGAGCTTACAAACTAGAGTTTCCTTGCCAGGAACTACATAACCCTTTGGTTTTTCCATATAGATCTCATCTGTAAGATCTCCATGCAAGAAAGCGATTTTCACATCCATTTGGACTAGCTCTAAGTCCTCCATCCAACGAATCTAAACAACGTGCGCAGGGTAGTCATCTTGACCACTAGAGAGAAGATTTCCTCGAAATCAACACCATGTTGTTGCTTAAAACCCTTTGCAACAAGTCGTGCTTTATACTTTGGAGAAGCACTATCTGATGTGAACTTCAACTTATATACCCATTTACATGGTAAAGCTTTCCTGCCCTTTGGCAAAGGTACTAAATCCCAACTACCATTCTTGTGAATAGAATCCAACTCACTCTTCATAGCATGCTCCCACTTGACATGATCCTCTGTCTACATAGCCTCTTTGTAATAAGAAGGCTCACCCACATTTGTTAGCATAACAAAATCTAAACCTAGAACATATCTATCAGGTGGATGTGAGACACGTGCAGAACGTCTCAATGGTTGCTGAACAGAAACATGTGCAGACTGATTTGAATGGGCATTCTCTTGAACATCCCTATGTGCAACATTTTTATGCATGCTAACTAGAGGACTAGTATCCTCAAACACCACTCTTCTCACTTCAACCTCCTTAATGGGCTATTTATGCACCTTAGACTCATTGAAAAGGACATCACTACTTCTGATCACTGACCGTGTTTCAGGATCCCATAAGCAGTATCCAAATTGTACTTCTCGACCATATCCAAGAAAAATGCATTTCTTTGACTTATGGTCCAACTTTTGTTTAAGATTCTTGGGTATATGAACATATGCTTCACACCCAAAAACTCAAAGATGATCATAATATGGTGGCTTCCCTGTCCATAACTCTTGTGCCACTTTCAGACCTTTTGCAATACTAGGTGAAAGGTTAATCACATGAACTGCAGTCAATACTGCTTCTGCCCAAAAACCTTGTGAGAGGTTTGCATGATGCAACATAGAGACTACTCTATCTTGAATAGTTCTATTAATCCTCTTAGCTACACCATTCTGTACTAGGGTATAGGGAGCTATAAACTCTCTATGAATCCCAGGGTGGAGACAATCACGAATGAAATGGTCACCCTGACATCTGAAACAAGGGCCTCTAGGGGCTTGTGGTCTCATTTGTCTCAATTGGGGCCTAGGGTTAGGATTTGTGTACATGACATTGGAGTATTCTGGCTCCCAATTTTTCTCCATAGGTGGTGCCTCATATTGACACGAGTAAATCTTAGTATGCTCAGGCGACTCAGTGTAATAAGCATGTGGACTACCTTCATGGGAGTAGTCTGAACTATGAGCGTGAGAGTCATTTTCTGAGACCAATGGGGTTAGTGGAACCAATGCTCTATTAAGGTTCTCCTCTGCCACTGCATACTTAACTGGAATCACATTGGCACGAGCTTGTGGTTGGTTTCCTAGGACCGGTTGTGGCCTATATGGTGCCTAATATTGCTGTTGTGGTCGATTATATGGCTGTTGGTATTGATTCTGATACCTACCTTGTTGGTAAGGTTGCTGATAATTCTATCTAACAGCCTGTCTATTGTATGGACAATCTTGAGCTGTGTGGTTTGTGTATTTTCTCTCAATAGTGCAATATGGAGCATTCCTTTCTCTCATGTTCTAGTTGTGCAATGGGCATACATTAGCCATGTGGTTGCCTCTACAAGTATAACACCGATTCAATGAGGTGACTCTTGGTATTTGTCTATTTTGAACTCCTAGCTTCTTGGCAACTTGCTCTGATATCTCATCCAGCTCAGTGGAGGCTCTCGAGGTATGACTAGTAGAATTGTCAAAGTCTTTATAGAGTTTGGATAGTCCTAGTTCCTCACCCAAGTTGTCTTCTATGTCAATGGAGGTCCGCACACACTCTTCTATGCTTCTATGCTTTTAAGCTCTTTCAAGTACACATATGATCTTAACTTGGTGCTTAGTAAGCCGTCTAAAAACAAATCCACTTGTTTGACTGGTGTGGGTATCTCTGGAGCAGGGCATCTTGTTGGTGCATGACAATCATCAATTGAAGGATTATGGAGAAATGAAGTCAAGGAGTCAAGAAGGAAACAAAGTCAGATGGTTGAAGGAAGGACATTTTCAGAAAACTCAAAGATATGTACACATATGTACATTAGCTGACTTATACCCTTGTTTAAGTCATACACTTGTATATATTCATCTATAAATATGTTTGAAAATGTCGGGCAAGTAGAGCAGAAGAGATTTGAGAATAGGGAGAGAGAAATTAGTGTCATTAGACACATGAAGAGTGAGTGAATTGTCCATCCTCACTTAGATGTAAATTTTCTGAGAAATCAAAAAATTTTGCGCCCGATATTTTGCTGTCTGCTCCCTCTGTGTTTAATCTTTTGAGAAATCCTTTTGCACGTATCTAAGTCCATAGCTAATCTATCTATGGCTAGAATTTGAGAGGTTAATTGTAATCAGGCTGTGAGAATTTTTATTAGGAACATTCATATGTAAGAATGTTCTAACAGTCGAGAAATCTGGCGCACATTTCATCTTCAATGAAATGATCATTGCTCAGTCTACAGTGTAAAGTTTTATACAAATGAGGGCTTAAAATCTAAGTTGGAAGGTAAGCTATCTATGGCTAAAAGATCTTGATCAAACGGGATTTACTTTAGGAGAACCAATGCTAAGAAGTTGCAGGTGTCAAAGTCGCCTTTGCAGAGAAGCACTTTCAGACATAGGTAAAGTGTTTCACACATTTCTCAGTGTGTACTTAATCTTTTTGAGAGATTTAACTTGGCAAAGTTGCGCAACCTTAAGGCGAAGTGTTGTGCAAAGTTTTATCAAAAACTTTACAGGATTGATTAGTCAATGAGTGACTAATCTGCAGCAGACTTTTCTGAAGAAACTGAAATTTTCAGAATAATCAATTTTCTGATAATTTGGTGAAGATTCTCTAAATTAGGTGGAGTCTAAAGTTAATCTTGATATAGAGGTGATCTAAATTCAAGGTTAACTTGTTCTTTTGGAGATTAACACTCTCCATCAGTGGTATCAGAGCAGGTTGTGTCAAAATTGAAGTGAAGAAGACTCCGAGTATTGCAGAAATACAAAACTTTACATTTTGAAGGTGCAGAACGGTAAAGGTTGAAGAAAGATCAAAGGAAGACATACAAAGAGCATCAAAAGGATCAGAAGGAGCAATATTCGAAGTAAAGGTACATTTATTATCTGTAAAGGTTAAAGATTTGAAGCTACAGGTGAAGTAAAGATGGGAGATAGTCTCCAAATTGAAAAATTGGATAGAGAGAACTATCCTGCATGGTCTATGAGGATGGAAGCTCACCTTATGAGCAAAGATCTGATAGGATACATCACAGGAGATGAAGAAAAGCCAGAATTCAGAGATCCTAGTGTTCCAACTAGGGAGGAGCTTGCAGATTTGAAGAATTGGATGAAGAAGGATGCTCAAGCAAGAAGCATCATCTACATGGCAGTCAATGACTATTTGCTTCCTCACATTAGAGGACTTGAGAGTGCTTGTGACATTTGGAATGCTTTGGAAGAGCATTTCCAAAATACAACCAAATCAAGGAAGGCTTCACTATGGGCAGAGTTTACTACCTTCAAGAAGAAGGCCTCACAATCAATTTCTGATTATGTGACAAAGATGAAGGACATTGCAGATTCTTTAGGTGCAGTTGATGAAGATATTGAAGAAGACAAATTGGTAAGACAAATACTCACAGGGCTAAGAGGAGATGAGAAATGGAAGCCTTTCATTTTATCTACAGAACTTTCATTAGATCATTTTACTCCTGATTTGAATCAATTGTTAGGTCATATGCTAACTTTTGAGAATGATGTCAAAGGAGATGTTGATAAGAGTGCAGGTCATGCAATGTATTCTAAAGACAAGAAGAAAGCCAACAAAGGGAAGCAACAATCAGGTGAAGAAGAAGGTACATCAAACCAAGCAAACTTTATAAGAGGAAGAGGAAATGGCAGAAGTAGAGGAAGAGGCAGAAACAACAAAGAGAATGCAAGAGCTTGTTGGATATGTGGTAAGACCAATCATCTATCTCATGATTGTTGGCACAATAATCAAAACAATGGTAATTATCAGAACTTTAATCAAAGAGCAAGAGGTGGTAGATTTCAGAGAGGAAATTTCAGAGGTAGAGGTGGTAGGAATTCTTTTGGAAGAGGTGGTGGAAGAAACTTCCAAAATCAATCCTATAATAATACCTACTACAACTATGCATCAGATCAAAAGGAGGATTCGACTCTCATTATGAATACATGTGAAACCTCACATGAGGACATGAGAGTGTTCTATATTGATTCAGGATGTAGTAATCATTTAAGTGGAAATATTGCTTTGATGACTGACCTAGATCATAATGCAATTAATCATACAGTGCAGACAGGTGATAATACAAAGCATAAGGTAAAGTCAATTGGTTCAGTCAAGGCTAAGGATGGGAGCACTCTTCTGAGTAAGGTACTTTATGTTCCCACAATTCCAAAGAATTTGATCAGTGTAGGTCAAATTGTGGAAAAAGGTTATGAGGTAAGGTTTACCAATGATGGAGTTTATGTGGAAGACCCTAGTCAAGGGTATAAACAAGTTATTGCAGGAAAGAAAGAAGGAAGGCTTTTCACATTGAAGGTACAAGGAAATGTTGGACATGCTATGTTCACATATGGAGAGCAGAAGGTGTCAGAATTGGATCTTTGGCACAAAAGACTTGGACACTTTAATGAAAGAGGTATCAAAGAAATGATTAACAATGATTCAGTGCTTGGAATGCCTAACATTGCAGGTCAACACATGACATACAGATGTGAGGCATGTCAATTAGGTAAGGCTCATAAGCAATCCTATTCCAAGCATGGATTTATGTATTCAGAAAGACTTGAATTGGTGCATACAGATGTGTGGGGTCCTTCAAAGGACTTTAGTATAAATGGTTCAAGATATTATGTCATATATGTTGATGATGCTACCAGGTGGATCACAATTTATGTGATTAAGGAAAAGTCAGAAGTGTTTAATACATTTAAACACTATCATGCATATGCAGAAAGGATTACAGGTCAAAAATTGAGGAGACTAAGATCAGATGGAGGGGGAGAGTATTTTTCAAATGAGCTCAATGATTATTTGTGGAATGCAGGTATAAAGAGAGAAGTTACTTGCAGGTACTCTCCTCAACAAAATGGGGTAGCAGAAAGAAGAAATAGGACTCTTGTTGAGTTTGCAAGGTCCATGATGAAAGAGAAGAATTGCCCAAATTATTTGTGGGCTGAGGCTGTTAATACAGCTACATATTTGGTTAATAGATTGCCTTGTAAAGCTTTGCAGGGTATGACACCATATGAAGCTTGGTGGGGTAAGAAACCTACCTTGGATCATTGCAGAATATTTGGATGCTTGGCATATGCATATGTGCCATCTCAATTGAGGCATAAGTTGGAGCCTAAGGCAGAGAAGTATGTATTCATTGGTTATGATGATAAGCAAATGGGATACAGGTTGTGGAGTCCATCCACAAAGCAATTTATTGTATCCAAGGATGTTACATTTGATGAGCAAGGTACTTGGTATGCAGGTAAATATAATGTACATGCAGATGATGAAGAAGTAGTGGATCAAAGAAAAGGTAAAGCAAAGATTCAATTACTTGATGAAAGTGAGAGTAATGAAGTGCAGATTGAAGTTGAAGAGAGGCCAAGGTTTGATCCAGAATGTGATGAACCAGAGACCTCAAGAAGTGCAGAAGTTAGGAGATCATCTAGGCACAAATGGCAACCTACAAGGTATAGCTATGATACTTCATTCTTGACTACTAAAGATTATGCTTATTTGGTAAAAGCAGATGAAGACCCTTCTACATATGAAGAAGCCAAAGGGAAGAAGAATTGGGAAGATGCTATGCAAGAGGAGTATGATGCATTGATAGAGAATCAAACATGGGATTTGGTTCCTAAACCTAATAGTCAGAAGATTATTGGATGTAAGTGGGTTTACAAAACAAAGAGATTTGCAGATGGAAGTGTGTCTAGGTACAAAGCTAGACTTGTTGTGAAAGGGTATGCACAGACATATGGAGTGGACTATGATGAGACTTATAGTCCTGTGGCAAAGATGACAACCATCAGGACACTCATTGCAATTGCTGCTTGTAAAGGTTGGAAGTTGTCTCAATTAGATGTTAAAAATGCTTTCTTGAATGGTTACATTTCAGATGAAGTCTACATGGAGCAACCAGATGGGTTCAAAGATCAAGTGAGTCCAAATTATGTGTGTAAGCTCAAAAGAGCTTTGTATGGGTTGAAGCAAGCCCCAAGGGCTTGGAATTATAGGCTTGTAAAATTCTTGAATGATCTTGGATTTCAAGCATCAAAGGCAGATAGTAGCTTGCTAGTCAAAGCAAGTGAAGATGGGTTTATTTATGTGTGTATTTATGTTGATGACATAATACTTACAGGAACAGATGATAAGGGGATACAAATGATCAAAAAGCAGATGGAGAAAGAGTTCAAAATCAGTGATTTGGGGAACCTATCATTCTTCTTGGGAATGGAGATCACTTATACTCAACATGGAGTATATGTGACTCAAGAAAGGTATCTTAAAAATTTGCTAAGCAAATTTGAAATGGAAGATTGCAGGGTTGCACCTACACCTTTGGAAGTGAACCATAAATTGTCTAGGTTTGGAGGAGAAGAGTTCAGAGATATGAAACTCTATCAAAGTTTGGTTGGTAGCTTGATTTATGCTACATTGACAAGGCCTGACTTGTCATATGCAGTTGGTGTGCTTTCACAATTCATGCATTGTCCTAGAAAAGAACATTGGATTGCAGGACAAAGAGTACTTAGGTACATCAAGGGTACACTCAAAGAAGGGTTGTACTATGGGTTTACTTCAGATACAAGAATCAAGATATATAGTGATGCAGACTGGGCAGGTAATGTGGATGATAGAAGATCAACACATGGATACTTGTGCTATGTAGGAGACAAATTGATTTCATGGTGTTCCAAGAAGCAACATACAGTTGCTTTGTCATCTACAGAAGCAGAATATAAAGGTATGGTGGAAGCTGCAAAAGAGGTAATATGGCTAAAGACACTTTTGAAAGTTTTTGATGTGATTCAGAGTACTCCTATTATTTGTGGAGACAATATGAGTTCATTATACTTGGCAGCTAATCCTGTATTTCATGCTAGAACTAAGCATATTGAAATACAGTATCATTTTCTGAGAGAGAAGGTCATTGAGAAGGAAATTGAAGTCATACACACCCCTACAAAAGATCAAGTTGCAGATATGATGACTAAAAGTCTAGATGGACCAAAACTACAAAGATTCAAGGATATGGCTGGAGTAAAGAAGATAGAAAAGAACCTCAATTAATGATTGAGGGGGAGCTGTTGGTGCATGACAATCATCAATTGAAGGATTATGGAGAAATGAAGTCAAGGAGTCAAGAAGGAAACAAAGTCAGATGGTTGAAGGAAGGACATTTTCAGAAAACTCAAAGATATGTACACATATGTACATTAGCTGACTTATACCCTTGTTTAAGTCATACACTTGTATATATTCATCTATAAATATGTTTGAAAATGTCGGGCAAGTAGAGCAGAAGAGATTTGAGAATAGGGAGAGAGGAATTAGTGTCATTAGACACATGAAGAGTGAGTGAATTGTCCATCCTCACTTAGATGTAGATTTTCTGAGAAATCGAAAAATTTTGCGCCCGATATTTTGCTGTCTGCTCCCTCTGTGTTTAATCTTTTGAGAAATCCTTTTGCACGTATCTAAGTCCATAGCAATCTATCTATGGCTAGAATTTGAGAGGTTAATTGTAATCAGGCTGTGAGAATTTTTATTAGGAACATTCATATGTAAGAATGTTCTAACAGTCGAGAAATCTGGCGCACATTTCATCTTCAATGAAATGATCATTGCTCAGTCTACAGTGTAAAGTTTTATACAAATGAGGGCTTAAAATCTAAGTTGGAAGGTAAGCTATCTATGGCTAAAAGATCTTGATCAAACGGGATTTACTTTAGGAGAACCAGTGCTAAGAAGTTGCAGGTGTCAAAGTCGCCTTTGCAGAGAAGCACTTTCAGACATAGGTAAAGTGTTTCACACATTTCTTAGTGTGTACTTAATCTTTTTGAGAGATTTAACTTGGCAAAGTTGCGCAACCTTAAGGCGAAGTGTTGTGCAAAGTTTTATCAAAAACTTTACAGGATTGATTAGTCAATGAGTGACTAATCTGCAGCAGACTTTTCTGAAGAAACTGAAATTTTCAGAATAATCAATTTTCTGATAATTTGGTGAAGATTCTCTAAATTAGGTGGAGTCTAAAGTTAATCTTGATATAGAGGTGATCTAAATTCAAGGTTAACTTGTTCTTTTGGAGATTAACACTCTCCATCACATCTTTCTATGTACTGTCTGAACCTTCTTCTTACTAGTCGGATTGTTTCTTGGGGTGTCTTCTTGAAGCTATGGATCAAGGATGATGTGTTATGCCTGATACCACTCTTGGAAAAATCTACAATGAATTCCTCTAGCAGTTGACCTATATCACGATAGTTGTGACTACTCAGTGGTTGAAACCAAGCTAAGGCAACTTGTTTGAACTCGGCCACATGATCATAAGGATCTCCCATCCCATCAAAATAATTCTTCATTGCCTTGATCACTTAAGTGGGTCTAAGGGTTCTTGGGTGCTCTCGGGGTCTGGGCAATGGGAAATCATGTTCCTCTCTTTGTTGCCTATGTGCTTGTTGTCTCTCTCTTCAGGTCTTTCACCCTCATGTCCTGATCGGTCTCTACCCCTAATGTTTGCAAAGCTTACTTCAGGTCTCTCTTGTGCCTTCTCGTTGTGCTTCATGAGCCTATGATGATCCTACTCCTTTGAGGCCATGGGAAACATTGGATCTTGGTGGAGGGAAAATCAATTCACTCTTCCAAGTATATGCATGTCTATCATGTTCTATTACCAAGAGCATTTTCTTTGATGTGTTATCTAGGTAGACAACTTTTCCTGGTGTCTCTGGATCCTTGAACTTGTAGATGATGACTATGCCCAATTGGCTAGGTTGGTCTGGCTTGAATCTCCAAAAGGCTTCCTCTGTTTCTCTATTCAAAAATAGTTCTATGCTTCTGTTGTCTTGAGGGATCCAATCTGGAGTGATCACTCTCGTCAGAACTGACTTACCTCTAGGAGTCTGGGGTCCTTGTCCTACATTTCCTTGGTCTAGGTCTCCTATCTCATTCTCAGGAATGATATTTCCAAACTCATCAGTCGTATCTGGTAGGTTGGTGACCACATACATGGTTCCTTCCTTATCAATGTATGAACCCTCTTCGAACTTGACTTTTGGGTGTTCAAGTCCAAAGGGTTGATCTGGATTTTTGAGTTGGACCACTGATCGCCTCAGGCCATCCTCATAGATGCGTGCATCTAATCGGTTGGTCTGAATTTATTCCAATTGTGTCTTATATGGACCTTCTGGTGTTTGTAAATAGGCAGTGCCTGAGTTACATGTAGGTTTCCCCATGCTAAAAGAGATTTATGAATCACTTGTATCTGAACTTAGTATGTAAGGATGACCACTTAGTTGTTGTGCCCAAGACTTAGCTGTATGGTTGACACTAGCCTCATAAGATCTAATGCTTTGTCTATCCTTGCCTAGGTGTCTACCAAATCTCAGTTTCATAAGCTTTGGTTAAGATTCCAAAATTTCCCCTTGGTATGGTTCAAAATCCTTTGGAGTCCCCTTGGGTTCCTAGTCTCACTAGAGGGTCAACTTCAAATTAGTCTATCTGAAAATCAACACATTATTCTTATAAAAAACAGTTGAGGCCGTGTAAGATTTGAAACGAGCTTTCCACCGAGCTATAGAGCTCAAAAAATGGACTTTTGATGAAAACGTTATGTCAAATCAGGCTCCTGGGGGTCAAAAGAGGCAAATAGGACCTTTTGGAAAAATCACAATTTTGTGTGAAAATTGCGATTTTGGGAGCTTTGAAACTCGTGATGCTGAGCTCTTATGAAAATCCCGATTTTGAGGGATGATGAAAATCGCAATGCTGAGCAACCAGAAAAATCACAATTTTGGTGAAATCATGAAAATCGCGATGCTGAGCACTGATGAAAATTGCGATTCTAAACAATCCCAAAAAATGTGATTTTGAGTGAGAATCGTGAAAAATGCAATTTTGAGTGAGGATCGTGAAAAAGGCGATTTTGAGTGAGAATCGTGAAAAATGGGATTTTGAGTGAGAATCGTGAAAAATGCAATTTTGAGTGAGAATCGTGAAAAACACGATTTTGAGTGAGAATCGTGAATAATGCGATTTTGAGTGAGAATCGTGAAAAATGCGATTTTGAGTGAGAATCGTGAAAAATGCGATTCTGACAAAAAATCGTGTTTTTGGTCTTAAAATCGCGATTTTGAGAATGACCAAAAAATCGCGATTTTGATTGAAAATCATGTTTCCTCAAAATCGTGATTTGTGAAAATCGCGATTTTGAATGAATCGTGTTTCTGCTTAGAATCATGTTTTTGCCTGAAAATCGTGATTTTGGCTAAGAATTGTGTTTTGAAAATCGTGTTTTGAGAATTGCAATTTTGTACCTTAGTGAAAATCGTGTTTTCTAAAAATTGTGAAAATCATGATTTTGAGCCCACTGAAAAATCGTGTTTTCTCAAAGTCGTGTTTTTACTTGAAAATCGTGATTTTGAGCCTTAATGAAAATCGTGTTGTTTGAAAATTGTGAAAATCGCGATTTTGACAGAAAGTCGTGTTTTTTTTGAAAATCGTAATTTTGGAGCCAACAGAGAATCGTGTTTTCCCAAAATCATGTTTTTGACTGAAAATCGTGATTTGTGAGAATCGTGATTTTGAGCCCACTGAAAATCGTGTCTTCTTAGAATTGTGTTTTTGAGAAATTCAGAGAATCGCGATTTTGAGCACAACCAAAGAATCACGATTCTGAGAATGACCCCAAAATCGTGTTCTTTTCAAAAAGCTTTTTTAGGCGGGAAATAGAAAATCGTACTTTTTTGAAAAAATATGAATTTTATGAAAATCACGATTTTTAGTCAGAATCGTGTTTTTTGGCGGGAAATTCAAATTTCTGAGCACCGAGCAATAGCGAGATCTGTATGTGCAATAAAGCATGAAAAAACACAGGTGCTTGCTCTCCCTTGCACTTCCTAACTTCTTTTCACACAATAATGCATGAAAAATGGTATGAAAATGGTGAAAATGCACTAAAAACAAGAGATTTCTATGAAGAAGAAGATGGAAGAAGATGGAGATGGTGATGATGATGAAGATGAAGAAGAAAAATCCAGAAATGAACAGAAATGATAATTTTTTTACGTTCCAACATCGCAAATCTAGGATCTTACCATCACAATGCTCGTCCTCGAAGCTCTCTCCCCAGCAACGGTGCCAAAATTTGGTGTAGCTCAAGCGTAAGCACCACCTCCTTTACTTGTCAATCCGCGGAGACATGAGGACCGGTATGAAGACCAAGAGCAAGTGAAGGCACAAGTGCGTGAGTGAAAGCACAAAAATATGCACACACATACACACACACACGCGCACAAGGTAAGATCAAAGAGAGGAGCAATGGAAAGCTTCGATTGCAAAAGAGTTCTCTTACAAAAGCTCTATTCTCTCACAAGATAACCTCAAAAATGAGCTCTCTAGATCTTTTTATAGTTTTTGGACTAGTTTTGGCCCTGTCGAGACCTAGTGTCTGGCCTAGTTAAAAATTAGGTTCCAGGGCTTATTTGAGGGCTCAAACAGAGTCTAAAAATTATGAAAATTGGTAGGATGATACTTCTAATACTCCTCAAGATCAAGGACTCCTCGGATTGAACAAAATGGAGTTGCAAAAATGTGAAATGGTATTTACAATGATTTTTAGTGATGAAAATCACTATTTTTGTAGGGGGTTCTTGTGAAATTTGACATACACTTCTTGGAACTCCCTACTTGCTCCCTTTTCTTGTGTGTCCACTTCTTTGATGCACTTCTATGCTTTGTCCTTGACCTTGAGCTTCAACAACTTGTACAATACATGGAAGCAATATACATACACTTGTGACCATCATTGTCTTGCTCCATTTTCTGCACCATCTTCTTCGACAACAATAAGATTGCAGAGGTTGTTGCTCTCTCTACGAAGTTCTACATTGGATGCCATATGGCTCATTTGAAAGTTATTAGTGTCTAAGTTATTTATATGGATTTTTATAGTAGTTGGTTTAGTAGATTGGGAGAAATCTAAGTTTTTCTATCTCGGGGTCAATCTCCGCATAATCTTGAAAAAATAGGAGGTACCACCATTGAGTGTCTGATTCATTCCAAAAGAATATTTTTCTTATTTCTTGTATTCCTATGCATTATATACACTCAACCCTATGTGTATCACTCCCATAAAAGGATTTTTTTTCTAATTGTAATCACGTTGGTCGCTATGAGCATTTGAAGTTCATTGTCTCTTCCAAAGATAGTAAGTTTTTTGAGCTACTCGATGCCCAAACCTATCTATTTTGTATCAAATCCTTCTGCTTGATGCTCCAAAGTACATAGTGCATTTTTTTTTGCACTTATCGCATGCCTATAAGGTCTATTTGAGTCTCCATAAGCTCAAGGTCTAGTTTTGTGCCGGTTGGCTGGACCAAACTTTGTCGCTTCACAACTCACTTTTCTACTTCCTACAAGCTTCTCTAAGTTTCTTTGAGTGGAATTAGAGCTATATCAAGATGGGTGATGGCTTCCCCTCGATGATTGAGAAGCTTGATTGACACAAATACGTCGTTGGGCAAATCAGAATGGAGGCCTATTTGTCAAGTAGAAATCTTTATGGAATTGTAGTAGGTGATCAAGTTATGCCTATTCCAAGATCCAAAGGAGGACCTACGCAAGAGGAGACAGATAAGCTCACACTTTGGTGTGAAGGGATGCTCAAACAAGTTTGTACATACTAAAATCTATCTGTGACTTTCTATTACCACATATTAGAGGATGCAAGATGTCTCAAGATACTTGGGAGGCTTTCTTTTCTGCTAGTACCAAAGCAAGAAATAATCATCTTTGGAATGATTTCAACCAAATGAAGAAGACACCTAAACAAACCATCATAGAGTTTCTTACCAAGGTCAAGGAGGTTCTAAATCAGTAAGCATCCATTGGAGAGCTCATTAAAGAAGAGGCTATCATGAGACAAATTCTCAATGGGATTCAAAATGATAAGCAATGGCAATCCTTCACCAAGGCTTATGATCTCATCATGGTTGTGCAAAGTCTAGACTTCAACATCTTTCTTGGACAACTCTTTAATCAAGAGGCCAAGGATAACATAAAGAAAGGTAACTCCTATCATGGTAATTTAACTAGTGCTCTATATGCAGATAAGAAGGATGAAAAGCTGAAAGGCAAGAAGAAGGAAGAAGATGAAGAGGAGAATTCCCGAGCCAACTTCGCAAGCAAGATCAAGTGGAAAGGGAAGAAGAAAGTACCCAGAAAGGGAGTGGAAGAGGTGGATATGGCAGCAGTAGAGGTAGAGGTGGACACAACTTCAATAATAACAATAGAGGCTATAATAGAAGGGACTACAAAAATTATTCAAAAGATCGACCACAAGAAGACTCATTGCCTCTTATCAATCTAAGCCACAAAGAAGGTAAAAAAGATGATAATTTGTTCTACATAGATTCAGGATGTTCAAATCATGTTGCAGGCAATATTGCTCTTCTATCTGATTTGGAAAGTCCAAAGCATAGACATGAAGTTCAAATAGGGGATGAAACAAAGCACAATATGAAGAAAATTGGTAATGTCAAAGCTTCCAATGGCAAGACAAACATTTTGAGTAAGGTTCTCTATGTACCCACTATCACTAAAAACCTAATAAGTGTATGAAAAATAGTTGAAAAAGGCTTGGAAGGTTAGGTTCACCCAACATGGAGCTTTTGTGGAAGATCCATGTCAAGGCTTCAAGAGGATAGCCAAAGGTGAGATGCATGGTAGGCTCTTTACTTCTGAAGTAGGAGAAACCAGGAACATAGCTCTATTGACTTTTGGTTCTCAAACCCTAAGTTAGCTTAAAGTGTACCATAAGAGACTTGCTCATGTGAATGAAAGAACCTTGAAGGATATTTGTAGGGATCAAAGTGTTCTTGGATTGCCAAACATATCAAAGCAACACATGATCAATAGGTGTGATGCATGTGAGATTGGGAAGGCACAAAGACAACCATTCAACCACAAAGGCTATATCCACAACAACTTATCGGACTTAGTACATACAGATTTATGGGGACCAAGTCAAGAACCTTCATTGGTAAGATCAAGGTATTATGTCTCATTTACTAATGACCATAGTAGATGGACTATTCTATACTTTATCAAGAGTAATAATGAAGTGTTTGATTGCTTCAAAAAGTATCTATGACATGTGGAAAATCATATAAGTAGATCACTCAAGAAGCTCAGATCTAATGGAGGGGGAGAATACTTCTCCAAAGAGTTTGATGAGTTCTTGGAGGATAAAGGTATCAAAAGGGAAGTGACTACAGGTACTCTTCTCAACTGAATGGAATTGCAGAGAGGAGAAACAAGACATTGATTGGATCAATCAAAACAATGCTTGAAGAGAAGAAGTTGCCACATTATCTATGGACAAAAGCTATTTCAACTATTATGTACTGTTGGGGGATTCTTATGTAGAAAGGGACTTGAGTGTTTGTAGGAGAAGGGAGAAATATAAGAAGAAAGATACAGACACTCGAAGCTTCTGTAGATTGATTATAAGAATAAAAGTAGAATGGTGATGTACAATACAATCCAAATGCTCTCTGTGCAAAAATCCCAAAGAGTGCACAATCAACAAAGTTACAAAATTCCCAAGGTTCTCGCTGCCGCCGACCTTCGATGCACCAAACCTCCACCTTCTCCAAGCTTGCACTTGTGCATACCTTGCACTCAAGCTTCCAATTTGGGCGGGGGGGGGGGGGGGGGAGGGGGGGCAGGATGGACACCTTTTGTCGATGCACGCACAGCTTCAATGGGACCTTGTGGCCTTTCGTTGCATGGCTTGGCACTTCTCTGCACACTTCTAAGTCCCTCTTCTTGCACACCTTGCACTTCACTTCTCTGCATCGCAGACTCCCTGTATGTCTCTTGCTCTTCCCTTTGTGTAGACTATCCTCACCTTGCCTAGTCTTCAAGAATAATGTCTTGCCTTGATTTGAGTGTCGGTTCATTTACATTCCTAACTGCTAGAGTATCTTGGTGCTCACTTTGATGTCCCAAGATTGTCTCCAAAAGTGGGTAGCCAATGAATCCTTGTTTTGTCATGTAGTGACTTTAGACTAAAACAAAAATTTTAATTGAGAGGCCATACTTTCACTTTTGCATACGCTTCCACTTCACATACCTTCACTTTTTGCCTTTTAATTCTTCAATTGTGCACCTAAGAGAGGGTTCACTTGATTCTTCCAAACACTTTGAACCTTAGAGAAATCACAAAAAGACACTCTACAACCTGCAACCATCTTTCAGCAAAATATAACCTTTGTGAACAATTACTTGTGCACCTTGACACCTGAACTTTGAACACTTTGACTTTGCCCATGTTGACTTTGACCTTGAACATATTGACTTTGACCGCTTTGACTTTGACCTTTTGAGTTTGGTTGTAGTTGACTTTGACCTTTATGACTTTTATGGGCTCAATAGTTGCCCACCACCTAATGGGCTCTCTGTCCCAGAGAGGTATAGCCAAAACTCTGAGGAGAGAGGACACTATGATTCCCGTGCTGGAAAATCTTCAAAAGGACACTTAAGCAGCTACCAAGTCTACTAGGAGTAGTAGAGAACAAACACCAAAAAAGAACCAAAAGGGGAAATTTTGTACAGAAAACCAAAGGATGGTGAATGGAGGGTAGGAAGGAGAGGGAGATTGTCTCCAAAAGTGGGCAGCCAACAAATCCCTATCTTGAATTGTAGTGACTTTAGACTAAAACAAAAATTTTAATTGAGGGGCCATACTTTCACTTCTGCATATGCTTTCGCTTCACATACCTTCACTTTTTGCCTTTAATTCTTCAATTGTGCACCTAAGAGAGGGTTCACTTGAACCTTCCAAAAACTTTAGAAACACTTTGAACCTTAGAGAAATTACAGAAAGACACTCTACAACCTGCAGCCATCTTTTTGCAAAATATAACCTTTCTGAACAATTACTTATGCACTACCTGTGCAACTTGACACCCAAACTTTGAATGCTTTGACTTTTTTGATGTTGACTTTGACCTTGAACATGTTGGCTTTGACCACTTTGACTTTGACTTTGACCTTTTTGACTTTGACTATAGTTGACTTTGACCTTTATGAATTTTATGGACTCAACAATTACCCACCACCTAATGGGCTCTCCGTCTCGGAGAGCTATAGCCAAAACCTTGAGCAGAGAGGACACCATGATTTCTGTGCTGCAAAATCTTCAAAAAGACACTTGAGTAGCTACCAAGTCTACTAGGAACAATAGAGAACAAACACGAGAGAAGAACCAAAAGGGAAAATTTTTCACAAAAAAGCAAAGGATGGCGAATGGAGGGTAGGAAGGAGAGGGAAGGGAGGGCTGAGGGGGTTGAGATTGATAGGGTATGGAGGGGTAAGGATGGGGCTAGTTAGAAGGCCAAAGGGAGGGTAGGGAGTAGGCTTGTGGGCTCTGGAGAGGGTCAAAATGAGAAAACAGTAAAGCTATAGAGGGTGCATATGGAAAAATGTGAAACATAAGGTAAAATAAGGTGAGAATAGACAAGATGGACCATGTGCACAAAGAAAAACTCATTATAAATGTGCCCAAAACTTGTGGGTTTTGGCCAAAAATCAATAAAAAAAGATGGGGGGTGGGGGGAGGGGAGAGGGAGAGAGAGAGAGAGGGGAGGACTTTTTTTTTAATGGAAAAAATAAAATTAGCCGCCAGGGGACTTCTCTTTTTTTTTTGGAAAAATACTCAAAAAAACATAAAAGAAACAAATAAAATCCAAAAAACTTCAAACAAAATCCAAAAAAATCAGAAAAAAATCTCAAAAAATTCCCTAAATTCCCAATCCACTTATCCCCCTCAAAAATATAGATAGCTTCCTCATTTCCTTCATTTTCTTAAGAAAAATGACGTTAAAAAAAAGATGAAAATTTCTTTAAAAAATTTCTAAAAATGCTTAAAAAATCCCCAAAAATTTCCTCAATTTTGGTTGATGCAAAGGGCAATGAAATGTCTTCTAACTTGCATAACAACTCAAGGAACAAGCATGAAGATGGATAGAACTCCTAAAACTTAAGCAAAAAACTAGAATGAGAAGGCTATGTAAACCTGGATAGATTTCGCAAGTTCTAGGTGATCCAAAAATCTTCAGTTTCGCTGATGATAGGCCTTGAGCCTTGATATATTCACCCATGGTAATAGCTCTCCTTCCAGAGTCTCTCGTTTTAATTTGATAAGGTCCTTCGTAGTGTGGAAGCCATTTTCCCCTTACTTGTGTGTGGATTTGAGGTCTATGGAGAAGAACTAACATGCATGTTTGTAAGTTATTGCTCCATAGATTCTCATCATGTGCCTCCTTCCTCTTCATTTGTGTCTTTATCAATTGTTTTGCAGCATGTAGACGTATCTCTTCCACTTTGTGTAGTGCTCCAAGCCTCTAAGAGACACCACAACCTTTCTTTCCTTGCATGAATGCTAGTTTTTGTGACCCATGTAGAAATTCAAAGGGTTCAATAGGCAATATCCCATAAACCAATTGGAATGGAGAATATCTAGTAGCTTCTTTGTAAACTAATATGTACGCCCATAGATTACCTTGATAAGCTATGCCCCAGGAAGTGGGTTATAACATACATTCCTTCCTTAACATGGCAATTAATACCTTACTGGTGGATTCTACATGTCCATTAGCTCTTAGATAATATGCACAAGAGGTACTATGTAGAATTTTGTACCTGTTAAAAATTTAATGTAGGACCTTGTTCAGAAAATGAGTACCCTGTTCTGTAAAAATTTCAAGGGGACATTCAAATCTACAAATGATGTTACTATAAATGAAATCAGCAACTGTTTGTGTGGTGCAATCAGGGGAGGCAATAGCTTCAACCCAATTCGTTGCATAGTCAATGGCGATCAATAGATACTTTTCTCTCTTTGGAACTGATGCAGGGTAGATGGGCCCTACGAAATCTAGCCACTTCTCAAATGGTTGCCAAAAAGTGGAAACAACCAAGGGGTTTTGCCTCTGCTTTGTTCTCTTGGGTCCACATCTCTATCAAACATCACATGCTCTTCCCCATTCCTCTACATCTCTGAATAATGTAGGCCACCATAAGCCAGCATCAAAGATTCTATGGCTCATAATGTGTCCTGGAAGGTGCCCACTACTTGTTCCTTCATGTGCAGATTTAAGGATTTCTCTCACTTCGTCTTCTTCCATGCACTTTCTAAACCTGTTGTCCTTGCCCTGTCTATATAATTTTCCCTCAATAAAGGTAAAGGGTCTACTTTTGATGAGCAGCCTCTTTCTTTGCATAGAACTTCTGGAAAGTCATCATTTACTCCAATTGCTTGATCCATCATGTTGATCCTAGATAGGTGGTCTTCCATGACATTTTCTTTATCTGGTCTATGGACCTAAAAAAAATCAAATTCCTGGAACAAAAGTAGCCCCTCCATATCCTCCCAATTGCTTGTGGCTTGTTCAATAAATACCTGAGTGGTTGATGATTAGTGATGATAAAGAATTTCACACCTAGCAAATAATGACGAAACTTTTGTAAAATGAAAACCATTGCTAGGGCCTCCCTTTCAGTGGTTCTATAATTTTTTCAGCTTTAGTCAAAATTCGACTAGCATATTGAATAGGTCTTTCTAGTTTGTATTCTTCACTGTGTTGAGCCAAAACTGCACCCACTGCATATGCACTAGCATCTACATGTACATGAAAATGTTTTAACCAATATAGTGTGATAAGAATTGGTGCAGCCACCAATTTGGACCTTAATGTCTGATAAGCATTCTCTTCTTCTTCCCATTTAAAGGGTACTTCTTTACCTATAAGTCTAGCCAGTGGCCTAGCTATCTCTGCATACATTTTGATAAATCTTGTGTGGTACCGAGTATGCCCCAAGAATCTTTGAATCTCTTTAAGAGATTTGGGTTTACGTAACCTTAGTATAGAAATAAATTTATCAGGGTCCGGAGCCATACCTTTAGCAGATACCACATGTCCCAAGAGGGTTCCTTCTATCATGAGGAAATGACATTTATTTAGGTTTAGCTTTAGTTTAGTCTCCCTGCATCTTTTAAAAAGATTCTGCAGCTGTCATAAGTGATTATCCAAGCAATCCAAAGGGGTCTCCTTGTGAGATTTTGAAAATGAAGAAAACTCATCTATGAAAATTCTTAGTGTTTCCAACAATAAGGGTCCAAAGATGAGGTTGAAAGTCCTGTTAAAGGTAGTTGGAGCATTTCTGAGTCCGATTGCATTTTGACATACACATATGTGCCCTAGCGTGTGATAAAAGAAGTCTTTTCATGATCCTTTGGGTGGATGGATATTTGGTTATATCCACTAAAGCCATCCATAAAGCTATATAATTTATGTCCAGCCACTTCTTCAATGACCTGCTTTGCAAAAGGCATGGGGAATCCATCTGGAATGGTTACCTTGTTGAGTGCTCTAAATTCAACGCAAATCCTGATTTTGTTGGTATTCTTCTTTGGAACTATAACCCTTGGTGAAAGTCATTCTGAGTGTTCCACAAAAATGATGATTCCTACATCCTCCATCTTTTGTATCTCCAAGTAAACAACTTCAGCATATTTTGGTTTAAGTCTATAACTCTTTCCTCTTATTGGTTTAGCTCCATCAACAAGAGGAATTATGTGCTCTCCATAAGTGGTAGGCACTCCTTCTAAGTCTTTATAATGCCATGCAAAAACATCTGCATAGTGTGTCAAGAAATATTTTACCTTTTCAAGTAGCTCACGATGGCTCCACAACCAAGTGGCCACCAAAACTAGATGATTATGTTCATGAGTGCCCAATTGTACTTCTTTGGCTGGATTTCTATCTACCATGGTATCTTCCTACTCCTCTCCATCCATCTTTTCCTCCAATAGCTCTTTTTGCATTGTTGCATAAGCAGGAGTGCTCTAGAACTCAATGTATTCCTCTTTGTCCTGCAATCATCCTACAGGGATTTCTTGAATTGGCAAAGAACATTTCTCACAAGTATGTTTTACCTTGTCTTTAACTTTAATAGCTTCCTTCTCTATTGTTGTTGCATCCTCCTCCAAGTTGTGCTTGAGGGGTGTCTTCCTCCCCCCTCTATGGTCTGTGATGGGTTCTCCCAATCCATCAACCCGAACTTTATCCTTCTTTTCATCATAACATTCATCTGTGCAAGAATTATTTAGAAAAACTCCAAAACAAGAGGAAGAGTTGCCTCCTTGCAGCCAATTTAGAATGTCTTCTTCTTCCTCGAACTCTAGTTGTGGTTGGTCCTCCATTTCTTGTTCCATGCAAATGCCAATTGATTGCATCATGCTGGTGTTCCCTTGATGATCTAGACCCTCCTCTGAATATATCTGTTTAATTTCCTGTCCCTTCTTTTGTACCCACATAGTGTCTTTACCCCAGTCATGGATGACACTTGCATGCCTCAACCATGGTCTTGAAATCAAGAGGGGAAATCCTCCCTCTAGTTGGGGCAATCTTAATACCATAAAATCCAAAATGAAGAGATTACCTTGTACTTCCAATGGAACTTTTGGGGTCACCCCCATTGGCCTTACTTTGCTTTGATCTGCCAAAGTGATTGTGAAGTGGGCTGGTTTGGATGGGCATAGGCCAAGCTTCTCCATGGTATGCTTAGGCATCAAATTTATGCCAGACCCACCATCCACAATGAATCCTTGTAGCTTTTGTTAGATGGCCGCCGGAGTAGGACAAATGTATGCCGGATGTAATGGAGTTTTCGAAATTCGCGCGAAAAGTTGGTACGCGCATCCTGTAAACATCTTTATAAAGCAATAGAAAAAGAGTGGTCGAGAGCCCGTTTTTCTGGACTTGCCAGAGTGATTGTCGAAGCCTGTGTGATGTATTGTTGTGTAGTCTGAGTCTTGTTAGTGTTCTGATCATTCTGGCTCGCCCACTGATACTGTGGTGCATAGTAACGAATCGTAAGTAAAAGGTTGTGTGTCTGCTTGTTGGCGTTGTGTTCGGTTGTATAAGTTCCCAGGGTTTACGTACTGTCAGTCATTTCTTTGCATAAGCTAATTGATAGTAGGAATTCCGAATAAATAACTGGAAGTGTGTTCTCGTATGCTCTGTTGTGCTACCGGATTCAGTACCTTCGGTATCATTCTCTGGTAATCCCAATTATGAGGAAGAGCTAGTACCTTCAGTAGCATGAATAAGTTGATTGAAGAGTACTGATAAGTTTTGTGACGAATGAATCTATCGATTATAGTATCTTCTAGTTGATTTACTACCTACTGTGAGTTTGTCTGCTATCCGACATATATACCTGTCATGAAGAAGTTGTGTGTTGATTTATGAGAATATAATACCTATTAGTTGTTAGTATTGTTGTAACACTCGGACTACTGCCCTGTCTCAATAGCCAATTTAGTCCGTAAGAGTTAGATACACAGATTTCCAGAAATCGGATATTGGTTGATGAAGGCTAATAACTGAGCTAAGACGTGTTAATGGTTATTTCCTGTTGTGCAAAGATTTGGGAAATTAGTACAGGGCCTCTGTCTAACAGACCCCTACCACTCCCAAGAACCCACGTTGTTTCGGTGACGATACTGGAAGTTTAACACAATTTACGGTGGATCACTGTTTTACGTTTAATATTTGTTTGGTAACGATTTCGGCTAGAGAGTAATACAACGTTACCGTTACTATAACACACTTAACACTTGGCGCCGTCTGTGGGAAGGTGGCATCAAGATTGTCAATCGTCTGTCAGAATTAGATTATCGTTCGATTGGCAGTAGCAACAGAATCAGATTGTTGCAGACTGTTTCGTTAGTAATACTACGCGATTAGCACAAAAAATGATACATGCCGGTTACTCGATCCGGTGAAACGTATCCCAAGAACCATCAGTCTGGAGTACTTAATGTACTAAAGCCAACTTTGGGAGGTAGAAATACAACTAGGAATGACCCAGTTGTCAAGAAAGTTAAGAACGTTAAAACTTTATTCCGGTCATATTCCGGTAGAATCTGTTACGCCTCTGGTACATTCCGATACTATTTCGGCATAGTGTGTCGAAGATATAGTAATTCCAGAATCTACCAAGACACAGTGGGAATCTAGTTTAACAAATCTTGGAAAAAGATTCAGATTCATCTACGATTAGAAACACTCTAGTCAAAGAAATCGGCGAAGGTGAAAAAACGCCGAATTCGGGCATAATTTCGGTTCATTCTGGTGATATTTCGGTACGAGAATCACAGTTTTTCGGTGACGGTTTAGCATTTTCTGCTGAATCTTCAGCCCATCTGCCATGCTTGGAAGCGAGTTCCCATACACTAGACATCAAGGAGGAAGGAAGGATGTTTGAAACAGAGATTCGCAGCATATTAAGCAAGCTTATTGCACCGGAAAGTGCGCCATCCGACGATACAGATTCCGGTAGTTCAGATATTCAGGCCCGAGATACAGAAGGAAGGTATAATACACTCACGATGAACGGACAACAACAACAACAACAGTTATGCCCACCCAGGCCACCTCCAACGGGAGTGACATACACGAAGTTTGGTAGATTTCCAGGAGATGATCCGGATGCTCACGTACGCACTTTCAAGATAAGCTATGCAGTTCTTAACCATCCACCGGATCAGGCCTACAAAGCCATTGTCTTCCAATCTACACTTGTCAATGAAGCAGCCAGATGGCTTATAGAATATGATATTAATCATTTCGGCACCTACGAAGCAGTACGAGATGCTTTTCTGCAGCGATTTAGATTAAAAAAGAATCCAGCCAAAATTTTGATTATCTGCAGAATAACAGACAGAAGGCAAACCAAACCGTACAGGAGTATGCTACTCTATTCAGGACGCACTTAAGGCAGCTACCACCGGCCCATGCTAACTTACCAAATGACGTTATCACTCAGTGGTTCATCAATGGCTTGGTTCCACAACTTAAGCAGATCATGATCATAAGATGTCTCGGAGCCATGTCCCTCGATTGCAGTCTAGACCCGTTCCGATAAACAACTGCAACCGGCAGCAGAAATATTTGAACCAGGGATACGTGAACAACACAGAATGTACAACAAGGCTCGTCAATGGACCACAGCAGAACCACCAGTCTTTCCAGAGCCCTCGTTAACAAAGGAAGGAACACAACAAAGGGAGTTAGCAGCAGGAACATCATCAACAGCAGATACATTGCCCACCGTAGACACCTCCGCATCAGCAGAGGCATCAACTTCAACATCAGTAGAGCCTGCCAATCAATCTCAACGGGCTTGGGAAATCCTATCTAAGGCATCTATCACTCTGCCTCTGGGCCAACTACTGGCATTAGTACCTGGAATTCGACAACAGTTCCAACAACAGTTCAGTCCGGTACCTTCCTGTATTCCGACGACAGCAGCAGTTCAACCGGAACCTGATTCTACGGTTGATCATTCAGTCCCCTTGATTACAATATGGTATAAGAATCATAAGATTACGCAGGTATTAATTGATGGAGGCTCTGGTGTTAACATTGCGACTACGGCATTATGCAAAAGGTTAGGATGGACCGAAATCGAACCAGTTCAATTTTTTGTTAGAATGGCAGATCAATCAAGAGTCCATCCTGTAGGACTTGTGTGGAACGTACCCATCACTTTACAAGGTACGACCTTTAAAATGACCTTTGTTATACTAGATCTGCCGGAATCCACTTTGGATTACAACCTCCTTTTCGGCCGACCTTGGCTGAAGCATGCGAAGGTAATACAGGACTGGTCTGCACAAGAGCTTACATTTAAAGATGCCAATCGTAGATATGTGGTAAAATTAGATGCTATACAACCTTGTGAGCTACATGCTAGACGGTATTTTGCTGAACCAGTCCATATGCTAGATGGATTGTCAGACGATGAAGAAGAAGAGTTTCTGAAGAATAACACTGATTTAATTTCCTTAGGAATTGTTGATCTATAGACCGTTGTAGATAATTGGAATGCTTCAGTTTGTACAGTAATACCCGTCATAGAAGAGGCTAAGAAGGAAGACACTATCTTGACACATGACAATGAACTACAACAACTCTTTAAACCAACAGACAACACAGAGAAACATCAACAGTTCTATGTCCCTGAAGATCCGCTGATCACTTACAATTTAGGAGATGAAGATCATCCGCGGCCTGTGAAGATAAAGCAAAACTTACCGGAAATATTTCAAGCAGGTTTAATCCAGCTACTCCGAGAATTCACTGACGTCTTTGCATGGGACTACAAAGACATGAAAGTATTGGACCCCCGTATCTACCAGCACAGGGTCATGCTGAAGCCAGAAGCAAGGCCGATAAAGCAAACCAGCTACCGGATGAATCCCCATTATGCATCTCAGGTAAAGGCAGAACTGGATAGGTTATTAAAAGTCGAATTCATCGTGCCAATAGAGCATGCTGAATAGATCTCTCTGATTGTGATTGTGCCAAAGAAAAACAAGCAATTGAGAATCTGTGTAGATTACCGGAAATTAAATGCAGCAACCGTACCGGATCCTTTTCCAATCCCCTTTTTGGATACCATGCTTGATAGAGTAGCAGGTCACGAGATGTATTCATTCCTAGATGGATACAGTGGCTACAACCAAGTGAGAATGGCCGAAGAAGATATACCAAAAACTGCATTTATTACCAACTGGGGTGTCTTTGCTTGTACGGTAATGTGGTTTGGATTGAGAAACGCACCAAGCACCTTTCAAAGATGTATGCAGGAGATCTTTTCTCCTTATCTCACTTCATTTATGCAAGTATATCTCGATGATTTTTCAATTTTCGGTAAGATGATAGCACACCTGTTCCATTTACGGTGCTGCTTTCAGAAATGCAGAGAGTATAGACTCTGCTTAAACCCAAACAAATCTGTGTTTGCGGTTTCATGTGGCAAGTTACTTGGCCACATTGTATCTGCACAGGGTATCCAAGTAGATCCAGATAAAATTTTGGCAGTATTAGAAGCTCCGGTGCCAACTACTCCAAAAGAAGTTATGCGCTTTATGGGCCAAGTACGATGGCATGGAAGGCACTTACGGTGGCTTGCTCATTTGGCTATACCACTAAACAAGCTAATCGCCAAGACACCTCGACAATTTGAATGGACCCAGGAATGCCAGATAGCATTTGATCGTTTAAAACATTTATTAACACAAGTTCCTATCTTACAACCGCCGGACTGGGATCACCCATTTCATGTATTTGTTGATGCTTCAGATATAGCAATAGGAAGTGTGTTGATGCAACAAATTGATAAATGGTTCAGACCAGTGTATTATGCAAGTCAAAGATTAGCTCCTGCTGAGAAGAATTACTCTGTAACAGAAAGAGAATGTCTAGGGCTAGTATATTCGGTCAAGAAATTCAGACATTACTTACTAGGCCGTAAATTCACATTTCATGTAGATCATGCTGCACTTGTCTATCTAGTTCGGCAACAACATCTAGGTGGTCGACTAGCGCGATGGGTCTTTCTTTTACAGGAATTCGACTACGAAGTCATTCACTGGCTAGGCAGTTCACATGCCTTAGCAGATTTTTTATCCCGCTTAGATTCCGGTGAAGCTCCGGTGGGTATAGATGACACGACACCCGCGATTTATGTATCAGAACCAATTAATGAAGATTCTGCAGACCTACCTATCCTATTTTCATATTATGATCAGATCCTGACCTTTCTCAATGACGGTTGCCTTCCACCTCAGACTTCTACGGCAGTACGCAGGAAAATTGCAGTATTTAGCCATCGATTTCGGTTAATTGCTGGAGAACTATATTATGTAGATCATACCGGAATCCTACTTCGCTGTATTCCACCACATGAAGTTAATTCAATTATTACTTTGGCTCACTCAATTCCTTCCGGTGGCCATTTTGCAGCACACTTAACTCACCGGAAAATACTGTAGAGTGGTCTCTGGTGGCCAACAATGTACAGAGATATATCACAGTTTGTCAAACAATGTGATACTTGTCAAAGATCTGGCCAGCCTTTGCAACGTCATCTCTTTCCTCTGCAACCCATCTTACCATTGGAACCTTTCCAGAAGTGGGGTCTAGATTTTATCGGTCCGATCACACCTCCAGCAGTCTTCAGTAACAACCGCTACATACTGACCTGTACAGACTATGCAACCAGATGGGCAGAAGCCTGGGCTTTACGGTCTGCTACAGCCGTTACGGTAGCAAAGTGTCTGCTAACCGATGTCTTTCCACGTTTTGGCTTACCACTGGAAATTGTCTCAGATCAAGGCACTCACTTTGTAAACAATTTAATGAAGGCACTTACACAGTCATTCCAGGTCACACATAAATTTAGTTCTCCTTATTATCCTCGTGCTAATGGATTGGCCGAAAGTACAAACAAATCTCTGCTGAATATCCTTCGAAAATTGATCATGGAATCACCGGAAAGATGGGATCAACTGCTACCTGCAGTGTTATGGGCATATCGGACTACCTACAAGGTAACAACAGGATTGACACCTTTCAAACTAGCTTATGGCTTAGAAGCAATAGCACCAATGGAGATAGTTATACCAAGTTTACGAGTGGCAATCACTCAGAAATTACTACCGGAAGACTCACTGTCATTTTGGTTGGACACACTCAGAGAGTTAGACGAGCATCGATGGCTCAGTTTTTTAACCATGCACGAAGTCCAACTAAGACAGGCAAGGACGCACGATCGAAACCTGAAGACTCCAGTGTTTTCGGTGGGTCAGCTTGTACTTTTCTATAATGCAAAGTCAAATAGATCCGTAGGAAAATTCAAATTACGGTGGTTTAGCCCTTACAAAATCTCAGAGCAAATCGGTCCAGCAACTTTTCAGTTGACTACGTTGACCAGAAATCCACTTCCAAAAGCAATCAACGGCTCGAAGCTGCGGCCGTATCAAAGCGCTACTAGTCCGCATTAAATCATTCGGCGGTGGACCGCATTTTTTTAGCTTTTGTTTTTAACTTTTCATTCTGTTCTTTCTTTTCTTTTTAAAATAGCTGTGTTTTGTCATAAGCCGCCCTCCTTACCAATTACTCAAGCATGCACGCCAAATTAAAAGCAATATCATTCCAGCACCGCACAATGATAACCATCACTTCCTACCCCCCCACCGTAATATCTATACTTAAGCTCTTCGGTTGCGCCAAAAAACGCTATTGTGTTCTTGTGATTGTGCTTGTGTTTTCCGTGTTCTGTGTTCTGTGTATCCGTGTGCTGTGTCCTGTGTATTCGTGTTCGCGTGCGTAACAGAAGCGTTGGCGAACTACACAGCCTTCTGTGATGGTATCCCTACTGAGGTAGGAGAATACCTGCGCATCCGAGGGTTGGCCAACTTCGCTGAGCTGCCTTGGCACTCACTGGAAGCCCATCCCTTCTTCGCACAAATCATCCCTGCCATCGCCCAATCCCCCATCGCTCAACGACAATGGCTCTTCCCCTCCCTACCATCTAGAACCGTAATAACCTTCCAGGCCTTCGTCGAAGCCTTTCGCCTCACTCCACAAGGCCGCGAGAATGGCCCAAGTATCCCCGTAGCCCGCATGACTGAACTTTTCCCCCGCCATTCATCGAACGAATACGCCATTCTCTACCGCCCCGAACCTGAAAGAACTGCATTACAGTTCTTAGTCGCAATCCTTTACCTCCAAAAACGTACCTACGGTATATCCCGCCCGTTTTATTCCGCCATCGACCTTGCTGCACATGAACCTGTCAACTTCGCATCCTTTTTCTTTCACCGTATCCATAAGGAGTGTGTAGCCATAGTGAAACAAGTCAACAAAGGAACCACCCCTTGATCCAGACTTCCCCACATCCTCTCCTTTCTCTTTCCGACCATACTCGCAGCTCAACCACCACCACAAGGACCCGTCCTGAGGCATGAAGAGTCAGTAAAACTGCTAGAGGATGAGGAAGAAGAAGATGAAGAAGAGCTCAATCAATTGTTCCGCCGGAAACGCATCAGAATTAGCTCCTCAGAAAGTGAAGCACAAGGCTCAGCCGGAAAAGATAGAGATGATGATAAAGAAGACGAGAAGAACGAAGAAGAGACATTCCATGATACAGCTACATCTATACACAATGAATCATCGAATGAGCAACAAGAACAACAAGATCAAGCAGAGACAGAAACAATTTCAATCGAAAAAGAATCAGAGCAACAGGTAGACGAGCAAGAATCTGCCAGAGATGCACTAGATAAGCTACTGAAGGCAGTGGAATCCACAGACACGAATAATGCAGAAACAAACAAGGTAACAACCACTGACTCTGCCCTTCCCAAAACACCGCCTGTCAACCCCATTTCCCAATCGGAACCACCCCGCAGTCCCATGAAGCCCAGTCACCCCACTGAAACTGCTGAAACCTCAACATCCTCCCTCAATTACTCACCACCGAATTCCCAACAACTCCTCACCACCACCTCTTCGCAACCTCGCCCTCCTCTGCCACCCACCCCATTCCAGTCTTCTCTGAGTTAGAGTCTATGGGCTGAATGTTGATTAATCTATCCCAACAACTACCGCAACACTTGAAACAAGTCACAGATAATGCACGAGAGGAATTCCAACGGAAATTGGAAGTGATGGAAGCGGATATCACCCCCCTCCAAGAAGAGTTACAAGCCGCAAGAGTAGAAAACCATGCACTCCATGAGCAGATCAAGCAACTACAGGCTTCACTCCAAGCACAGGAAGAAAGCTCAAGCCAGCGAGATAAGGCACTGGCTGCAAAAGAAGAATTGCTGATAGCTGCCGATGCGGAAATAATAAAGTTAAATCAAACAATCAAAGATACAGACGATACAAGAATAGCACTAGGAAACCTGCTGGAAGAAACAAGACTCCAGCTGTAAGGCACAATACAGAAATACCAAGAGTAGCAGAGAGAAGCTAAGCAAACCGAAGAACAACTACAAAGAACGAAAGAATCCTTAGACGACGTCAACAATATGCTCAAACATCAATTGAACAGGGAAGCCAAATATCAAAAGGACTTAGCGAATGCCCGCAGAGAACGAGATGCATATCACAAAACTATACAGTTCCAGAATCAACAGTTTGAAAGATTAGATAATCAGGTACACAACCAGAAATACCGAATCACCGAAATGCAGAAGCAAGTAAGTGAAATGAAGACAGCCAGAGATGCGGCATTATCCAACGACTTCTACTTACAGGAGGCCTTTTTGCAAACACAGGCCAAAATTTTGCTCACCGAAGCCATTGCCCTTAGTTCTGTTAGAGTAGATGCGCAAATATTAGAACTCGACACCCTTAAACAGTTATTAGAAACCCTTAAGAAAAAAATAGCCCGTACATTTAGATTAGCCAGAAATATGTATCTAGAAGGAATCATAGATGAACAATAATTTTTGTAATAAAAAATCACTTGCGGGTTCGAGTCCATCATGCATGCCAGTGTTAGATGGCCGCCGGAGTAGGACAAATGTATGCCGGATGTAACGGAGGTTTCGAAATTCGTGCGAAAAGTTAGTACGTGCATCCTGTAAACATCTTTATAAAGCAATGGAAAAAGAGTGGTCGAGAGCCCGTTTTTCTGGACTTGCCAGAGTGATTGTCGAAGCCTGTGTGATGTATTGTTGTGTAGTCTGAGTCTTGTTAGTGTTCTGATCATTCCGCCTCGCCCACTGATACTGTGGTGCATAGTAACGAATCGTAAGTAAAAGGTTGTGTGTCTGCTTGTTGGCGTTGTGTTCGGTTGTATAAGTTCCCAGGGTTTACGTACTGTCAGTCATTTCTTTGCATAAGCTAATTGATAGTGGGAATTCCGAATAAATAACTGGAAGTGTGTTCTCGTATGCTCTGTTGTGCTACCGGATTCAGTACCTTCGGTATCATTCTCTGGTAATCCCGATTATGAGGAAGAGCTAGTACCTTCAGTAGCATGAATAATTTGATTGAAGAGTACTGATAAGTTTTGTGACGAATGAATCTATCGATTATAGTATCTTCTGGTTGATTTACTGCCTATTGTGAGTTTGTCTGCTATCCGGCATATATACCTGTCATGAAGAAGTTGTGTGTTGATTTACGAGAATATAATACCTATTAGTTGTTAGTATTGTTGTAACACTCGGACTACTTCCCTGTCTCAATAGCGAGTTTAGTCTGTAAGTGTTAGATACACAGATTCCCAGAAATCGGATATTGTTTGATGAAGGCTAATAACTGAGCTAAGACATGTTAATGGTTATTTACTGTTGTGCAAAGATTTGGGAAATTAGTACAGGGCCTCTGTCTAACACACCCCTACCACTCCCAAGAACCCACGTTGTTTCGGTGACGATACTGGAAGTTTAACACAGTTTATGGTGGATCACTGTTTTACGTTTAATATTTGTTCGGTAACGATTTCGGCTAGACAGTAATACAGCGTTACCGTTACTATAACACACTTAACACTTTAATCCTCTAATTGATATTGTCAGTCTTGAACTCTTATAGTCGGTGAGAGGTGCTTCTTCTACACCCTTCCCTTGGCCTAAGGTAGTAGTCTTGGCCACTAAGGTGGATGAGGAAGCCTCATCAATAATCTGTTGTACTTCATACCTGAATTTTGCATCCATGTTTATCAACTCAAGAATACTAACCTCCGTTTTAATTGACTTGAATAATCTTGAAGCTCTAGATTCCCTAAGATCAATTTTGATGTTTGATTTCTCAAGTTCGTTATGGTCCCACCTGCATGCATTCCCAATGAAATTGTTAGTCTCTAAAAAATCTTCTTTTTGTGTTACCTCTTCACATTTTGTTGAACTTCCTTTTCTCTTGTTCTGCATCTTCATATATATCTAATTTGCTTTGATGTATCCTTTGGTCTTTCTGACTTCAAAAAGTATTTGATCTCTGATTTGGTTCTTTTGGAATTTTCCCTTTATTTCTTGTCTGCATGACCATGGATTCGATTTCTTCTAATTGTACCACTCTAATGGATGGTGATTGTACAACATTGTCTCCTTTTGCTACTCCATGATTATTTACCGAGATCATCTAGAGATGGGGCCTAGATGTAGATGCTTTGTTTTGTGGGCAACAATTTGTATAATGATCCTTGGCATCTAGGCAATTCCTGCAAGGGGGGGGGCATTTTTTGGCAGGGTGCATTTACTTTGATAATGTCCACACTCTCCACACCTCAAACAGATAATTGCCCTTCTAGGACCATTTCCATAATTACCTCTAGGTCTTTGATATAGTTGTTACCTTGGCTGGGGGCTGCCACCATTACATTGGTTGCGAATTGAGCACCTCCTTGTGCCCAATAAGGTTGTGCATGCATCCCTCTTGACTGACATTCATGGGCTTCATGACCAGCTTTCTTGCATAGTTGACAAGTTACACTTAACAATGGACATTCACTTAGCACATGACCCTACTAGCTGCACATGGTAGATCATAGCCCACTTTTGATGCCACCCTCTTGAGTTCCTGCAACTCCTGACAAAGTTGAGCCAGCTCTTCTTGTTGGGCTTCCTCTTCCTTTTGTAGCTTCAATGCTTCAATTTCCCTCCTCAAGTGAGTCACAACACTCTCCTCCTCTTTATGGGGCTTATTCCTTTTTAATCTCTTAAGCTCTTTCCTTAGGTGAATTACGAGGTCTTCAACTTCTGCATGATATGACAAATTTGAAGAGCTTGCCCCATATTGCTACCTAATTTGTTCCAATCTTGTAGCTATATTGATAAATTCTTCTATTGTTGTTGTTGGTAAATCTAACTCCTTTATTTTACATTGTGTTGATATGGGAAGTGGTTTAGCCAGCCACTTCTTCATAAAAAAATCATGGGGAGGGTCTGGCACTTTGGCCATTAATGCCTTAGCTCTAGTAACAAATTCTGGGAAGGTCTCCCTATGACCTAGTCTTAAATTTTCTAATTCTTCAATAATGTTTTCAGTTGTGTTCCCTTGTTGGAACTGTGTCATAAATGCTTCTTTCATCAAGTCCTATGTGGTGAAATGGTTTTCAACAAACTAAGTAAACCATTTTTCTGCTAGCCCTTCTAATGTTCCAGGGAAAATAATTAGAAATGCATCCTCTCTTCCCATCGCGCCCCTTGTTTTACATAATGCTAAGAATCTCCTAATGTGCCATCTAGGTCTTCTTCTGCTAGCCCTTTGAAGGATGGAAATTTGGTATTCAATCTAGAAAGTAAAGTTTCCAAATCTACCTGGGCTGCCATATACTTTACAGATGATGTCGATGACAATGGACTGGTTGATCTTGCAATAACCTTCATTCTTGTTGCTTTGCAAGGGACCCTCAAGCTTTGAGACCGGGTTGGGGTCATGAGATGTTCATACTCTTCTTAGTTTAAGGGAATTCCAATGGAAGAATTATTACCTCTCAAGTTAGTGCAGTACTATCGATACCCTTGAACTCTTTTAGACTTTGCAATTTGCTTCTCCTATGCTGAAGTCTCCTTGTAGTCCCACCAGGCGTGCCAAATTTTTTTGGGGGGATTCTTGTGCAAAAAGGGACTTGATTGTTTGTAGGAGAAGGGAGAAATATAAGAAGACACTAATCACTTCAAGGTATGACTCCTTATGAAGCATGGTATGGAAGAAAACCTAGTCTTGGCCATTGCAAGATGTTTGGTTGTTTAGTTTATGTTCATGTACCATCACAAATAAGAGGTAAGCTAGATGAAAGGGAAACAAAGGTAGTGTTTATTGGGTATGACTCAACTCAAATGGGTTATAGGTTCTATAATCCTTCAACCAAGCAATTCACTACAAGTAGATATATTGTGTTTGAAGAACACAAGTCTTGCTATGATGAAGACGAACAAAAGGTAACTCTACCATATGATCTTGATTTTGATTCTCATCAATTAGGAAGCAAGCATGATACACAGGTCCAAGATCCAAGAAGTGATACAGATGATGACCAAGATGAGAGGGAAAAGGATTACAAACTATGAAATTCAAGAGGCAACACAAAGATGCGGAAGTGTGGAGAATGCTCCAAGCAAGCACCAAGAAGATCAACAAGAGAGAAGAAACAACCAGAAAGGTATGGATATAATTCTACATTTTTTACAAGGCATTCAATCTACTTAGCAAAAGGCTCAATTTCTGAGGAGCCCTCAACCTATGAAGAGGCAAAGGGAAACCCTAATTGGGAAAAGGACATGAAAGAAGAAATAGATGCATTGAAGGAGATGGACACTTGGGATTTGGTCCCAATGTCACCAAATCAAAAGGTAATTGGTTGGATATGGGTATATAAAGTTAAAAGAAATTCGGACGGATTAGTTTGTAGGTATAAGGCAAGATTAGTTGCCAAATGGTGCTCACAAACTCATGGTATAGACTATGAGGAAACATTCTCATTAGTTGCAAAGATGACTACAATCAGAAAATTGATAAGTGTAGTTGCTCCAAGGAATTGGAGACTCCTCCAACTTGATGTGAAAAATGCATTCTTAAATGGTTAGATAAGCGAAGAGGTATATGTGTCACAACCACTAGGTTTTGAAAACCCTAATCATACATCTTATGTTTGTAGACTTAAGAAAGCATTGTATGGATTGAAACAAGGTCCTAGAGCTTGAGATTACAAGTTGGTTACATAACTTCAAGATCAAGGGTTTAAACCTAGCAACTCAAATCCTTCCCTATTCATCAAAAGGGATCACAATGAGGTTATCTATCTATGTGTATATGTAGATGATATTATTGTGACGAGTGATGATCTGAATGGCATTCAAAGGATCAAGCGACACATGCAAGAGGAGTTCAAAATCCATGACTTAAGTAAGCTCACATATTTCCTCAGTATGCAGGTGATATACACAAATGAAGGAATGTATTTGACTCGGAGAAGATACATTCAGGATCTACTTCTTAAGTTCAAAATGGAGAACACAAAGCCTATAGGTACACCTTTGGAGATGAATCATAAAATTAGTGTCTATGAAGGTGAGGAATTGAAGACATGAAAAATATCAAAGCTTGGAAGGTAGCTTGATATATGTTACTCATACAAGGGCAGACATCTCACATAGTGCGGGAGTGCTTAATCAATTCATGCACTCCCCAAGAAGACCACACATGGATGCAGCTAAGAGAGTACTGAAGTATCTCAAAGGTACAATCAATGAAGGTATATTCTATCCCTACTCTTCAAATTTGGATATCAAAATCTATTTAGATGCAGATTGAGCAGGAGTGAAGGATGATATAAGAAGTACCTCTAGTTACTTAACATTTGCAGCTTCAAAGCTAGTATCATGGAGTTCCAAGAAGCAACCCACAGTTCAATTAAAGTAGAGTACAGAGGTTTGACCATAACAACTCAAGAGGCAATATGGTTAAAGGCATTGTATACAGATTTGGGACTTGTGAGTTCCAAACCTTACATATTTGGAGATAATGTAAGTTCCATGCATCTAGCAGCAAACCCTATTTTCCATGTGAGAACCAAAGACATAGAGGCTCATTATCACTTCATCAGGGAGAAGCTCATGGCAAAGGATATTGACATTTTTTTGTTCCAACTAAAAAGCAAGTAGCAGATATGATGACGAAAACACTTGATGGAATAAAACTTTGTAGATTCAAAGCTATAGCAGGTATTCAACCTATTAGAGAATGAAGACTCAAGCATACTTTAGCTTGAGGGGGAGCTATTGGAACATCAAGCTTACACTATGCTTGAGGTGTATTTGATCTACAACAAAAGCTATCACTTGGATTACGTTGAAAGAATATCCATTAGAGAGTTCTTTTACCTATGTTCATTTATTGTATTTTTTTGAGAGATTTTTGATAGTTCATTTACCATTGAAAAATTCTAAGCTTTACACATGTAAAACTAGAAAAATAGAGCTCAATTTCCACAAATTTGAGGTGGTTGAGTTGCATTTAATCAATCAATCAATCACTTAAAAGTAGATCAAACTGGATCTTCACTTTTCCTAGAATGTAGAAAAGTGAATTGATTCCCTCCAACAACCATTCCCACCTTCATTTGAATTCAAAATCCACTTGTACAAGTCATGGATCACTTATAAAGTCTAAAGACTTCAAAACACTTGTACAATACAAGGAAGCAATATATATACACTTGTGACCATCATTGTCTTGCTCCTTCATTTTCTACATCATCTTCTTCGAAAACAGTAAGCTTGCAGAGGCTGCTCCTCTCTCTACATAGCTCCAAACTGATTGAAAGATGGCTCATTGGAAAGCTATTAGTGTCTAGCTTATGCTTATGGAGTTGCATAGCATTTGGTTCAATATATTGGGATAAATTGCAGTTTTTCTATCTCAGATCAAACTTTCCATATTCTTGAAAAATAAGAGGTACGCCCGTTGAGTGTTTGATTCATTCCAAAAGCATAGTTTGCTTATTTCTTCTACTCTTGTGCATTATATACACTCATCCCTATTCGTATCACTCCCATAAAAGGATTCATTTTAATTATAAACGTGTTGGTCTCTATGAACATTTGAAGTTCATTGTCTCTTCCAAAGATAGTAAGTTTTTTGAGGTAGTCGATGCGCAAACCTATTTATTTTGTATCGACTCCTTCTCCTTGATGCTCCAAAGTACATAATGCATTTTATGCACTTATCACATGCCGATAAGGTCTATTTGAGTCTCCATAAGCTCAAGGGCTGGTCGTGTGCCAGTTGGCCAGACCAAACTTCATCGCTTCGCAACTCACTTTTCTACCTCCTACAAGCTTCTCCAAGATTCTTCAATTTCATGTGATTTCCAAGATAAGAAGGCCTTGGATTAGAATCCATGTGGAGAAGATGCTTGGCAAGATCTTTTCACATTTTCTCCCTTGGTCTTGAGGTATATATATGGGGTGGAGTTGGTCAGGTGGATATGTTCTCTTTCTTAGTTATAATAGTGTTGGTAGTTGGTTGGCCTTGTACTTAGATTATTTGATTGTAGTTGTATTGACTATACAAAATTGGTATCAGAGCTAGGTGATTTGAGCTTATGCTGCTAGAGGCTCTCTTAGATGCTCTTAAATATAGTAAATCTAGTCATCCTCTCCGTATGCGTAAGAATCCATTGGCTACGCGATGGATTCTTTATGCCTTCTTACTAACAAAAAGGTTTTTGTGTGACTCCCTTCTTGGGCCATCAATTGGAATCCATGTGGAGGGACACTTGGAAAGCTCTCCTCACATTTCCTCCTATGGACTTGAGGTATATATATGGGGTGGAGTTGGTTTGGTGGATACATGCTATCTCTTAGTTGTAGTAGTGTAAGTATTTGTCTGGCCTTGTACTTAGATTATTTGATTGTAGTTGTATTGATTATACGACATTGATATTAGAGCTAGGTGATTTGAGCTTAAGCTTCTCTAGCCTCTCTCAGATGCCCTTGAATATCTTAAGTCAAGTTACCCTCTCTATATGCTTGTTGCTATGTGACCCTCTTCTTGGGACAAGACCAACTCATGCCCGCCAAAATCATTGAGCCATACGTCCGAACTGACTCACCTCACCCAAGGTGCTCCCCAATGTAGAAAGTGGAGGGAGGAGTGCCCTCATGGCAGCTCCTTTTTGTGGTGGTTGTATGGAATGAATTTAGACTCTTGCATATATAGCGTGCTCGCTTGCTGTTTATGTTTGCATGTGAATTCTTAGCTTCATGGTTCTACTTAGCCAAGGAAGAATGAGCAGCAAATAAATATTGATTTGAGCATAGAAGCACTTCTAGAGTTTTGTTTTTCTCTTCTTTGAGATGTGTAGTTTGACCAATGCATTGGAATGACACATGTGAAGTTATTGCATCGGTAGGAGGTGGTGGTGTACCCCATGATTGATTAGAATCTAATTAAAATGTAATAAAAAAAACATCTATCAATCATGTATGTATCTATCAAGTATTAGAATTTAAAGTTTGGTATACGTACAATAAGTAGTCCTCTCACAAATCAAGAGACAGTGGTGGAGATCCCTTTGATTGATTAGAATTTGATTGTGCAACAAAAAAGGTACTAGATATTAATAATTTGATTATTTACATACATACACATTTACACATACACACATATTCACATATACATAGATACACTGAATGATATACAAATACACATACAAAATCATAAATGTATGATGTGTGTATGCATGTATGTATGTATGTATATGTGTGTGTATGTGTGTGTATGTGTGTGTATGTGTATGCATGTCTGTGTATGTGTGTGTATATGTGTATGTGTATGTTTGTGTCTTATGTATGTATGTGTATGCATGTGTACCTATGTGTATGTGTGTATATGTGTATGCATTCATATGTGTATGTGTGTGTATGTGTGTGTATGTGCATGTATGTGTGTATGCATGTATATAAATGTGAATGTATTTATTATGTATGTGTGTATGTGTGTATGTGTATGTGTGTGCATGTGTATTTGTGTCTATGTGTATGAATGTCTATGTGTATGAATGTCTATGTGTATGTGTAAGTGTATTTATGTATGTGTATTGGTTTATGCATCTTTATGAATGTGTATGTATTTATTATGTATGTGTGTGTATGTGTATGT
This sequence comes from Ceratopteris richardii, assembly GCA_020310875.1. Lineage (NCBI taxonomy): Eukaryota > Viridiplantae > Streptophyta > Polypodiopsida > Polypodiales > Pteridaceae > Ceratopteris > Ceratopteris richardii. The sequence goes on along the minus strand of CM035428.1, from coordinate 141,441,987 downwards.
GTGTATGTGTATGTATGTGTATGTGTATGTATGTATGTCTAAGTGTATGTATATATGTATGTGTAAGTGTCTATGTGTGTGTATGCATGTTTATAAATTTAAAGTTTCTTTTATATGCTTATCGTTTTTTTGTTTGAGATCAAAATATCAAGAGATAATGTATGGTAGGAAAAAAATAAGAGAAGAGCTAACATACCACCTTAGACATGACAATATTTTCGCAAATAGCTATGTCTTGAGGAATCATCTCCTAAGAAAAAGGTATCAAAAATAGTTTACAATAGTATGAGTTATAATTATCAGATGCTTTATAAATATTTTACATTTAATCATGTACTTATGTTTGATTTAATAAACATAGGCTTCTACAAAGAAGAGATCTTATTAAGGTCATATGTTTCACTTAGGCTGAATGAGCTATCATGGTTTTGTTGCTACATTTGTATGTATATGTATGATTGAAAATATAATTTTTATTTTCTTTAAAACACTAATCATTAATATTTTTTATTTTTTTTCAATGCATTGAAAGGATTATGGTAGTTATCCTATGAAAAATGAAATTGATGTTGCTATACATTGTCGATATCCATGTCTGAGTGAGAACATATGAGATGAATCATATGCTTTTGTGGGCATTATTAAATTTGATATAATTTATTTTATCTTTATTGATGTTTTACATGTTTTATTTATTTATGTTTGGTATATGTAATAGAAGAGTATTATGGAGAGTCACGTTTGGATGAAGTAGAGAGACGAATACATGAGGAATGATATCAATCATCATAGAGTACTGACCCCTTTTCCCATGATGCCGCTTTAAATACATCGGATCATGTCGATGATCATGATGATGAGGATGATCATGATGATGTGGATGATCATGATTAGGGAGGGGATTCAGATGATTGTCATTTTACATTAGATGTATTATGTACATTGATACACATATATATTTTTATATATTTATATTTTTCTCATTCTAGTTATGTTTTTAACTGTGTTTATGGTACTAGTTAATGAAGAAAATGTACTAATGTTTTTTATTATAGTTTATATTTAACATGTGATTTATTACTTTTATTGTCTAATTCATTCATGTTATATGTCTTTTTGTGTGCATATATGTACGTATGTGCACATAGTTGTGTGTGTATATGTGTATATGCACATGTAGGTATATATCCATTCTATGTAAGTGTGTGCATGTGCATGTGCATGTGCATGTGTGTGTATCTGTGTGTCTATGTGTGTGTATGTGTGTATGTGTGTATGTGTGCATGTATGTGTATATGTATGTGTGTATGTGTATATGTAGGTGTATGTGTATGTGTGTGTATGTGTATATGTCTCTATGTGTAAGCGTATGTGTATATATGCATGTGTATGTGTATGTGTGTATATGCATGTGTATATGTATGAGCATGCATGTGCATGTGCATGTGGATGCATGTGCATGCATCTGCATTTGCATGCATATGTATGTACATGCATGTGTATGTGCATGTGCATATGCATGTGCATATGCATGTTTATAAGTATGTGTTTATGTGTGTATGTGTATGTGTATATGTATGTGCATGCATGCATATCCATGCATGTGCATGTAGATATGTTTGTGCATATGCATGTGTGTATGTGTATATGTATGTGTATGTGTATGTGTAAGTGTATGTGTGCATGTGTGTGTATGTGTGTGTATGTGCATGTGTATGTGTATGTGTGTGTATATGTGTGTATGTGCATGTTTATGTGTATGTGTATACGTATGTGTATGTGTGTGTATGTGCATGTATATGTGTATATGTGCATGTGAATGTATGAGTATGAGTATGTTAATTAATGAAAAACTAAAATTAAATGATATACAATCAATGAAAATTGTAGTTACAATAATTAGCTATATATTATGCTCAGTGAACTTATTAAATAATGTGCAAGAGAGAGAGAGAGAGAGAGAAATCAAAAGAGAGAGAAAAAGAGAGAAAGAGAGAGATCTATATATATAAATTGAAAGAGAAAGAGGGAGAAGGAAGGGGAGAGAGAGAGAGAGAGAGGCAAAGAGAGAGAGAGAGAGATTGAGAAAGAGAGAGCTGGAGCTCGTATGCACAATGCATATATGAGCATTAGATCGCTCTTCGATCATATGCATACAAAATGATGATCGAAGAGCAATCCAATGTGTCTTTTTATTTTCATTGAAAGCAATCGTTGCATAAGTGATGTACAGATGTCATATAGGCAGTTCTCTAAATCATCGCATATGTGATGTTTCTAAACATCACATATGCAAAAGTTTTCACCATTGCATATGCGATGCTATATAGCATCACATATGTGACACTCTAAATGTGTCCCATATGCAACTCTCACATTAGTGATGCTTCAATTAAGGTTGTTAGGATCCTTGGAAATAGTGTCGATCAGAGCATCATTCAAATGATAGTGTGCACTCCACACTGAACGCGACAAAGTGCCCAATCACATAGTGATGAGAGTGTGTCGTATCAATCATGGATATGCTTCCAAATTCCTTGTAGTGTTTTAAACTTGGAAAATCTTAATATTTTCACACTTTCCATTGGATAAAGGGAACTTGAGTGAAAAATTATCAAAAGGAGTTTGATTACCAATACTTGTGAAAACTTTGAAGTATTTCTAATCTCAAGTTCTTGGAAAAACATTACAAAGCTTGGTCAAGTCTTGTTGACCACGAGACAAGAATAAAGACTAAGTATTTAACTTTAAGATCTCTTGAACTATCAAAGCTTTATTTTCTTATCCATGAGATTTTATAAATCTTTCCCTAAACTCAAATCCATGAATGTGCTAATGCCTTTTAGATTTCAACGCTAAGAATTTTAATATTATTGATACACCACTAGTTTATATCAATCATTGGACTTTAATTACCACTACTCAAGGTAGTGTGGGACTTCTTGGGAAGCACTTATTGTCTAATGAACTTGAAGAATTCCACTCTCACTACTAAGGAGTCGTTTATTCTTCCAATACTTGGGAAGGATAGATTGAAGGATAACTAGACTTTCAAATAATATTCGGAACCTTTACTATTTCAATTGTGTTCATGTTTTCAGTATCAAACTAAAGGATAATTATCACCTTTAGGATATGGTTTCCTATTCAATTATGATAGTTTTACTTGAACTCTCATTTATATGATATGTATTTCTATTCTTGAGTTTGAAATAAAAAATATTATCATTGGTCAATCTTTAGATGTTACTAGAGTACTCAAAACATATCGTGACAATCCACTATGATTGCATTGTTAAAAGTACAAGCATCTTATAATGATTGAACCAATGATCAATAATGTTACTATGAACACAACATTTTCTTCTTTTCCTATTCATCAATTAGGCTTAATGATTCTGTCATTTTCTCTAGAAAATATACTTGAAAAAAAAATTAAGCTTCTAACATGCGATAGCTTCTATCTTTAGAATATTTTTCAAAAAGGACATCTTTGCATAGTCCTTTTAATATATTTATGAACTTCAGGGTTTTTTTTGGACAAAATTTCATGGATCAATAGAGATCCCTTTCTTGGAACTTCTTGTATTCCCAAAAGTAAGGTTCATCATGACTACGATAGGAATAATGCGATTTACTAAATAGATAACAAAACTATTTTTATTTAGGAAATTATCTCACTTCCTAAATATGGCTTGCTTTTGTTTCCTCTTGATTCTACAAACAATTGGTCCATATTTTTTTTAGCAAAATGCATCATTACCAGAGATGCAATCATGAAGCCTAGCATCCATCTATTGAACATAAAAGTTCAATTGATGCTAAGATTCAATCACTTTTCTTTGTTTTCCATCATTCAAGCATGGAATCAAGTGAGAACTTGCAAAAATCCCATCAATTGGGTCTAAAATTTTGAAATTTTAGAAATTAACTTCAAATTTCAAGGGCCCCCAGCACCGAAAAGTCAGATTGGACTATAGAAAGGTAGTGTCAGAGGAAGGTAATTCTTGGCACTAGTTAAGCAAATCACAAATTCAATGACCACTGGTTACATTGCTAGAATTAGTTTCGGCATTTAAAGAGAAGCTAATGAACATTTACAAAAGGGACAAACTCCGAAATAGTTCAAGGAAGCAATTGTTGGTATGGTCAAAGAGGTACTGAACAAAGTGGTGGACTATGCACTTTTGACTATTACAATATGGTATATAATTAAATCTATTCTAAAAGTGCTAATTGATGGAGGATACAGTATCAAAATTGCATCTATGACCACTTGTTGATAGATGGGATGCACTTGCATTGAACTAGCTCCATTTTATGTTCGGATGGCAGATCAATCTAGACTGCAACTAGTGGGACTCATCAAGGATATTCCGATCAAAATTTATCGCTTTGTTTTTCCCATTACTTTTGTAGTGTTGGGACTCATCAAGGATATTCCGATCAAAATTTATCGCTTTGTTTTTCCCATTACTTTTGTAGTGTTGGGAGTCAAAGGTAAGAATATCAACTAGTGGGACTCATCAAGGATATTCCGATCAAAATTTATCGCTTTGTTTTTCCCATTACTTTTGTAGTGTTGGGAGTCAAAGGTAAGAATATCAATTATAATTTACTATTTGGAAGACCGTGGTTTTGTGTAGATTACCGGAAGTTAAATGCAATTAATATCTTTGACTCATTCCCACTGCCATTTTTAGATAGTATGCTAGATGAAGTTGCAAGTCAGGAGATGTACTCCTTTTTGGATGGATTTAGTGGGTACAATCACGTTTGTATGGTAGAAGAAGACATTCTATAGACAATTTTCATCATTAATTAGGAAGTATTCGCTTGCATGGCTATGTGGTTTGGATTTCAAAATGCTCTTAGTACTTTTCAAAGATGTATGCACCAGATCTTTGTACTATACTTAACATCTGTTGCTCTAGCACAATGGTGAGAACCACGTTAAGAAGCTCCACCTCCTTAATGTCAATCTGCGGAAGAGATAGGAGTGATATGAAGATCGTGAATGTGAGATGAAGTGAGAGTGAAGGTGAGAAGCATAGAGATGCACACACACATACACACACACTACGAAGAGACAAGCAAGACACAATGGAAGGTGAGAAATCAACTCTATTGTTCAAGAACACTCTTACAACTCAAAGTAGCTCTAAGCTCTTCTCTACTCAACATGCTAACACTAAGTAACCTCAAAAATGAGTTCTCTAGCTCTTTTTATAGTTTCTAGACTAGTTTTGACCGGTTTCACATCTAGTGACCGGCATAGTTAAAAAATAGTCCTATGCGCTATTTGAGAGGGTAAACGGTGTCTAAAAATAACCAAAAATGATATGCTCATTCTACCTAAGCTCCTCAAGCTCGGGGACTCCTCGGCTTGCACAAAATGGAGCTATGGATTACAAAAAGGGGGTTTTTTATGTTACATATGTTACAATAGTGATGAAAATCACTGTTGGAGGTTTTGAAGAATATTTATAAAACATAATCTTTGAAAAATTGATTCGATTGGCTCCTTGCTCTGTCTTTACATGCTTCCACGTCTTCTATGCCTCTGGCTACTGCCAACACCCCCCTCCCTCTCGCTTCTATCGTCCTCGACAGAACCTTGTTGTGCGTTCTGTCGGATGTAATTCTGGAGTAGTTCCTGAGCGAGGGTGTGTTCTGATATTCGAATGCCTCGGGCCAAATTTGCCTCGAGTTTCTCCCAATCAATTGGTTGCAGTTCATCAGGTGGTGGGAGTTGATAATGTGTGGAATAAACCATCTGTTCACAGGCAAATAATTGAAGCAAATGTGTGGGCCTGCTGATGAACACTTCCGAATGGTATTCCCAGAAACCGGTTGTGAACATTTCTTCGAAGGTTTGCTTGTAGCACGCCGGTAGGAGATTTAATTCTGCAATGGCAGGCATAACACACCCGTAGCGATGGCGTTGTACTCATATCGTATGCAAGATCTAGATTGCCATGCTCGAAGCCCGGGGTGTTTACATGGGGTGCCTTGACGCGTCTGAAGAGTTTAAAAACAACTTGCGTCATGTCAAATATCTTGACAGTCATGTGCGCTCCTATATCGTCCATGTGTTTCAAGCGAGGGATCCAGTGACGAATCGTGGCCATCATGTATCCAATTGTAGGTGGTCCTGTAGGTGGCCTGAAGTATGGGTAGTTTAGCCAATCCTGGCATTGCTTGTTGTTTTGTATCTTAATCGCAAATGCCTTCCAGGAACGGCGACGTGGCACTAGTCCCCAACATGGGTTGTATTTGAAGTGTAGTGGTGCCTTAACCCAAGTACTCATCATCTCATGATATTCTTGTAAAAGATCTTTATGCCAATCTGGTTGATAGATCTTGCCTTGCTACGCATCCAGTGGCAAATCCTCAGGTTCAAATTGAGTAGCGTGAGATGGTTTCTTGCCTGTTTCTTTCTCTATGGCTAACTGATATTCTGCCATCAACATGAAATTATAAGGTTTATACTGTAACTCATGCCCGGATATGTATCTGTGCGGGGCCAAATGAGCAAAGTAGGGCGACTGTAAAATTCTTTTTTCAATCATTGCCATGGTGTGCAATTGCGCCTCTACTCGTGTGGAGTGGGTGGTTCCAAGCTCTTCAATTGTCTTCATCCATGCGGGAGTAGGAAGTTCGTAAGTCGTCTGGCCTTCAGCCGTAACTTGTCCGCCTGGGATGGGTTGTGGCTCATAGGCTTCTTCAAAGGTTTCCTCCACCGGAATAGTTACATTTTCTTCATCAGCTGGGAGCTCTGGTGGGGAATCTGGCCTTGGTGGTGCTTCATATATAGCTATCCGCGATTCAAGAGTAGATACCTGGGCCCATAATGCATTGAGTTCCTCTAGGATGTCAGGAGATGGGTCCGCAGGAGCTGGGAGTCCTTGTGTTGCAGGTGCTCTGAGCTGGAGTAGCTTATGATCATCTTTTAGCTTATGATATTCTTCGTTCATTTGATTGTATTCATCGAGCAATCTGATGTGATCATCGAGCAACATTTTTATTGATTTGGAGGGCACTGCTTTGAATCGGCTAGGACTTAATGGTTGGTCTGGATGATCGAGAGCAGCTTCTAAATTTTCTCTGTTTTGCTCTTGTAGCCACTGGTTCTCTTCCTTTGCTGCTGCTAGATGTCTTTTGAGTAAGCCCATGTTCCGTGTAAGCATTGCATTGCGAACTGTCTGGGCCCTTAACAAATTGTCAAGATCAGCAGTGGCCTCTTTGGCTTTCTCTTCACTTTCTACTTCCAGTTTGTGGTATGCCTCGCGTAATTCTTGGTATCGAGTATTCAATGAGGCATTCTCAATCGACAATGAATTAAGTTGCAACTGTAAGTCATTGGTTGTCCTCTGCAACTGCTGATAATTATTTCCAAGAGATGTGAACTCATCTCTTACTTGCGTCATACACGTGAACATCTGTCGAAATGCTGTGTCTATGGTGGGTGATAATATTAATGGTGTGCTAAGTGAAGATGCAGTGGGTGTAGATGCAAAGGGAACGGGGCATGGGGGTGGGAAAGTGGATGCTGTGGTGATTGTGGAAAATTGTGGTGTGCTTAAATATTGTGGTGCCACAAATGAAGTGAGTGGAGGTGCAGTGGGGGGTGATATATCCATATCGCTCGATGTGGTGTCGAGTGCGGTGACTGTGAATAGTGGTGTGATCGTGGGTAAGTGTGTGGGTGTAAATACAGGATTTACAAAGGTTGAGGAGTAATTTACAGAGGGGTTGTCTTGGACAGCTTGGTGGAAAGGGGAAAGAGGGGTTACGGTGGGTCGGGGAGGTGAGACTGGGGAGAAGGTTAATGGAGGTGGGAATGGAAAAAGGGTTCTTGGAGGTGTGGGGAAGGACGGAAAGGATGGTGGGAAAATTGGATTTCATAGAAAGGTAGGTGTGCTAGGGGGTAGCCTAGGTTGAGTTGGTGCGGGAATTGTGGGATGAATGGGAGTAAGGACGACTTCTGCTACTCCGCCGGAGAAGGAGGATGTTGTTCTGGGGGAAGGAGGGTGTATGGGGGAGACTGGATGGACGGGAGGTGAAGGAGGAGCGGTTGGGGTGGTAGGTACTTCAACAACTATGGTGGTATGTACAGCAGTGGTATTGGGTGGGGAGTCGATGATAATGGTGTCCTCTGCCAATGAGCTTTCAGGGACGAGACGTGCTTCCCTAGCCTGTTCTGAAGACTGACCGTCGGTGGGTACCCGAATGTATTCACCCGGTTTGGTTAGTAGGTGGATTCTGCGAGGATCATACTGCGGTAGCGATTTTCTCTGCAAATATCTTAAGGCTTCCGTGGGTCCAACTGATTTGACAAGCTCTCTAAAATCTCTGATGTATACTTCTTCGAACCCACCAGAGACAAGTTCCTGTTCTATAAGTGTCTGGCTCTCTTCGTCAGTCAACTTCTTACGCGCCCAAACCTTTTCCATAGTACGGTATAACTTTTTGATGGCCAGTGTATAAGCTACTGCTTCGAAGGTTTCTTCTTCGTGTGTGCTCGTGTGACCTTGGGTGTCGGTTTTTTTTCCTTGTTTGTTTGTTTGCACATGTTCTTGGGATTCATGAGTTCCCTGACTGGCTTTGTCATTGCCTTCATCTTCATCGATTTCCGTTCTTTCTTCCTTGGAACTAGACACTACTTGTCCTTGTGGTTGATCTCGTGGTGTGGTAGGGTAGCTGGGCCTTTCATATTCCTGAGAGAAGATCTGGCCTTTTGAAAACTGAAATTCATTTGAAAATACATCCTGCATCTCAAAATCAAATGTGGTGTCTACTTGTTCTGCTTCTAAATGGGGTATTGGAAAAGAGAAAGCTTCCGCACCAATAGTGGTGGGAACTTCTGTTGTAGTGGTGGTAGGTCTCGGGACTGTGGCTGTTTGAGTAGTGACTGTGCTGGTAGTGCCCTCCGTTGTAACTGGTCTTGATAACCTTATGCAAATGGGTTGTACAGGGGGTTCAATAGGAGACTGTTCAGGAGAGGGTTGTGGTGAGGGTGATTCTGGCACCTGAAGGCAGGGGATAGTTCCTCTCATTCGCTTTCCTGCTCTTCCTTTGCTAGGCTTCCTAGCTTTCTTCGTTGTTCCTTTAAATGCTTTCAGCTCCTCACTTTTCAATGCACGTTCGATCGGCAAGTCATATGCTAAGCACATATATAGAATTCTAGTCAGTGCGCAACATCCATTGATGACTTTATTTCTTTCCCATCTATGTTGTTCTAAATACATATGATCAATGATCCAGCTAGCTAGATCAACTGTCTGGGGTCCAATACAAGATAAATACAAACCAAACCATATTCATTTGTGAGGCATTGTGAATTTTTCCTGAGCGGGGAAAGCAAAATGCTGCATACATATCCGCAGTGGTTTTGAAAGCTCAGGTGTGATCGCCGAAATCTCTTCCCACTTAGTAACGTCCCCACGTTTCATAGGGTCTGGAACTAACCTTTCTCGCTCCGTTGGAGTGTGGGTTCCATGAATCTTGATGGCGGCTCGAATCAAGTCTTTAGAAAGATAAAATCTTTTATATGGTGGATCGTTCACTAAGGATGGCAGGATGAAGGTGCCTGGGAGATCCTTGTTCTCCGAAGCTATCAAAGTGGTGATTAAGTAATAGCATCTGTAGAAGTCAGGTTTAGGCAAAGGGTCACTGAAATACTCTGTGAAGCCGGCTCTTGCCCAAACATGTGTTAAGTCTTGTGTGTTCTGTAGCCCTTCAAACTCTCTTGAGAGAAACTGATATTTGCCCCAGATACGGTCATCAAAAGTCAAATTAGCCTCAAATATAAACTTAGCATCTGCCAAGGGTCCTGCTAGCCCTTGAAACCAGTGAGAATTACGATGAATCTTCTCAGTATACCCTCTAGGAGGATCGTCAATAGGCATCGGTCCTAGGAAACCTTGAAATTCTGGCGGAGGAGCCGTCGGATGGGACTCCGCGAGTAAATCACTAATAGTAGCCCTGGGTATACTGGTTCCAGCTTCAGATGGTCCTTCTTCGGTTTGCATGATGATTGACGTGCTAATGGAAAAGATCTGCTACAAAAGATTAGCACATTAGTATGGAAATTAATTATGATCCCATTAAGGTGAGACCACAATCCCTTTCCATAGCCGATGTGTAACCCGTGTAGCCAAGTGTTGTGATGTGATTGATGCAATGCTTCTTGCAGAACTAGTGCAGGTCTCTAGACACCTATATGTTTTCAGATAGTGCATGCAGTTCTTTGATGAGATGTTATTACAGGTGATGTTGGGTTATAGTGTGTGGATTTATACAAGGTTCAGTCGTGAATGAGTTATTACAAGGTTGTAGATTAGTCGGGGTGGTAGTTATGTTAGACAAAGGGTTAGGAGAAGACTTCTGGATACGTTTCGGTATCCACTTCCTAAGAGTTCGTCTTCGGGTGATAGGTCTCTGCGGAGGGACAAAAGATGATATCGGATTTGGTGGTATGGAGGGGTGAAGAGATTTCTGAGGGGTGTACATTACAAGGCTTGAGGGTTGAGCTATAATACACTGTTTGGGTACCCAAATCTGCGTGGGTGTGGGTCGGTTTGTAAGGTACTTCTTGGCGATCCAAATTTGTCGAGTGTTCGTACTCGTAGAAGAACATCGAGAAGGTGTTGAATATTGACTCTGCTTCTGCCTTGACTTCTTCTTGTCATTGTCTGCATTGTTGAAATCTATCGGTGGTTTTTGTCCTTTTGGCACCCATATTTGTCTTGTGCCACTTGCTTTGTGATGCTGACACTGCTTTCCTCTTTGTGTCGTCTGATGTTGTCGTCGGTCTGGATTCCTTCGTCGTGGTTGACTCTTTTGTGGTTGAGGTGGAGAGGTCGGATGGACACTCTGCTTTGGAAAAGAAGGGAGGTCCAACACTTGCGAAACCTGCCCATTAGGAAGTGCTCCATTTTGTACTTTTAATCTAGGCTAGTCCGCAGTAAGTGTGGAAGGATGGGCACCGCAGGTGATAGTGTCCATTTGTCCGCTGATGTAACCCTCCTGACCCATCTGTTGGGTGGTTACCCCTTCTAGTTTGCAGGAAGCCCAAGAGAAAATCTCTTGATGTCCTTCTGATTGACAACTGTCTATAGCCAAGCCCGCGTGGGTTGGTGTAGACGTAACGTGACTGATCTGACCAAAGATCTTCCGGTCTTCCGTCGCATGCATTTCATAGGGTCTAGGGCTACAAATCTCAGTCGGAATGCCATTAGGGAAGTCAAGCGGTATCACTCGCTTCTGATCTAAGGTTCCCTTCTGCAAGGAGCCTTGTCTAAGATTTAGGTCCACTGAGTGATTGTATAGCCAATCTTGGCCAAGGATTAGGGGTTCTATCAGGTCATCGTCATGGCACACTAGTAGTTTCACTGTCAAGGTCACTTCATTAATGAGGATAGGAAGGTCCATCTCACCCATGCAAGGGGTTTCCATGCCTCCTAGCCCTATGAGGTACACCTCAATTGGCCACATTTCTATTCCTGAGTCCTTATAGTGGGACCATCTAATCACACTAGTCGCAGCACCTGAATCAATTAAAGCCCTGAGCACTTGGCAAGGGTTGTCGTGCTCTAGCCTGACTATAATGAATGGTCTCCTGTCCACTATGCTAGGATGAGTACTTGACTTTGCTTGACACATGGCCATGGGATATCTGGGTGATGTTTCCAGATGGTTATAATGTTCTCTCCCTAGTCCTTGTCTTCTTAGCTTCATGCACTTAATGCGTTCTATAGCTTCTGCTTGAGCTTCACCTCGTATTCTATTTTCTTCCTCCTTACGCTTCTTTGCCAACGTGAGTCGTCTAAGCATGTCCTCAGTAAGAGGTTCCTGATATAACTTGACTCTACAACCACTAATGTAATTAGGCAGTATGTCTCCTTCTAAGGTGGCTAATTGTACTGCTCCACTTGTTGAGAGTCTGTTAATGATCATAGGTCCATAACCTCGCTTTTCTAACTTCCGTGCGTGCTGTTTCAGCGTATATACTAGAACTAAATCTTCTTCTTTCAAGCCCTTATCTTTCACATGTGCATCAAAATATGCTTTCTGTCGCTTCTTTGCTGCATATATTCCTGTTGCTGCTTTCAGCCTGGTTTCTCCTAATCGTTCCAAGTCCATTATTCTTGCTGATAATTCATGGCCGGTCCACTGATGTTCTTGTGCAACCTTAAGGGTCAGTATCAAGAAGTCCAAAGGAAGCACAACATTTTGACCAAAAACCATCTGAAAGGGAGTTGCATTAAGTACGGTCTTGTAGGCCACTCGATATGCCCAAACAGCATGATGTAACTGTTTGTCCCAATCTGAACGTTTGTTGTTCACGAGTTTCGTCAGTACGTTACAAAGAATCTTGTTAGTGCTTTCAGCTTGACCATTGGCCTGAGGATGATATGGTGCGGATTTCTTGTGAATCACCATAAAATCCTATAACAAATATTCAATGACTTGGTTTAGAAAGTGAGTTCCTCGATCGCTCACTAACTCTATAGGCAATCCACATCTTGTAAAGACATTTTCAAATAAGAATTTTGCAGACGTGTGTGCATCATTCTTTTTTGTGGCTTTCGCCTCTAACCATTTGGTAAGATAATCTGTCGCAACAATAATGTATTCCGCATGTGTACCTTTTGCAGGGGGGTTAATGGGTCCTACAAAGTCTATACCCCACTTAGAAAATGCACGTCCGCCCATCATGGGTTTCAATGGCATTTCATCTTTGCGAGTAGAAAATTGAGTTCTTTGGCACACATCACATCTCTTTACATAGGTATGAGCATCCATGTGAAGAGTGGGCCACCATAATCCTGCAAAGAGGATGGCTTTGATTATCCTATCTGGTCCAAAGTGACCTCCTACAACACCTTGGTGTGCAGTCTCTAGTACGCTCAAGTAATCGCTTTCATGAACACACGGTCTTAAGTATCCATCTCTTCCTCGTTTATATAGATTATCGCTAATAAGTGAATAGCCCTGAGCTTCTTGCTGTAGACTGCATTGTCGCGCTAAAGTCATTCCTTGAGGGAATGTTTTCGTCCTCAAGTACGTCACTAAAGGTTCACTCCAGTTTGGTGTGAGAGACACGTGATATAATGTAGCATGTTCTACTGGTGGTCTTTCACAACAAACATGGCATTCTTTACACAATTTGTAGACATCTACTTCCATCATAGGCCAATATACTCCTAGTCTATGCAGATTCTGCAATGTACGATGTTTCAAGTGATGTTGCATCAATGCACCTACATGTGCTAATTGCAACCAATTCGCATGTTCTGATTCATCTACGTGACAACAAGCAAGAATCTTTTGATTGTCTTGTTTATATATACTTCCTCCTATGATTTGATATCTTTGAGACTTTGTAATCTCTCCTTCCTTGATCCTTATCCTAGGATTCTTGGGTCCATACCTGAGAATTGGGACTATAGGCTTAGCCCATTCTGGTGCTATCTCAAGGCTAAACAAATATGCATCTGGTAATTCATCAGCTATCTCAAGGCTAAACAAATATGCATCTGGTAATTCTGGTGCTATCTCAAGGCTAAACAAATATGCATCTGGTAATTCATCAGCTATTCCTTGAGGAGCTTCTCCTATGGTTAGTCTCGAGAGGTGGTCAGCTTTGAGATGTGTCTTTCCTTTTCTGACTACCACTTCAAAATCGTACTCCATGAGTAATAGAAACCAACGTATTAATCGTCTTGTGTTACATGGCTTGTTGACTAAGTACAATAGGGCTTGATGATCTGTAAAGAATTTGAACTTGTTTGCCAACAAATAATGCCTGAACTTCTTTATAGCGTAGATCATTCCTAATCCCTCTCGTTCCGTCATGGTGTAATTTCTTTCTGTTGCGTTCAACTGTCTGCTCGCGTAAGCTATGGGGAGGTCTATATTACCTTCATTCGTGGGTTGTGCTAACACACATCCTATGGTGTAATTGGATGCATCCACATGTACATGGAATGGCTTACTCCAATCCAGGGTGGTCAATATAGGTGTTGAGCACAAACGTCATATGAGTTCATTGAATGAATTCTCGCATTCGTCTGTCCATTCAAAATTGGTCAAAAGAGAGTACAGAGGCTTGGCTATGATTGCATACATGTGTATGAATCATCTACAATAACCGCAATGGCCCATAAATGCCTGCACCTCTTTCACGTTAGTTGGTCTAGGTAGATCGGCAATTACTTTCACTTTTTCTTCGTCCATAGAGATTCCATTTTTTGACACAATGTGTCCTAAAATGTTGCCTTGTCTGACCATGAAAACACATTTTTCTGGGTTCAAACAAACCTGATATTCTCGACATTTGTCAAATACTTGTTTTAACTCTAGGATATGTGTCTGTCTTACATTTGAATGTGCACATAAGTCATCGACATAAACTTCCAAATTCTTGCATAAGAATTCCTTAAAAACATGACACATGAGTCGCTGGAAAGTAGCGGGTGCATTTGTTAAGCCAAATGGCATCACACGAAATGCAAATATGCCCCATTCTGTGGCAAAAGCCATCTTGTGTTGGTCTTCTGGAGCAATGGCTACTTGATTATAGCCTGAGAAACCATCAAGAAAGCTGTAAACTTCCTTGCCCGCAACTCCTTCCAATAAGTGTTCCGTGATAGGAAGAGGATAACTATCTCTAATTGTGGCGGCATTAACTTTTCTAAGGTTAATACACACACGCAATTTTCCGTTCTTCTTGGGCTCAACCACAATGGGGGATACCCATTCAGTATGCTCAATTTCGTAAATAAATCCTGCTTCTATCAAGCGATCTATTTCCTCTTTAATCTTTGCAGCATAATTATCATTGTAAGTGTATGGTTTCTGTTTCGTAGGTTTTGCATCTGGAGTCATAGGGATTCTATGAGAACATATGTCCGGATCTACTCCTTTCAAGTCTTTGTAACTCCAAGCGAACACATCTCTATATTTGCGCAATAGGGCAACTAATTCTTCTTCTTCTTCCTTCGTCAAATCATGCCCTATGTATGTACATTTTTCTTCTTCTCCTTCTATGGCAACTATTATTTTCTTGGTTTTCTCTCGATTATCATATGCTTCTCCATTGTCAGCTTTTCTGTTAGGCATTCGTACCATGATTCGTCTATCTTCTATTTCATACTTTTTGAAGTTCTCGGGAACCTCAAACAAAGATTCTTCTTCTTCAGACATGGTTTCTTTCTTCTTCCTTTTCATGCCTTCACTCTTGCTAGTCACTTGTGTGGCTATTCTCACATCATTCATAATTTCTTCGTGTGCCTGAGGGTAAGTTTCTACTTCGTAAAAATATTCTTCTTCTGATGCAAAGGGTGGGTCCATGATAATTGATTCTAAATCAAAATCACTTGCATCCTCAAATGCATCAGTGCTAGGTTCACATTCTTCTAAAATTGAATCACACATGATTGGCTCTATCGTGAAAAGTGAAATATCATAGCCATCCTCCTCACAGTGGGGTGTCCATTGTTCTTCATTGATGGCTACGTCCATGGTTGCTAGGATTTCTGCCCAACCATGGGGTTCGAATTCCTCATCTGGAAACACTATAGGTGCGTATGCTGGGTCTTGAAGGGTTCGTGGTGTTGTTCTGCACCTAAGGTGCTTGCTTCTAACCGTTCTTCCTCTTGTTTTGCCACTTTACACATCCATAGATGAGTGTCCTCGTACAACCATGAGGGGTCTGACTCTAAGGAGTGTACCGATTCCGTTTCTACCTGAGTCTTATGGATGGTATTCCATTGTATTGGGGGTTGTAGCTCAGTGATGAGTAGTACCTCCTTTAATGTCAATCCGGGAAGATGTGAGGATGGTATGAAGACCTCGAGCAAGTGGCGGTGCAAGTGGGTGAGTGAGAAGCACACAAGCATGCACACACATACACACACACGCACACACACGGCAAGACAAAGAGTGAGAAGCAATGGAGTTCTTAGATTACTTTCAAGAAGCTCTTACAAGTTCGTTTCAATTACAATCTAACCTCAAAAATGAGCTCTCTAGCTCCTTTTATAGTTTTTGACTAGCTTTGGCCCTGTTCAGACCTAGTGTCCGGCCTAGTTAAAAATTAGGTTCCAGGGCTTATTTGAGGGCTCAAACGAGATCTAAAAATTACGAAAATTGGCAGGTAGATACTTCTAAAGCTCCTCAAGCTCAAGGACTCCTTGGCTTGCACAAAATGGAGCTACAAAAATATGAAATGGTATTTACAATGGTGTTTAGTGATGAGAATCACTTTTAATTGGTGTAAGGGTTTTTGAAAAGTTAAAGGGTTGCCTAAGTGCTAGATTTGCGTGAATGCTCATACTTGCTTCTTCATGAGGAAAATTATTGGCCTATTTGCCAG
The DNA here is from genome assembly GCA_020310875.1 of Ceratopteris richardii. NCBI lineage: Eukaryota > Viridiplantae > Streptophyta > Polypodiopsida > Polypodiales > Pteridaceae > Ceratopteris > Ceratopteris richardii. The sequence goes on along the minus strand of CM035428.1, from coordinate 141,425,603 downwards.
ATCTTCTTTGACCGCCCTGTCTGCTTGTGCTGTCGCTTCGCTCTGACTCTCTTCGTCTTGTGGCTCCTTCGGTTCCCTGACTGCTGCCAACACCCCCCCACTCTCGCGTCTGTCGCCCCTGACAGACCCTTGTCTAGAGGATTTTTGAACATAGTATTGGACGACATCGGAGGCTAGGTGGTGTTCTTCGAGTCGCAAGCCGCGTGCTAGATCTGTGAGCAAATCATCCCAATTCACAGGTCCGGGAACATCTGGATGAGGCACCCTCAATTGTTCGGAGTAAATAGTTCTCTCCATAGCAAATAATTGGAGGAGATGTGATGGTCTGGGTATAAAGATTTCGGAGTGATATTCCCAGAATCCTGTGATGAACATCTCCTCAAATGTCTGTTTAAAGCAGGCTGGGAGGTACTTGATTCTGGCGTGCCACGCATATATTACTTCAATGGACGGGGTGGTACTCATATCGTACACTAGATCCTGGTTTCCTGTCACAAAGCCTGCACCTGAGAAGTGAGGGTCCTTAATGTTCTTAAACGTCCTGAAAGTGATCAGTATTAATTCAAATATTTTCATACACATCTGGGCCATCACATCAGGATTATTGCATAGCTGAGTACTCCAGTGACGGATTGTAGAAATCATGTAGTTGACCGTGGGGGGTCCTCTTGAAGGTGCTAGGTAAACATAATTCAACCATTTTGTGCAGGCTTTGATGTCTCTGACGGCAATAGTGAATTCAGGCCAGGTGCGTCGTCGAAGAACTGGAATGTAACAAGGATTATATTTAATAAACAACGGCATATTATTCCAGGTTCGGACCATTTCAGGATACGTTTCCAAAAGCCTGATTCTCCAGGTGGGTTGATGGATGGACCCACGCTGAGCACTTTCCGGTATATCATCGGGACCAAATTGTGTAGCAAATGTGGGAGGCTTGCCACATTGTCGTTGAATCTCCGCGTTGTAATCGGCCAAAAGTATACAGAATGGCACATATTGGTCATTATTGGTGCCGATCCATCTATGATGAGACATGCTTCTGAAGTATTCAGACTTTATGACAGTTTCTTCTAAGTTCGCTAGTGATTGGATCTGAATGGCCACCCGTTCTTCGTGAGTGTTCGCTGTCCTTTCCAGTGTCTGAAGCCACTCGGGTGCTTCCACTTCCAATGTGTCTAGTCCCTCTGAGGTTCGTCGCCCACCTGGCATTGGCATAGGAACATACGGTTCCTCGTACGAATCATCTACCTCAATAGGGACCAGCTCTTCTTGCTCTGGTTCTACCACAGGAGATGGCTGCCTCTCGTATGTCAGTAACCTCTTTTGTAATTCTGCTACCTGCTCAGTTAAGGCCTTTACTTCGTCTGAGGTGGAGGTTGATGGGACACTCTTCGGTTGTTCTTCCTGTTCCTTAAGTCTGCTCTGAAGTGTGTCACGCTCTCGTTCCAAGTCATCATGGGCTTCCAGGAGATCTGCATAGCTTTCCAGAATGGTTTTCATCGTCTCCGTGGGAACTGCTTTGAACTGCTCTGGACCTATCTCGTGAGGGGAGCCTTCCATTGCCGCTTCCAGATTCTCTTCATTTTGTGTTTGCAGTGTCTTGTTCTCCTCCAGTGCTGTGGCCATATGTTTGCGTAGTAGCGCCAAGTTGCGTCTGACTCGTAGGTTATCGGCCTGGTATACTTCGAGCAAAGCTTCTAGTTGTTTGACACTTGATTCTGTCGATGGTTGGGGTGCCTCCAATAGTGTTTGGTGAGCCTGCTCAAGCGTTGTGTAGCGTTGATTCACTTCTGCATTTTCCTCTTGTAGAATGTGAAATTGCCTTTGTAAGTTCTGGTGGTGTGTTGTCAGTTGTTGATACCGGCCGTCCAGAGCTCTGTACTCATTCTGGAGCTGATATACACATTGATTTAATGCTAAAAATATGCTATTTACATTAAACGATGCTGGGAGGGGTGAAGATGCAGGGGGAATGGGGGCGGGAAAGGGAGTTGTGACTGATGTGGATGCAAGTGGAGGTGTGGGTGGAGGGGGTATGGGAGATGAAGGTGGCATGGGGGGAGGGAGCGGTGCTGTGGCAGGAGATGTTTCCATAGTGTCAATTGTTTGAGTGACAGTGTAGATGGGGATCGTGGGTGGAGTGGATGTGACGTCAGTGAAAAGAGTGGTGAAAGTGGGCATGGTGACTCCCCCGAATTGGATTCCCGGAGAGAGTGGGATACCCATGACAATGGTGGTGGTAGTGGACGTGGTGGTGCTAGTGTCATGTGGTGGAGTGAATTGTGTAGTGCGAGGTGGGGATGGTGGTGACAGTGGTGCTTCTTGATGTTCGTCTGCTTGCGTTGTCTCTCCTGGTGCTGATACATTGATATGAATTTGTTTCCTGGACCTCCTGGGACGAACGGGAACCCTCTTCTCAAATCTGTGAATGTAGGCCATTGCCTCATGGATGGCCTCATCCACTCCTACTGCGTCGGCATGAAGGTTTATGGACTCAATGAACATATCGTCCACACCTTCCTCAGCTAGCAACTGGTTCATGAGTTTCTTGCCCGCTTCCAGTGACATTTTGTGCTGTTCTTGAACTAGTTGCATGGTTCGATATAGCCTTTTGATTTGTGCAGAATATGCAGGGGCACTTGCCAGCTCTGAAAGTTCGTCATATTCTTGTTCCTCGTAGGCATCTTCTTCTTGTTCAGCCTCTTGTTCCTCGACGTCGACTTCTACCACTTCTGGTCGGGTGGGGGCTGCTGTTGTTGTCTGGGGTTGAGGTTCCTGAGCTCGTTGTGTTTCCGTCTCGAGATTAGAGTCATAGATCAGTCTAGCCACTTCTTCATCCGTGAGATCATTGAGAGTAAAACCTTGTGGTAATTCCAGATCTGACGGGACGGGTGGAAATACCAGATTAGGTCCATCTGTGCTTGGTCTTGGTAGCCGGATTGTGAATGGCCTAACGCGTCGTGTCTGGGGAGGGGTAATTTCTGGTGTAGTGGTGGCTCCCCTTGGTTGAGCACAGGGTAATTGTACTCCCCCCCTCATCTTCTTTGATGGGGGGCCTGCTGCTGATAGTCTTCTTTGGAATTCCTGGGCGCAGGGCCATATGAGTGCCCGCTGAATAGGCACGTCATAGGCCAGACATCGGTAGATTATCTTGGTTAGAGCGCAACATCCATGAAGCACATTTTTTTGCTTCTTGTTCCACCTTTGATGGGCTAGGTGGATCTGATCTATGATCCAGTGTGGCACATTGATGGGAAGGCCTTCTGTCTCTGCCAGATACAAGCTGAACCATATTTTCTTTGGGGGCATTGTGAATCTTTCCTGGGCGGGGAAAGCAAAATGTTGCATGACGGTCCACAGGTGAAGCGCAATGGTAGGTGTCATCGCTACCATATCCTTCAGCTTATTAAGATCTTTGTGTTTCATTCGTCCTAGAACCATGGTTTCCTTTTCAGTGGGGATGTGCATGCCATACATGCCCAACGCTTCTCGTACCAGATTAAGGGTCAGCTTGAATCTTTTAAGCTCATGACCCGACAGCAGTGAGGGTAACACAAAGGTGCTGTCGCCTCCCTTGGCCCTGCTTGGCGTGATGGTACTGATAAGATATGAACATCGTAAGAAATCCGGCTTTGGTAAGTGGGCCCTGAAATAACTGTCCACACCGGCTTTGGTCCATACTGATCGCATGACTTTGGCGTTCTGATAGCTTTCAAATTCGCGCGTGAAAAAGTGGTATCATCCCCATTTACCATTAAATTCCAATTCTGCTTCCCAGAAATAGGTTCCATCGCCCAATGGTCCAGCGACATCACTGAACCAATGAGCGTGTTTACCTACTTGAGAGGTGTGCCCTTGAGGAGGATCCTGAATGGGAAGCACATGCACGGCTTGAAGTTCTTGCGGCCTTGCGGTGAGATGTGGCTCGAGGAGGAGTGTCTCTATGTCCACAATCTGTGCACCGGATCCGGCTTGAGAACTGGCACCTCCTGCTTCTGCCATGGCCCTGCTTGCTGGTTGGTTCTGTGAGACTATAGAACCACGTGTTAACATCGTAATGGACAGAATAAATCCGTTGTTGTCCCCGTTACAACATTAACATGAGGTATATGGTGAGTTAGTGGTTAGTAAGTGCACGAAGACAGTGTGTGTAGTTAATGCTTGGGTAGTCCTAGGAGACTAATGCAGTTAGTAAGTGGGGATGAATTTACAAATTGGGGTCGGGGGGTTTATTACAGGTCTTAGGCTGCCAAAGGCAGTGGATGGATTTTGTTCTTGGTTTCGTAGAGACTCTAGAGAGCTTTATAGGTGTATCGGCTTGAAAATGAGGCCTTTTAGGGACCCATTTACAAGCAATTATGTTCGTGCTCATGGGCCTTGGTGGGTTCTTGAGTGTTGAAAATGAGTGGATGCCGGCTGTGCGAGTGAATGGGTTACGCTGTATAGGCTGTGGCCTTGGCGTAGCTATTTGCGCCCGCAAACAAGCCTTAGGCACCCAAATTTGTCTTGATTGTGGGCTAGCCTTCATCGACTTCTTGGGCACCCAAATAGATTTCACGTTAGCAGAAGAATTTCTGAAAGACTTCTTATTAGTGACGTATTGTTGGTTACTAATAAGAGGCTTTGCTCGTGTGGTTGGCGTGAGTGCAATCGGGTGTTCGCCTTTCCCCACCCACACTTGGTTCACTTGCTGAGACATTTTGCTGCGCAGGTACTTTTGATTTCCGGCATAGGTAGTACTCTGCTTCTTCTGCCTTTGATCCACCTTTGGTTGCTGCCTCCTTCTGGCCTTTGGAAAAGAAGGGAGTTCCGTTGCATCCCTGACTCTTTTTTTGAGAATATCATTCCTCTACAACACATAGTTTTGGACAAGAACAGCATGGTCAACTTCATGTGCACCCCTGGAGGGACCAGGAGTCTGTGCCTTTCCTAGTTCCTTGAGTGCTCCATTATCTAACTCTACTGTAATTCGACTATGATTGACCCATACCTGAAGAAGTCCACTTCTTAGGTTTAAGTTGACTGCTTGGTCATAGATCCAGTCTTGACCCAAGACAAGGGGTTCTGTGAGGTCCTCATCTTGACACACTAGAACTTTAACTATCATTGCCTCATCATGAATATAGAGGGGAAGTTCCACCTCGCCCATGCAAGGGGTTTCCACGCCTCCCAATCCTATGAGATATGCTTCCACAGGATTGACAGTTAACTGCAACTCTTGACAGTAAGACACTCTAACAGCACTAGTGGCTGCACCTGAGTCAATCAAGGCTCTTACGGTCCTTGCACTCTTTCCTTGTCCTATATCTATGGTTATGAAAGGACGTCGATCGGTTATCTTATGTGAGCTAACACCTGAAACTTCACACATAGCCATGTCATATCTTTGATCTGCGTATGCATCTTGCCTAGGGTGCTCTCTACCTTGTCTTCTTAATTTCATCCTTCTGATGCGTTCTAAAGCTTCTGCTTGAGCTTCTTCTCGAATTCGCTTTTCTTCCTCCTTGCGTTTCTTAGCAGTGTTGAGTCGACTGAGCATTTCCTCCGTGAGGGGTTCCTGATACAACTTGACTCTGCATCCACTAATATAGTTTGGGAGAATATCACCCTCTAATGTGGCCAGTTGTACTGCTCCACTCGTGGAGATCCTATTGATGATCATAGGTCCGTAGCCTCTCTTTTCTAGCTTCCTTGCGTGTTGTTTCAGTGTATAGACTAAAACTAGATCTCCTGCTTTCAAGCCCTTATCCTTCACATGGGCATCAAAGTATGCCTTCTGCCTCTTCTTAGCTGCATAGATTCCTGCAGCTGCTCTCAGTCTTGTTTCTCCTAATCGTTCAAGGTCAAAGATCCTAGAGGAGAGCTCATGACCTGTCCATTCGTGCTCTTGTGCTACTCTCAATGTAGGAATCAAGAAGTCCAAGGGTAGCACAGCGTTTTGGCCAAATACCATCTGAAAGGGGGTGGCTTGGAGTACCGTTTTGTAGGACACTCGGTATGCCCAAACAGCATGGTGTAGCTGTTTGTCCGAATCAGAGCGTTTCGTGTTCACTAATTTTGTCAGTACATTGCATAAGATCTTATTGGTGCTCTCAGCTTGTCCATTAGCTTGAGGGTGATAGGGGGCAGACTTCTTGTGTATTACCAAGAATTCTTGGAGTAGATTCTCAATCACTTCGTTCAAAAAGTGAGTGCCTCTATCACTTACTAGTTCTATAGGTAGCCCATATCTTGTGAATACATTTTCAAACAAGAATTTAGCAGTTGTCTGAGCGTCATTCTTTGTCGTAGCTTTCACCTCTACCCACTTAGTTAGATAGTCTGTTGCAACAATGATGTATTCCGCATGAGAACCCTTAGCTGGGGGATTAATAGGACCTACGAAGTCTATTCCCCACTTAGAGAATGCACGTCCACCCATCATAGGTTTCAGTGGCATCTCATCTTTTCGTATAGGATACTGAGTTCTCTGACAGACATCACACCGTTTCACATAGGTATGTGCGTCCATGTGAAGGGTCGGCCACCAAAAGCCCGCAAATAGTATTGCCTTGATCACCCGATCTGGTCCAAAGTGTCCTCCTGCTACACCTTGGTGAGCAGTTTCCAAGATCTTAAGATATTCACTTTCATGGACACATAGCCTCAGGTAACCATCTTTACCACGCTTATATAGATTATCACCAATGAGTGAGTAATCCAGAGCTTCTTGTTCTAAACTCCTTTTCCTAGCCAGAGTCATGTCTGGAGGGAATGCTTTCGTCCTTAGGAAGGATACTAGTGGCTCACTCCAATCTGGCACAATGGATACTTGATAAAGAGTGGGGTATTCCACAGGTGGTTTAGTGCAACAGATTGGGCATTCCTTGCACAACTTTTGGACATCAGCTTCCATAGTTGGCCAATGTACTCCGAGTCTCTTTAGGGTCTGTAAAGTTTGTTGCTTTGAATGGTGTTGCTCTAGTGCACCTACATGTGCTAAATGCAACCATTTATTGTACTCGTCCTCTTCTACGCAACACGCCAAGATCCCTTGATCTGTGTGCTTGTACATACTTCCAGCCATGATGTGGTACTTTTGGGCTTTTACAACCTCTTTATTCCGTGTGTTTACCACTGGATGATTAGGCCCGTATGTCAATACTGGTACCAAAGGCTTAGCCCATTGCGGCACCACTTCCAAATTAAACAAGTAAGCATCAGGAAGGTCATCTGATACTCCTTGTGGGGCTTCTCCAGATGTGAGCCTAGAGAGATGATCTGCTCTCAAATGAGTCCTACCTTTCCTTACCACAACCTCAAAATCATATTCCATTAGCAAGAGAAACCATCTCACTAATCTTCCTGTATTGCACGGCTTGTTTACGAGGTATAGCAACGCTTGATGATCCGTAAAAAATTTAAACTTATTTGCAAGAAAATAGTGTCTAAATTTCTTAACTGCATATACCATGCCTAAGCCTTCTCTCTCCGTAGTGGTGTAATTTCGTTCAGCTGCATTCAACTGTCTACTGGCGTAGGCAATTGGAAGATCCATATTACCTTCACCAGTAGGTTGTGCCAGCACACATCCAATGGCGTAATTGGATGCGTCCACGTGAACATGGAATGGCTTATTCCAATCTGGTGTGGTCAAGATTGGTGCTGAACATAATCTTCGTTTAAGCTCCTGGAAGGAATTCTCACATTCCTCCGTCCACTCAAAGTTAGTCAGAAGTCCGTACATGGGCTTTGCAATGACAGCATACATGTGTATAAATCGTCGGTAATAGCCACAATGCCCCATGAAAGCTTGTACTTCCTTGACATTCTTTGGCCTAGGTAGCTCTGCTATAGCTCTCACTTTCTCTTCGTCAGTAGATATGCCATTCTTTGACACTATGTGCCCTATAATCTTGCCTTGCCTGACCATGAAAACACATTTTTCTGGGTTCAGGCAGACTTGATATTCTCTACATTTGTCAAAGATTTGTCTGAGTTCAGGAATATGGGTTTGTCTAATGTTGGAATGAGCACAAAGATCATCAACATAGACTTCTAAATTCTTCCTCAGGAACTCTTTAAATACATGGCACATTAGTCTCTGGAAGGTAGCTGGTGCGTTGGTAAGCCCAAATGGCATTACACGAAAGGCAAATATACCCCACTCTGTGGCAAAAGCTGTTTTATGCTGATCTTCTGGAGCTATGGCTACTTGATTGTAGCCCGAAAATCCATCAAGGAAGCTGTACACTTCCTTGCCTGCTACTCTTTCTAAGAGATGTTCTGTGATGGGAAGCGGATAGTTATCTCGAATTGTGGCTGCATTAACCTTCTTCAAGTTAATGCACACACGCAGCTTGCCATTCTTCTTGGGCACCACTACGATGGGGGATACCCATTCAGTGTGCTCAATTTCATAGATAAATCCAGCTTCAACCAGTCTATCTATCTCTTTTTTTATCTTAGCAGCGTAATTATCGTTATATGTATAGGGCTTTTGCTTAGAGGGTTTAGCATTTGAGGTCATGGGAATGGTGTGTGAGCATATGTCCGGGTCAACACCTTTCAAATCCTTGTAACTCCAAGCGAATACATCTCTGTATTCTCTTAGCAAGGCAATCAACGCATGCTCTTCTTCCTCTGTTAGGTCATGGCCTATGTACGTGCATCTCTCCTCTCCTTCTTCTAGGGCCACTACTATTTTCTTGGTGGTTTCTTTGTTATCATAGGCCTCTCCTACTTGTGCCTCTCGTTTAGGCATTCTTATCATGACTCTCCTGTCATCTATCTCATATTTCTTAAAATTTTCTGGGACCTCAAACAAAGATTCTTCCTCTTCTGGTGAAACTTCTTTCTTCTTTCGTTTCTTTCCTTCTTCCTTCGGGGTCACTTGTGTTGTTAATCTCACATTGTTTGTAAGCTCTCCGTGGCTCTGGGGTTGAACTTCTACTTCATGGAAGTATTCTTCATCTGATGCAAATGGTGGGTCCATAATGATTGACTCTAGATCGGAGTCACTTGTATCCTCAAATGCATCAGGGCTAGGTTCGCATTCTTCCAGAACTGCCTCTCCCATGATTGGCTCTATGGAGAAGACTGAAATGTCATAGCCATCCTCATCACAGTGAGGTGTCCATTGTTCCTCATTGATGGCTACATCCATGGTTGCTAAAATTTCTGCCCAGCCGTGAGGTTCGAACTCTTCGTCTGGAAAAACTACAGGTGCATAGGCTGGGTCTTGGATTGATCTATGGGTTTCTTTTGCACCTACCTCTCTGGCTTTTTCTCTCTTCTCTTCATCCACTGCTACTTTGCACATCCATAAGTGGGTGTCTTCATGCATCCATGAGGATCCTGACCCCATGGAATGCACCGATTCTGTATCATCTTTGGCTCTATGGATGGGATTCCATTAGATGGGAGGTACATCTCTATGAGAGTAATCTTTGAGATTTACTTTGGTTGTAACACCTAAGTGTTGCAGGTACAAAGAGTTGGTTCCCCAGTCCTGTACCACTTGCAACTGTCGCATAAATGGTCTTCCCAAAATCATCTCATAGGCATGATTTTTGCTAAAGTCACATATAGCAAATGTATGCTCAAACTCGACACCACAAGTGGTGAGAGTTATTCCTTCTAGCAATCCTAAGGGTCTCTCAATATGACCATCTGCCATCTGCAATTTCATTCTCGTTGGCCTGAGTGCTGGCTTGCCCCAACGCTTCCATAGGGAAGTGGTAGCAATTGCAACTCCTGCGCCTGAGTCCAAAATTGCCTTGGTGGTGTAGTCCTGGTAGGTAATGGGAAGATAGGTATTACCTTCTTCACCTCACACATATCTCCTATCTTATCCAAGGGTATTTCTGGCACTGTCCTATGTGATCCTACCTGGGAAGGAGGTTTTGCTATCCCTGGTACTTGGTTGGCGACATGTTTCCACACTTCTGGTCTAACCTTAAGCAGCTCTTCCAAAGTGAGATTGCACTGCACTTTGGTGTTCTTCACTACCTCTGTGTTCCTAGGTATGACTGAGTGTTCGTTTCTTACCATGACTGTAGGTGCTCTCATGCAGGTGGACTTTGCTTCCCATGGGCCTGTGAAATGGGGTAGTTCCTGTAAGGAATTAGACTCGAAGTCTAATCTTTCTTGAGATTGGATGCTCTCCTGCTCTCCATAAATGGATGGGATGTCTTGTGGGAATTGGTCATGTGCATCATCCACAAGTTCAATGGGAGGAGGGACTTCACTTTCCTTAGCCCATTTGTCTTCTTGAATCTCGCGTAGGAATTCTGGTGTGAACCGATTCATAGAAGATGATGTGTCCGGCTCCGTAGAGTTAGGCACATAGGCTTCATGCACATAGGCTTCTTGAGCAGGAATGCTTACTCTTTCACTTACCTTGCCCTTGTGTTGAGAGGCTGGTTCCTTTTGTGATTGTGCCCTTAGATTCTCTATTCTTTCTAAGGAGGGAAAGTTGTCTGGTTCAATGGAATTGGCCACGTAAACTTTTGATGGGGGATGGGTCATGTTTTTGCTTACTTTCTCCCTTTCTTGATTTTCTTCTTCCTTGGCAGATCTTGCAATTATGCCTTCTAACTTCTCCAGAAGTCCATCCAAGTGTAATTGCGTCTTGGCTGAGCCCGAGTAATTGAAAAGGCGACTGGCTTCAAACATAGTCTGAGCCAATGCGACCATTTTCGCGCAAAGCTTGGTTCTTTCTATCTCTAGGTCAGCTCTAGGGTAACACTTGTCATGATCTGTGACATTTGGCCCTTCTTGAATTCTGGCCTGATATGCTTTAAGCATCATGTCTATGTCTTCTGGAATGGGATCAGCTAATACGGATCCTACTCTAGGGGGTGGTGGAATCATATGAGGTGGGTTGGAAGGTGGCGGGTTGGATGGCGATGGGAATGGTGGTGGTGGGATAGTGTGAGAGGGGGTTTGAGAGGTGAGTTCAGTTATCCTGGCTTTGGTTTCTCTTATGCTTTCCTCGAGTTCACTCATCTTTTTAGCCCATTGTCTTTTCATTCTTTCCCGACTATCTTTCCATGCTCTAGTCCTTTTCTTTGTTATGCTCTCGGTTTCACTAGCCTCTGGGTTCTTATCCTGGGTTGCTCCTTGGTTCTCTTGCAATGCTTGAGCTCTAGTGACTACTTGTACTGGTGCAGTGGAAGTTACGCTCCCTGTGGAGTCTACCACTAACCCAATAACGTTGATAGGAGTGATTTTTGGCATATTATTGGGGTTCTTTGGGCAATCTCGTAAGAGATGCTCTTTTCCACAATCTTGGCAAAAGCCTTGGATCGTCACTGACTGGGGTTGTGTAGGTGGAGGCAAGGGACAATCACGAATGAGGTGATCTCCTTGACATCTGTAGCACGGTCCTCTAGGTAATGGGGGTCTTACCTGCCTTGGTTGAGGTCTAGGGTTGGGGTTTGCATACATGACGTTTGTGTAATCTGACTCCCAACTAGGTTCATTTGGCTCTTCACTGTAATAGGACTCACCATGTTCTGGAGATTGCATGTAGTACGCCTAGGGACTATCAACATGTGTAGAATCAAAGCTATGGTCACTCGGGTCACTTTCAGAAAGCAAGGGTGTTACAGGGACTATAGCTCTATTCAGGTTTTCTTCTGCAACCGCATACTTTACCGGAATCACGTTAGCTGGGGCTGGGGGTTGTTGTGCTAGCACAGGCTAAGGCCTTTGTTGGTTTTGATATTGTGGTTGATAATTTTGTTGTGGCCTGCCATATGGCTGTGGAGGGTACTGGTTCTGGTATCTTCCCTGTGGTGGATAGGGTTGAGGATAGGTTTGCCTAACTGCTTGCTTATTGTAGGGGCAGTCTTGTGCGGTGTGATTGGTGTATCTCCGTTCTATGGTGCAGTACTGGCTACTAGGATTTACTTGGGTTTGAGCCATAATGGGACATACATTCGCCATGTGGTCGCCGCCACAAGTATAGCACCTTTTCACAGGGGCAAACCTTGGGATTTGTTTGCTAGTTACACCTAATTTCTGAGCTACTTTCTCTGCAAGTTCCTCAATTGATGTGGATTGTGTGGAAGAGAGGCTAGAGGCACTATCTGAATCTTTGTATATCTTGGAAAGCTCTAACTCCTCCCCTAGGTTATCCTCAATGTCAATACACATGCGTACACACTCTTCTATGGTCCTAGGGTCCTTCAAGTACACATATGATCTTAATTTGGTACTTAGCAATCCATCCAAGAATAAAGCCACTTGCTTGGCTGGTGTGGGTAACTCCGAAACAGGGCACCTTTCAAGATATTGCCTAAATCTCCTTCCTGCAAGTCTCACGCGGGGTTTGCTTGAAGCTGTGAATCAACGAGGAGGTATTATGCCTTATGCCACTCTTAGAGAATTCAATAATGAAGGCTTCTAGGAGTTGGTCTATGCTCCTGAACTGCCTCTCATTTAGTGGCTGAAACCATGTCAGGGCAGTGTTCCTAAGGGTCAGACCAAAGGCATTGTACTGCGTGAATAGATCCTCCACTTGTTCAGCTCTCAAGACTTGCCTAAACTCAGCCACATGATCGTATGGATCTCCAATGCCATCGAAGTAGTTCTTCATGGACTTAACTAGCTGAGTCGGTCTCAAAGTCCTTGTGTGCTCTCTAGGTCGTGGTAGAGGGAACTCATCCACATTTCTTTGATTCCTGTGAGCTCTGAGTATCTCAGGTTCTACTCTATTCGTTTCCGTCCTCGTTCTTTCTCTACCCATTGGGTTAGCAAAGCTTACTTCTGGTCTATCCCTACTTCTGTCTCTTTGCATTCCATGAGCTTGGGATGTTCCAGCTCCAGGGTGACCATAGGATACATTCGATCTCGGTTGGGGGAAAATGAATTCACCCTTCCAAGTGTAAGCATGCCTATCATTTTCCGTAACCACAAAGATCCGTTCTGAAGCGTGGTCTAAGTAGGTCACTCTGCCTGGGCTATCAGGATCCTTAAACTCATAGATCATGATAGTTCCTATATCAGTTGGCTGATTAGATTTATACCTCCAAAAGGCTTCGTCAGTTTCTCGATTGAGGAGCAGCTCTATGCTCTTATTATCCTGGGGAATCCACTCTGGTGTTATAATCCTAGTGAGAACCGATTTGCCTCGAGGGGTTCTAGGTTCTGCACCCATGTTTCCTTGCTCCTGGTCACCTAAGTCTGCTTCTGGGATCACATTTCCAAATTCGTCCGTCCTATCTGGGTGACTGGAGACTACGTATATGGTTCCTTCTTTGTCCAAGTATGCTCCGTTTTCGAACTTGACAGCAGGGTGCTCTAGTCCAATGGATTGATCAGGATTCTTAATCTGTACTACAGACCTTCCTAGGCCGTCCTCATAGATGCTAGCACCTAATCGGTTGGTCCTAAGGTATTCCAACTGTGTTTTGTAAGGGCCTTCCACCCTGTGCAAGTATGGCACACCTGAACTTCCCGTAGGTCTGTCCATGCCTTGAGACATCTCTGATTCACTGGTATCCGAGCTAGGGTAATGCGAGTGGTGACTCAACTGCTGGGCCCAAGACCTTGCAGTATGATTGACACTAGCCTCAGAAGACCTAAGGCTTTGTCTCTCTCTTACTAGGTGTCGTCCTGATCTAAGGTTCATATGCTTAACTGATTAACCCAATTTTTCCTAGGTACAACCATGTTTCTGAGTCCTTTGGTATCGGTTACTTGGTTCTTTTTATGTTGATTAGAGTGTTTATACTCTTGTCTGATTTTACGTCGTCAGGAATACTTGAGTTTACTTTCGCACTTTAGTTTGGTCGTTTTCACGTTAGGTTCTTTTCTTTTAAGGTTGTCGTTCACTCACACAGGTTATCTTCTTGACTTGCACTTGATTTCTTAGATAGTCTTTGATTTATCTCGTGCTTATCATTGCCTGGAATTACTTCTAACAGTACCCGCACTTAGCCTAAACTAAGAATTGACAGAGGGTGTTGCGGGTTTCCCAACCTTGAGTTCCTTTCCTTGTATTGTTGCCCTGGTGTGCCCAGGACACGTGTTCCCAAGCCTGCACTTACTCTTGCCCTGCGTACCCTTTGCTGCTCTCAAAGGACCTGTAAAAGGCCCACTGTTAGCTCAAGACTTAAATTCAAAAGACTGAACGAATCACTTTTATTCATGTAACACTTCACCAATTTGCACTATGACTTTTTGGACACAACTCTAGAGATCCCTGAATTTTGTTCCCCCTGGGTATGGTCAACTTCAAAATACCCTATCTAATTTTCTTGAGCTTAATTTAACCGTAACCAGTCAATGTTTTTGGTGTACTCCCCACGAGCTTTCCAACAAAACAAGAATCACGACAAACAGATTTTGTATGAGAAAGTTATGCCAGTTCAGGGTTTTGGGGCTAAAACAGGATTAAACTAGGTTAACAGGCAAACAGGAATTCGCGAGTTACTTGGGTCATGCCCTCGTAATGCAATACTACACCCTTGTGTTTGTCCCACACTTGGCCAAAATTTAAACCACCATTTTTGCCTTAAAAATTTGACCTAATTTGCCCTTCTAACGTGTTCGCAAAGTCTGTCGGTCGCGATTGACAGGTCACGTCGATCGCGATTGATAGGTCCGTCGTGGCTGTCAGTCGCGATTGACTGGTCAGTCGCGATTGACAGGGGTTACGAAAAGTCAATCAATCGTGGTCAAAGGGTCGTTGAGTCTGTCGGTCGCGGTCGATCACGATTGATGAGTCGATCGCGATTGATGACTCGATCGCGATTGACACGTGTCACGCATATGGTCCGTCGGTCGCGGTCAATCGGTCGTTGACTCTGTCGGTCGCGATTGATGGGTCGATCGCGATTGATAGGTCGGTCGCGAGGGTCTGTCGGTCGTGGTCAAACAATCGTTGACTGTGTCGATCGCGATTGACAGAGCCGTCGTGGGCTATCGATCGCGATTGACGTGTAGATCGCGATTGACGGGTCTGTCCGTCGTGGTTTGTCGATCGCGATTGACAGAGCGATCGCAATTGACAGAAATCTGAGGAGTTTCAAAATTCTAAGCACATTTTTGGGAAGCTCTAGGCCTATAGATCATGGTTTTGCACTTTGTTTGGTAATTTGAGCGTTTTTTCTGTCGGTTGCGATTGACAGAAGTCGGCGACACACAGACAGTTACTTCGAATTCCGTACCTGCGCAGAGTGCTGGGGATGATGATGTGACCTGTACCTGCAAGACAGCTCAAGAAACACGCAAAAACAGCACACACAATTTCGCTCTCTCGCTCTCTCTCACAAGTGAAATGAGGGAAATGAGGTGGAGAAGGTGATATGATAAAAAAATTGAAATTTTCGCGATGATGGAAATGGAGGTGGAAGATGGTGATGAGGAAGATGGTGATGATGATGGTGAAGAAAAAACAAGAAAATAGATGAAAGTGAAGAAAATACCTACAACTCCAACGCGTCAACTCTACGTCTTACCATCACACGCTCGTCCTCAAAGCTCGATCCCCGGCAACGGCGCCAAAATTTGGTGTAGCTCAGTGATGAGTAGTACCTCCTTTAATGTCAATCCGGGAAGATGTGAGGATGGTATGAAGACCTCGAGCAAGTGGCGGCGCAAGTGGGTGAGTGAGAAGCACACAAGCATGCACACACATACACACACACGCACACACACGACAAGACAAAGAGTGAGAAGCAATGGAGTTCTTAGATTACTTTCAAGAAGCTCTTACAAGTTCGTTTCAATTACAATCTAACCTCAAAAATCTAGCTCCTTTTATAGTTTTTGACTAGCTTTGGCCCTGTTCAGACCTAGTGTCCGGCCTAGTTAAAAATTAGGTTCAAGGGCTTATTTGAGGGCGCAAACGAGATCTAAAAATTACGAAAATTGGCAGGTAGATACTTCTAAAGCTCCTCAAGCTCAAGGACTCCTTGGCTTGCACAAAATGGAGCTACAAAAATATGAAATGGTATTTACAATGGTGTTTAGTGATGAGAATCACTTTTAATTGGTGTAAGGGTTTTTGAAAAGTTAAAGGGTTGCCTAAGTGCTAGATTTGCGTGAATGCTCATACTTGCTTCTTCATGAGGAAAATTATTGGCCTATTTGCCAGATCTTCTTTGACCGCCCTGTCTGCTTGTGCTGTCCCTTCGCTCTGACTCTCTTCGTCTTGTGGCTCCTTTGGTTCCCTGACTGCTGCCAACAGGGGTACATCTCGATGTGAATAGTCTTTAAGATTGACTTTAGTAGTCACTCCTAAATGTTGCAAGTACAAAGAATTAGTTCCCCAATCTTGTACAATTTGCATCTGACGCATGAATGGTCATCCCAATATCATCTCATAAGCATGATTTTTAGCAAAATCACAAATGGTGAAGGTATGCTCAAACTCTACACCACAAGTGGTGAGAGATATGCCTTCTAGTAAGCCTAATGGTTTTTCTATGTGTCCATCAACCATTTGTAGTTTCATCCTGGTAGGTCTGAGTGCTGGCTTACCCCAACGTCTCCATAAAGCAATGGTAGCAATGGCTACTCCGGCTACTGAATCTAAGATGGCTTTCGTGGTGTAGCCCTGATGGGTTATTGGAAGATAAGTGTTACCTTCCTCTCCTTCGCTTACATCTCCTATCTTTTCTACGGGTATCTCTGGTACCTTTTTGTGTGTTCCTATCTGAGAGGACGTTGTAGCAAGCTCAGGGAATTGATTTTCTACATGTTTCCACAGTTCTGGTTTCACCTTTAACAACTCCTCTAGAGTGAGATTACATTGAACTTTGGTATTCTTGATTACTTCCGTGTTTCTAGGGATTACTGACTCTTCATTCCTCACTATTATCGTGGGTGCTCTCATACTAATAGACTTTGCTTCCCAAGGTCCTGTGAACTGAGGTAATTCTTGTAAAGAATTGGATTCAAAACCTGTGTGTTCACTCAGTTGTTCCTCCTCTACATCATCGTAAATAGAGGGGATGTCTTGGGGAAATTGTTCCTGCAAGTCGTCTATTTCTTGAATAGGAGGATGGGTTCCTTGTTCTTTTCTCCACTTCTCTTCTTGGATTTCTCTCAAAAATTCATGTGAATATCTATGTATGGAAGACAGGTTGTCTTGACTTTCTGTGTTTGGCACTTGAGATAGGGATGGTGCATTCCTTTCCTGTGTCTCTGGGACACTAAGATTCCTATGCTGATCCTTTTTCTCTTTGCTTTCTATCAAGTATTCTAGCCTCTCCATTAGACCTTGAAAGTGTAGTTCAGGTTTTGCCATGTTATTCCAATTAAGATATCTAGATGCTTCAAACAAAGCTTGTGCTAATTCTACCATCTTCATGCAAAGTTTAGTTCTCTCAATTTCTAAGTCTGCTCGAGGGTAGTTCTTACTCATTTCAGGTACTTGAGGTCCCTCTTTTAATCTAACCTGATATGCACGAAACATCATGTCTAGATTTTTTGGTATTGGTTCTGCTAAAACTGATCCTGATTTCTGAGCTGGGTTCTCTTGATTCAACTCCTGTGAAGTCAATTCTAGGATTTTGGCTCTCGATTCCTTTAAACTTCCTTCCAACTCAGTTATCTTTTTACTCCATTTTCTCTTGATTCTTTCTCTAGAATCTTTCCAAGATTTTGTCTTTTTACTGCTAGATTCTCCAATTTCACTACTTTCGAATACTTTTTCCTGATTAAGTTGTTGGTTCTGTAAGAGCGCCTGGGCTCGTGTTATAGCTTGGATAGGCACGTATGTAGGGTTGGATCCATCTACGTTGTTTACAATACCTATCACGTTGATCGGTGTCACATTTGAAGCATTAATTGGGTTCTTAGAACAATCTTTGATTAGTGCTCTTTGCCAGAGTCGGCACAAAAGCCTTGTATGTTATAATATTTTGATTGTCCTGATATTGGAGGATGTGGAAAATCCTTTATGAAATGATCTCCTTGGCACCTAAAGCATGGTCCTCTAGGGCCCTGTGGTCTTTGTTGTCTTACTTGGGGCCACGGATTCGGGTTTGTGTACATCACATTAGCATAGTCGGGCTCCCAACTCGGTTCCACTGGTGGACTATCATAATGATATGTTTCCACGTGTTCTGGTGACTCCGTGTAGTATGCGGGTGGACTATCTACATGAGTAGAGTCAAAACTGTTAGAGTTCGGATCATTGTCAGTAATTAGGGGTGAAATGGGAACTAAAGCTCGATTGAGGTTCTCTTCTGTAGCAGTGTATTTCACTGAGATGACATTAGCGGGTGGGGGTGGCTGCTGAGCTAAGACAGGTTGAGGTCTTTGTTGAGCCTGATATTGATAATTTTGAGGAGGCCTATAGTAATGAGGCTGAGTATTATATTGGCCTTGATACCTACCTGGCTGCGGGTATGCTTGCGGGTAGTTCTGTCTCATTGCCTGTTTGTTGTATGGGCAGTCCTGAGCCGTATGATTCGTGTATCTTCTCTCGATCGTACAGTATTGGCCACTAGGGTTGGCTTGCGGTTGTGTTGCATTAGGGCACACGTTCGCCATGTGATCACCACCACAGTTGTAACAACGCTTGTTTGTTGTTACCCTAGGCATCTGTTTACTAGAAACTCCTAGTTTCTGGGCCACTTTTTCTGCTAGGTCCTCTATCGAGTTAGACAATTTTGTGGATGCTAGAGATGAACAGTCTGAGTCTTTATAGACCTTTGAGAGTTCCAACTCGTCTCCTAAGTTGTCCTCAATGTCTATGCATATTCTTGCACACTACTCTAGCGTTCTGGGTTCTTTTAAGTACACATAGGAGCGTAGTTTAGAGCTCAACAAGCCGTCTAGAAACAATGACACTTGCTTGGCCTGTGAGGGTAACTCTTGCATTGGGCATCTTTCAACATATTGTCTAAACCTAGGTCCTGCCAGTCTTACTGTTTCTTGAGGGGTTTGTTTGAAACTATGAATCAATGAAGACGTGTCGTGTCTGATCCCACTTTTAGAGAATTCAGTGATGAATGACTCTAAAAAGTGATGGATATCTCTAAATTGCCTTTGCTGCAATGGTTGAAACCAAGTTAAAGCGGTATTCTGTAACGTTAGTCCAAATCGACTTGCTCTGCTCTTAGCACTTGCTTAAATTCCGCTACATGGTCGTAGGGATCTCCTGTCCCATCAAAGTAATTTTTCATGGACTTTACTAATTGAGTGGGTCTTAGTATTCTTGCGTGTTCACGTGGTCTTGGTAGAGGAAAATCATCTCTACCACCTAGTATTCCATGTTCCCTTTGTCTATCAGCTCTATTAGTGTCCGTGGTTGTTCTATCTCTCCCTATGGGATGGTTGAAGCTTACTTAGGGTCTCTCTTTATTTTTCTCCCTTTGATTAGCGTGGGCTGAGGATGTTCCTGCCCCTTGTTGGCTTGCGTTTACGTTTGCTCGTGATGGAGGGAATACCAATTCGCCTCTCCATGTGTATGTATTTCTAGCGTGGTCTGGTACCACAAAGACTCTTGTATACAACCTTTCCAGGTGTATCCGGGTCCTTGAACTCGTAGATTATGATGGAGCCTACCTCACTAGGTTGTTCTGTTCTGTACCTCCAAAATGCTTCATCAGTTTCTTTATTTACAAACAGCTCTATGCTTCTGTTGTCTTGAGGGATCCATTCTGGAACTAGTACTCGTGTTAGTACAGATTTCCCTCTAGGTGTTCTAGGTTCTTCTCCTACTAGTTCTTTTCCTTGGGATTTTGCTTCCGTTTCTACCTGAATTACGCCAAACTCATTCGTATTGTTTGGCTGCGTACTTAAGATGTACATCGTTCCTTCCTTGTTTGTGTACGCATCTCTTTCGAATTTCACCATTGGACGTTCCAATCCAATGGGTTGATCAGGGTTGTGCATTTGCACCACTTGAAAATTCGCAAACCATCCTCATAGATGCAATCACCTAAGCGGTTGGTTTGGAGGAATTCTAACTGAGTCCTATAGGGTCCTTCAGGCTTTTCCAAGTAAGCTACATTCGACCCTACTTCTGGTCTTTCAGTGCTGAATGCCATTTCTGATTCACTCGTGTCTCAGCTCTTGTAGGGATAACTAGTATTCAATTGTTGAGCCCACAATCGAGCAATAGTGCCTACACTTGCTGCTGATGATCTAAGGCTTTGTCGGTCAGACTTACCTATATGTTTGCCCGATCTAAGGTTCATGATTTACTTCCTTGCACACTCAGTACACGCTCAGATTGTCAATGATTCTTTGTTCTTACTTTCTTGATTCTTTTTTAATCCCTTTAGATTCTTGTCTAGATGTATGCATCAGGAATTTGACTTTCTGTGGTACTTTGAGTTCTCGTTCCGTCAGAATTAGGTTCCTGCCCTTAGGTTTTTCGTATCGCACACCTTTATCTTTAGTCTTAGACTTGATAAATTTAACTCTCTTATACTTGAGGTGTTCCTATCGTCGTTAATCCACAAAGCTACGTTTTAGCCTAAGCTAGTAATTGACTGAGGGGGTTGAGTAATCTTCCAACCTCGAGTCAGCTTTCTTGGTTGCTCTAATTGCCCAAGAAGCCGCGCTTCCCAAGCTTTATGCCCTTCACAGCCTTGCCTTGCTTTGATTGCCCTTGCTTGTCCTTGCTTTGTTTGCCCTTGATTGCCCTTGCTAGACTTGGAAAAATCCAATATTAGAACAATTACACAAATGGATGATTAAGCACTTGAGTATATTCACTTTTAAAAGTCCTTTCCCTTTTGCCTAAAATTCCAATGATTGCCCCCTGGCTTCCTAGTCCCAACTATGTCAACCTCAAACTAGCTTATCTAAAAATCAACTTATTCTTTATAAAAAAACAGTTGAGGTCACGTAGTACTCGTAAAGAGCTTTCTAACAAGCTATAAAGCTCAAAAAACGGACTTCGGATGAAAAAGATATGACCGTTCAGGCTCTGGGGGGTGAAAACTCACAAACAAGTTTTTTTTTCAATTATGAGCTAAGGGTCTCCCATGAGTGCAATGATCCAAAAATTTTCAAAAAATAGCCCCAAAATTGGTCAAAAAATCAAACCCTAAAATTTGTGTTTGGGTGAGCAATCACGATGGTCTGAGATGATCGCGATGGTCTGGGACCGTTGCGATGGTCCAGGCAAACCGTCGCGATGGCGTGAGTGTGAACCGTCGCGATGGTCTGAAGTGCACGGTCGCGATGGTCTAAATGTGAGCAATCGCGATGGTCGGGGTGAGGCGTCGCGATGGTCCGATTGAGTGAACAATCATGATGGCGTCAGTCAACGGTCAACGTGAACCGTCGCGATGGTCCGAAGTGAACCGTCGCGATGGTCACAGATGTGATGGCGTGAGCCAATCACGATGGTCCAAATTTTGAGCTGTGGCGATGGTGTAAGGGTCTCGTCGCGATGGCGTGGCTAGTGAGCAATCGCGATGGTCTAATTTGACACATGGCACTATCGAGGCAATGGCATGGGCCAATCGTGATGGCGTGGGGTTGATGGGATCGTCGCAATGGTCCAAGTGAACCGTCGCGATGGCTCAAGTGAGCCGTCGCAATGGTCCGGCCGAGCCATCGCGATGGCGTGAGCCAATCGCGATGGTGTGACACAATCGCGATGGTCTGAGCCAATCGCGATGGTCTGAGCCAATCGCGCTGGTCCACCAAAATGCAAATTTCCAAGATGCGTCTGTGGATTCCTATGTGCGCAAGTGTGCTCTACACGCTGGTGTGGTCGCCTACCTCAAATTCCGAACTTTGCAGACCATCGCGATGGTCTGACACAGTCGGCAATTTCTGACAGAGAGTACATTTCTTACCTTTCTACAGCTTTCCTGATGCTCTGGAGCTCTGTACCTGCAAGAAAACTCAAAAACACACAAGTACACACAAGCACAAAAGCTCTCTCTCTCTCACACACATGCACAAATGAGGGGAAATGAGGAGAATGGGTGGATATGGTGATTTTTCTGATTTTTTTGGAGTTGGAGATGATGATGCGGTGATGAAGATGGAGTGTGGGGGAGTTGAAAAACACAAAAAACTAACTAAAAACAACAACAAAAACTGAAATTTTTACCTTCCAACGCCACTTCTTGCTATACTCTTACCATCACACATTCGTCCTAGACTCGATCCCCGGCAACGGCGCCAAATTTGGTGTTGCTCTAGCACAATGGTGAGAACCACGTTAAGAAGCTCCACCTCCTTAACGTCAATCCGCAGAAGAGATAGGAGTGATATGAAGATCGTGAATGTGAGATGAAGTGAGAGTGAAGGTGAGAAGCATAGAGATGCACACACACACATACACACACACTACGAAGAGACAAACAAGACACAATGGAAGGTGAGAAATCAACTCTATTGTTCAAGAACACTCTTACAACTCAAAGTGGCTCTAAGCTCTTCTCCACTCAACAAGCTAACACTAAGTAACCTAAAAAATGAGCTCTCTAGCTCTTTTTAGACCGGTTTCACATCTAATGACCGGCATAGTTAAAAAATAGGTCCTATGCGCTATTTGAGAGGATAAACGGTGTCTAGAAATAACCAAAATTGATATGCTCATTCTACCTAAGCTCCTCAAGCTTGAGGACTCCTCGGCTTGCACAAAATGGAGCTATGGATTACAAAAAGGGGTTTTTTTATGTTACATATGTTACAATAGTGATGAAAATCACTGTTGGAGGTTTTGAAGAATATTTATAAAACATAATCTTTGAAAAATTGATTCGACTGGCTCCCTGCTCTATCTTTACATGCTTCCGCGTCTTCTATGCCTCTGGCTACTGCCAACAACATCATTCATGCATATTTTTTTACATGGTTTCTCTATTTTGGGACTGATTGTGGCTCATTTGGAACATTTGAGGTCATGTTTTGATGCTTGTCAAAAATTATGACTTTGTCTCAATCCAAATAAATCAGCCTTCATGGTCAAATGCCACAAATTGCTCAGCCATATCATTTCCTAAGATGGGATAGTAGTAGACCCACACAAGGTCAAAGTTATTTTAGAGACTCTTGAATCAAAAAATCCAAAAGAAGTTTTGTGATTCTTAGGCCAAGTACAGTGGCATGGGGGTCACTTACATGGTCTGGCCCATATTGACATCCCTCTTAAAAAATTGGCACATGTATGACCCTTCAATTTCCAATGGCTAGAGGATGCACAAATGTCTTTTGAATGGCTATGGAAAATGCTTGCCACAACACTAATATTGAAAACTCCATAGTGGGCAGAACATTTCCATGTATTCATGGATGTTGCAGATAAAGCCATAGGAAGTGTGCTCATGCAAAAAAAAGGGATGAAATTGGTTTTGGTCCGTGTATTATGCCAATAGAAGATTGACATCCACGAAAGAAAACTCGTCTACTATGGATCGCAAATGTCTTGGTCTAATCTACTCTATAAAGAAATTTTGGCATTATTTATTGGGAAAATCCTCTACTTTTCATGTTGATCTTAGTGCACTACTATATCTAGCGAAAGAGCAGAATCTCATAGGTCGGCTTCCTAGATGGGTCTTATTACTACAACAATTTGTGTATGATATTGTTTAGAGCTGAAGCGCTATTCATTAAATAGCCGATTTCCTATCATGTATTGATCATGGTGAACCACCGATAGGGGATGATGACAATCTTTCGAACATGGATGTCTTTGCACTTGCGGAAATTGAAGAGTCTCTGCAAATGTTCCCCAACCGGTATGAGAAAATGTTGAGTATTTTGGAAAACCGAGTAGCACCCTCTCATTTACAGTCAGCAATACAAAATAAACTTAGATTCTGGAGCAATCAATTTACAATTATAATAGGCTAGCTTTATCATAAAGACATTACTGGTGTATGGATGCACTATGTGCCTCCGCACAAAGTTATTGCAATCACTCAACAAGCACATGATGGTGAAGCTAGAAGACATATTAATCATTCAATTATGGTTTAGAAGATTCAACACGCAGGACTTTTGTGGCCTACAATATATGTGGACATGCTTATTGTCGTATGCAGCTGTGATCCTTGTCAGTGTACTTGAGAACTCCAAGAGAGTCATCATTTTTCATTGCAACCAATCCTCTCATTGGAGCCATTCCAAAAGTAGCACCTAGATTTCATTGGTCCTATTAAACCCCCTTGCAACCTCGATAGGCACACTATACATTTTGACTTGTGCTGACTATTGTACATGATGGGTAGAAGCATGGGCTACATGGAATGATACAGCAAGGATCGTAGCTAAGAAGCTCCAATATGAAATTTTCTCCTGGTTTGGTTTGAGATTAGAACTAGTGTCCGAACCTCCTATAAAGTCTCGGTAGGAAGTACACCTTTTAAACTCTTGTATGGATAGGAAACAATTCTCCCATTTGAATTTGTGTAGTCTAGAGATTGGAGTGCAAAAATGATTACTTTTGAAAGACTCTTTTGCCTATAGAATGGACAAGTTGTAGCAACTAAAAGAAAATAGATATGCTAGTTTCTTGTTACTTTTAGAAGTGCAGAATAGATAGAAGAAATGGCATGAACAAAATTTATGGACATGATTTTTTTGGCCCAGTGATCTAGTACGATATTTCCACTAGAAGATGAAAAGAAAAATGGGCAAGCTGAAGTTAAGGTTGACATGTCCGTTTCAAATTCATGAATTATGCAGACTAGCTTCTTTTTGCCTCGCGACATTGTCCAAAGAACTTTTACCTACGATCATCAACAGGTCAAAGTTGCAGCTCTACCAGTCTTTGGGCTAGTAATCCATTTCTTCATATATATATATATATATGTGTGTGTGTATATATATATATATATATATATATATATATATATATATATATATATATATATATATATATATATATATATATATATATATATATATATATATATATATATATATATATATATATATTAAAAACATAGAAAACTAAATATGGATATCGTGTGACATGAAAATTGGAAGAGTAACTACTTGACATGCCGACGGTGGGCAATTGGCTGATTCATATTTGATTCCCTTATTATGATGGTCTTCATCCCGATGTACACGATAAACATAGAGCCGAACGAGTATAGACAATATATGTGGCAATCATGATGCGTACTCAGCACTCAAAATGCAGAAAGGCAGGCAATAAAAGGCAATGGACTTTCCTTAATCCAAGTTATTTGGCGAAGAAGCAAACACATTCTGAAAATTCCAATTCTCACGCAACTTGTAGCAAACATAGCAAATTGGTGATGATGGTCAATTTTTGTGATGTGCATCTATTGAATATTCTAGATTGCCTCTCACAACAGCAAGCCGATTAGTTCAAGTATAGTAGTTATAGAAATGGTCAATGCAGTCGAGATTATCAGTATCCTTAGACGACAATGTTCCGGAGAATACAAGTTCTCGCAACTCGCAGATGATAACCCATTGAAGCTAAGGCTTCTGTTTATGTCCATGATCATAAACATTTAGGAAAAACATTATGAGTTTCCCAGCAACTTTATTCGTTTGTGAAAGATTCCACAAAGACACAAGTAAACTAGGTGGAATCAATCTACTACAAAATGAAGAAGGAGATCTAGAGAATCTATTGAAGGATGGTCCGAGCAATCAATGCTACAGTGGATACAAAAGTAGGAGTCTTTTTCTCCTTACTCATCCCTAACAACCGTACTTTCCTGCCCAAAGAATGTACTATTGTCATGATGGAAGTGTTCTTGTAAGCCCTCAAAACGCGACCTCCAGAAAGAAAACCTATGACAGGGACTTTCAATGATCAAGAGATGAGTAATAGAGATACAAAGGAAGAAGCTTGGTGGAAACAAGTGGAAGAGGATCTCCAAAGGATGGAGAAAGGTATTGCATGAAAGCAAAAAGAGGATTGGAAAGCAGAGAAAGAAGAAGAAGAAGAAGAAGAAGAAGAAGAAGAAGAAGAAGAAGAAGAAGAAGAAGAAGAAGAAGAAGCGAGGAGGAAAGCATAAGAGGAAACAAGGAGGAAAGAAGAAGAAGAAAGAAGGAGGAAAGAAGTAGAAGAAGAAAGGCTCTAGAGAGGAGAAGTAGAGGTGGAAGCAAAACAACTCAGAAAGCAAAGAGCAGACACAAACTGAAATGCAGGGAGTTCCCAAAAGCTTATGGTACTCCCTACTTTTAGCTCCTCTAACCTTATAGACAACTGGAAGCAAAAGGATGGAAGGGTCAAGCTACCACTGGTATAGTGTAGTGACACATTATATCCATGGATGGTCCCACATGAGCCGTGTAAACCTAAGTATATAAACGATATGGCTAAGGCCATCCATTGGACAACATTTTGTATGGAAGAGCTACAAAAGAAATATCAGTCTTTAGTTGAGCATAAACAAGAATGTTAGAAGAAAGGAAGGGTATGGATGCGGAAATCAGCCACCTAAGGGTAGAGATTGATGAACTCCAAATTAACCAAGCCGATAAGGAGAGTGGTGCCTAGGAAGAAAGTATAGAGGAATTAAATGAAGCTTTATAGGAAAATACTACACTTAAAGCAGAATCAAAAGAGAAGTCAAGGAGAAAAGAGCAGTTGAAATCCGAAGGCAAACAGAGATCTAGGGCACTACAAACGGTGAAGAAAACTAATAAAGAATTATCTTCCAAACTCCAAAAGGAAGAAAAAGAAGTTCAAAGATTGAAGAAAATTATAAATAATCAAGTGGATGAAGTTTCCAAATAGGAAGAGGCTTTAGCGAATTCTGAGGAAAAATTGGGAGTAGAACTCAGAATATACCATATTAGAAGAAAATTTATACACTCTTAGGAAGGATATGACACTCTCAAAGCACAATTATTAGGAATTGCAGATTTATAGAAGCAGGTAGGAGAGTAACTCATGATGATAGGGTGGTTGCACAAATACAATCTATCTCCAATCTTGAAGAAACATTTCTAAAGTTCGCTTGATTTTAGAATCTTTCACATCAATGACTAATTGCCACCTTAGAACTACAATACATTCCATATTTTGTATTATTATAAGATTATAATGCAGAAATCAAGAGGGTTACTGGAACAAAACCCATGTTTGCTACGTAGTTTGAGCCGAATGACCTACCTGAAATGGCATGGAACGGAACTATCTTCCAACCAAATTGGCATGCATGGCTATTGTCAAACTATCCTAGATGATGCACACTTTGTCAAATGTGTCATTGTACATTAAATATAACCCTTGCTACTACGTTGTTGTCCGTTGCCGGCCATGGCTGGCATTTGGACTGAAAGTTTGCAAGACCAAAGGGTTTTCAGAGTGGTTAAACTATCCTTATTTCACTCCTCTCAGAGCACCACCCACAGTCGCTTACATGGGATCCACTATACACCACTGCTCATCAAGATTCAAGAATGTGAGAGACATTGCCGCTAGGATGTGCATGAAGATTTTTGAGCTAATGACAGTCGTTTTCAAAACTTTCAAGAATTTCCAAGCACCGTATATTTCTACCCCATGGTTTTCTGAAGGTAATGGTGACCTTGTATATGATATGAGCTAGACACCCTCCATCAACACCATTTATGTCTGGCATGCATGCATTAAATATTAACCTACTTGTCATAAGTAGACCTTTGAGAACATGTTTTCTATAGGATTCTGGGAGTACCATTCTATGATTTTCATTCCAAGACCCACCCACCTGCTGCACCTTTCTGTAGTAGAACAAGTGCTCTATGCGTACGAGCTACACTCATGAGTAGACAAGAGATATGATGCTCCAAGAAGATCTCTCTATTGTAAAATTCTAAGTACAAATCTCACAAGAGTGGTCATCTCTCTAATCTCACTTTAGTTGTATAACTCTAGAAAATGAGATCTCTCTCACTTTTCTAGACTTTCTAATAGCTCTATCCACACTGTAGTGTTTGACTTAACTTAAAAAATAGTGTCCATAAGCTATTTGGAGGTCAAAACATGTCAAAAAAATATGAAATATGGCGTGGTTATTCTAATCATGCCTCTAATCTTAAGATTACTCAGTTTTTACAAGGTGGGACTAGTTAATATTAAAAAAGCATTTTATACAATATGCATTTTTTACATGTTTGGAGTTTTTTAATGTCTTTTATGTGTACCCCCAAAAAAAAATAATTATGTGATAAAAGAAAATAAAAGGTTTTAGAATGAGAAAATGAATGATTTGTGACCCTTTGAAGCAAAATGAAAGATGGATGGAAATAATAAAAATAATTTGGATCCGGATTGAAGGTTGTGTGTGCTGTGATAAATAAAAGGAAAATAAATCTACTTCCATGAATTAAAATTAAAAGAAAAAATATTAAAGATGGATTGTGGAATTATTGATAAGGGGACCTCTTAGTGCAATGAATTGGTATCAGGGAGTTGTGTCCAATGCATGGCCTTGTAGAGTGGCCCTAGAAATGCAACTTTAGATGCACTTATTTGGAGAATATGTGAAAGATGTAGGACTTGACTGATGTGCCCAAGGGCTATCAGAAAACAACGATGCCTAAACTATGGGAATGTAAATTTTGTTTCCCTTCCCTTTTTCTTTAATTGATCCTCTAATGCACACAATCTGTAAGATGGAAAAAAAAAATCACCAATTAATGGCTTGGATGGCTTCACCCTCCCTAAATTTTCTTCCTGCATTGAAAGGTTGAGATTGTAAGATCTAGTTTCCTATTCGTAAGCCTTGACCATCATAGAGGGATGTATAATTAGGTCAATTGCCCTAATCCTCATGGGTTCTTGCGATCACCACAACTCTTTTTGAGGAAAGAGACCCAAACAGTCTAAAGCACAATGGATTCCTACGTAGAAAACATGTTCTACACATCCCTATGGTATGCAATAAGAAGATAGCACCAAAATAAGGACTCAATTAATTGATCATTTCTCACAATTTTGTCCTTTTTGGTGGCTTCCTCTTATCTATGTTCTTCAATGTATTGTACTGACATGTATTTCTTCTTAACACAACAAGCAACCAGCGAAAAGCTTCAATAATTGGTTGCATGAAGATGTTGTTGTGGTATGGCAAGGAGAAGATTGCATGCCAGATAATCTATTGTATAGTGCTGAGATGTAGCCCAATTCCCCCTAGATGAGACAAGTTTGAGTATCGTGCATCCCCTCTACCAATTTTTACTATTAGGATTGATCACCCAACTACTATGGAGTCCTTGTATTGACATGACCAATAGAGATAATTGATTGTGGCCAATAAAGTTGGCCCAATTTTTAGCTCTTGGTAAGTCTATCATTAGTGTTTGTGGTTGTAGATAGCTACTTGATAGTTTCTTCAAAGGAATATGTGAGTACTAAATCAAGGTATTTTGGCCCTATTTTCCATGCATAATTGAAGTTCAATGGACCTTCATGGTGTAAGAGATAGCATTTAGGCACATGGTTACTACACAAATAAGTTCTTGATCAACCACCTCCATATGCATTATTTCTATAATGTAAACTTGAAGCAGTTAGATAACCAATGATAGTTTTGAATATATATATATATATATATATATATATATATATATATATATATATATATATATATATATATATATATATATAAGAAATAGCATATATGTACATATTCACAAGATTTTTTTCTCTTCCTAAACATATGTGTACATTTCTAGAGTGTGAGTGTGTACCTAAGTGAGGAGGCCTTAGGGACTTGTGCCAAGGATACTAAATCTCGATTGCCACACAAGTGCATATAGTGGTAGATTGACACATGCTTAATTATCAATGTGAAGAACCGACCTAACCAAGTGTATGAGGACTTGTGCACACGTGATGGAAAAATGAAGTGGTTCAGCTAAAATGCATGAGGAAAGACTAGTACACCTCTCCAACTCACTAAATCTCTGAAAGTGTCTGCCCCTCCATGTTTTGCATGGACTTTACACATAACCATCTATCTTCTTTCTTTTCCTCTATGAAATTTCCTTAGTGTCAATTCTTCTTACTCTTGCTTCATAATTATGAAGCTAAGCGATGCTTCTCGTATGACATGAGGTAGGCTGATCCTTCATCCACCATCTATAGCTACCCAACAAATCTAGGAGGGAGAGAAGGGAAGGTATGTCTCCTCCTCCAATGGCTCAAGGGCGGCATGCACAAAATTGTACAGAAAAAATAAAAGTACCTTTCAACAAATGAATATGGTGGAGTGGATAGAGTAGTCGCCTGCCATAGCTAGGATGCAGGTTCGATTCCCATGTCCGGCATGCACAGAAGCTCCCAGAGTCTTGCTCTAATACCAATATTAGGTGTTAATTTTTTGCTCAACACCTCCTCCGGCTCGTTCTCCTCGCCCGAGTATTAGGTGTTAATTTTTTGCTCGACACCTCCTTCGGCTCCTTCTCCTTGCCCGAGGTTGTACACACAGAGATCCTTTGAAGTTCTTCCACACAGCCACGCCCGAGCGCATACTTTTTCCTTTTATGAGAGACACAATCACGAGTCATATGACTTCTTAATCCTCATGAAGAGAGACTCTCCTCCTTTTTATCTTCTACCAAGGATTGCCATGTGGCATCCTTCTCATAAGGTGACTCATACCCAATGAATATTATATGACACATGACATAGCATGAATTCTTTTCATTGGCTCGACTTGACTCCGTCTTCTGGTGCCTGTCTATGATCTACAAAGAAACTCAATTCATAGGTCACCATCTTGGCATTAAGATTTGAAGACATTTTTATAAAAATTTCTGAGTCGATTTCAAAAATCCTGTGAAGAACGCTTCTTCAAATGTCTGCATGTAGGTACTTGGCAAAAACATAAGCCTTGAGTATATAGCCATGAGCGTTAATCTGCTCGGTATAGTTGAAAGATAAAAAATGAGGGTGTTTGATCATTGATTAATGTCGATGAAGTTCAAAAAGGTATATTGAACATGCTGAAACACTTTAATAACTCTAAGTAACATGCTCAAAATCTTATTAGTCATCTTAATGGCTAGATCTGGTACAGTTGCATAGTGAGCTATCCAAAATTCGATTGTCTTGATCACGTATTCCTCTGTCGGTAAATAATCACGAGGTGGACTTGGTAGTAGTGGATAGTTGAGCCATTGATTAGTAATGCTTCCTTGGCGCTGTCCTTCCCAAAATTGCATCCAGGAGCATCTTCTGGGTACTGGGCAAAAAGATGAATTTACCTGAAGTATGTATGGTGATGATTCCCATTGTACCCTTAGGGTTGGATTTTTCTCCAAAAATTTCCTCCTCCATATGGGATCAGCTTTGTCGAATTCCTTTTGTGTGTAGGTGAATGTTTGCATGTTAAATTGGAGTTTGCTATCTGGTTCTGTATTCATGGTGGCCATTATGTATTGTCGTGTTTGCTCTTTAAGTAGTCCATATGGCACATTGAAGGGCTTCATTACCTATTCCAAATTTTTACTTCCAATCTTCGCTTGCTTCATAACGTGGACTACTTGATCTTCAAAATCTGCGGTAAGTTGGGACACCAGTAGTGCCTGCTTGTGTCGGCTTAGTTCTGCAATATCCCGAGTATGTCTTTTAGTGTTGGTCTCCGTGTCCTCCCTTATTGGTGAGTGATGTAAGGGGGGAGAAAGAGGACGTACCTCAGTCTCCTCAGTAGTTGCTGTGGAGTGTGGAACTACTGGTGTCCCCTCTTTTACCATTTGTGCGAGTTGATCTTGCAATTGCTTGATTAACTCATCCTTTTCTTTCATTTCTATGATTGCTCTTGTAACTTCTTCTTAGTTCTACTATGTCATTCATATACCGTTTCTCCCATTCTGTGGTGATGGTTTGCTCCTGCTTGAGCTCATCTTCATACTTGGCTATCTTTTCTTCTAATGCTCGTGTGTCTTTCTTTGTTCCTTCAATAGCTTCTATCGATTGATTACATCGAAGCGCTATCATCAGCTCCTTGTTCCTGTTCCCTAGGTTATCTGCTTCTTCCATGTATACTTTGATTTTTGATTCAATTATTTTGCTTCTAGCCTTCATGCGTGTTTTCTCGGCCTTGCTAGCGTCATATTTACTTTGTAACTCCTGTAATTGTTCTTTTAGTTTCGTATTTTCTATCTCGAGGGTGTTGCATTGCTGTTTCGCCTCTTGGAATGCCTTCTCCTATTTGTACATCCTTTCCGTGCTCCACATGTATAGTCTCATTATGTTGTTGTCTGATTTGGAGCTGCACTTCTTGTTCGTTGTTTTCGTCTTCTCATTTGATCATGTGTTGCACCACTGGCTTGAGCTGAGCGACATCCACATTTAACCAAGTTTTTGGGATGCTTGGAGCTTCTCCTATTTGTACATCCTTTCTGTGCTCCACATGTATAGTCTCATTATGTTGTTGTCTGATTTGGAGCTTCACTTCTTGTTCGTTGTTTTCGTCTTCTTTATTAACGACCTTCGTGGCACTCCCTTGAAATGTAATGTCCATAGGAGATGGTTCTGCCACTACCCTTATTGGTGTAAATGGTTCTGATTCTTCAACTATATTTTCCACTTGTTCTTCCTTGGTTTTTTGAATAAGTCCTCTTCAGCAAACATAGTCTCTTGGATTTGAATATTAGAAGCTTAGTTCAATTTAATATGTACCCGTTCATGAGAGGCTTCCTTCCTTGTCGTGCCTTGGCTAGAGTTCATGGGTGCTTGATCTGCCTTTATTCCTTCTCTTTCCACATTCTTTTTCACTTAATTTAACTCTTCCCATTGTCGATCATCCTTGGAATCACTCTGAATGTCTACATTCAACACGGAAGTGTCTGGTTCTTCTTGTGCATCTGATGACAAGCTTGAATTTATTAAACCCAATTCCTTGTATATGTGAACCTTGGTGAGCCTTTTTCTTTGCTTTATATCTTGATGGGCTTGCTGATAATGGTGACCTTGCACCGAGAGATTGACTTGACCTTCAGTGTACTGATGTGTGGCTTCCATTGCTTTGGCCAACTCTTCTTCAATGATAGGTTGACGGTCTTCAAGTCTCGTCTTTGGAAGCACATGTGCTCTTTTGGTGGCTCGAATCTCTACTTCTGCTTGCATCATTTCCCTTAGTCTCTTGGTACCTCTCATTCTAGGTTGGGAGCTTTTTTCTGCCTCCTCAATGATTTTTACTCCTTTCTTCTTTCTAGGGACTGTAGCAATCTTTGCATATTTGGCCATGGCTTCCGATGATGGCATCTCTATCAAATGCTCTCTAATGCCCAAGGCATGATATATCAATATAGTCAAGGCAACACTGCCATTCAGAAACTTCTTGTGATTCCACTACTTCTTTGCCTCGAATAGTCGTTCTTGGATATAGGGACTCATATTGACTTGATTTCCGATTTGCTTAATAGCGTGTGACAGCATTTGTACTATGATCTTTTGTGGAGCAGTGTACCTGTGCATGTTAGGAAATCAAAAGTGCTGATGGATGAGTCTCACTTCTTCTTCAATATCAATGTGATTAATGTCATTGAAAGTTCGGGTCTTTGCTCTTGAACTTTCCTCCTTCAAGACCATGGTCCCTTCCTTCTCCCATCCAAAAGCTTCTTTGACTAGATCATGTGTGAATTGTATTATGACCCATTCACCAACGGCATCCAAGACTCTAGCCTCCGACACCAATGGGTCATGCAGGGCAGGCTACAAAGTGTTCATAACTTGGGCACATCATTGAAAATCGGGTTTGTATATCGATAACTCAAAGTATTTATGAATGCCCGCCTTCTTCATAACCTCCATGGTTGATGTGAGCTCATGTACTACCTTAAGTCTTTGGACATCACAGGGAACTGATGATCGGTATCCATGATTTTAATGGTCACTAGGAATAAGTAATCCCCTGCTGGTTGGTCGTCTCTGAACCAATGACCGTTTGCTTTAGTCACACTTTGCAAAGGGAATTCCAGCACTTCCTCTTGAATTGTAGCTTCAGAATCTTTGGAAGCCATCTTCACTCGTAATGAAAATAGCATTAGGCTCTATAGAAGGCATGTTTCTAGTAATATGTGTGGTAATGACATTTCGTACATTGCATCACTCTGTTTCCCTTGCTTGCATAAGTAAAGTCTCTTACTGCATATTTTTTCGTTTTCACTCCTGAAAGAATACAAGAATTAGTGTAGCCGAAGCATGTTTATTTACATAGTAGGTCCATTCCTATGGAAGTAGAAGCTATGACCGCTCCCCAAGTGGGGAATGTGCACTAGTAATTTTGTGATGTACCTCTTGTGCCGAATGCAAGGCCTTGTAATGTGGCCCTATCATGCATACTTTAGGTGCATTTGATTCTTCATGTGTGCAAACAAAATCTTCTTGGTGTTGCTGTTCCAACTCTTGTCGTTGCTTCGGTTTCCATATCCATTTCGTAGTAGAGGTTTTAAGCCTTGTCTTCTCTTCGTTTCGTCGTGCTGCATGTGCTTCTTTTTTCTTTTTTGTTATCCGAGTGGTTGGATTCCTGCTTTTTCGATATCTGTGATGAGTCTCGCTTGGTTTCATGGTGTTGTTGTGTCGATATAATGTTTTTTCATGCTTGTTTATCTCTAGAGTGGCCACTTTTCTGACGTTCTTTGGGATCCATATTTTCTGTCGAGTTCTTTGGGCCTCTACCAATAACCTTGGCAGTCATACTCTCAGGAGTTGCTTTGATTTTGATTTTGGTGAAGAAGAGCCCTTGTTCGCCCTTGTCTTCCTATGATGAATGACTTTATTGCCATCTCTGATTTCTTCACTTGATCCTTGCGAACCCATTTGAGGTTAGCATTTTTAAGTGTGAGAAGCTGACAGTGGGTTGCCATGCTGATGATCTATCTCTTTCATATGAGGCTTTTGGAGCATTTTCCTCCTTGGTTCCCTTCTGTTCTTCATTCAAGTAGGATGAATCTACTTTCTCCTTGGATATATTGGAAGTTGAATTCCTTTCTATCATCGGATCTTCTTCTGGTTGGTTCGTTATGGAAACATTTGCCTTATATTCTTCTACGATTGGCCTCTCACTCTTGAGGATGTGTTGTCTATGAGAGGGTCTCTCTTCTAATAGACTAAACATTTCCTTGTGCCCTATTGTGGCTAAAATGTATCCTTGAGCTAGGTGGATGCTCACCTCATTCTCAATGATCCAGTCTTGTCCTAGGATCAAGTTCTCTATTAGATCCTGATCTCTGCAAACTAGAACTCGTTGTTCCATAGTTGAATTTCCTAGGTGGAGGGATATTGTAGCTTCTCCAATGCATGTTATATTTTGACCTCCCACACCTATCATGTGTGCTTTTGTAGGTGTTATAGTCATTTGAAGATGCATGATGACCGTACTTCGTATGCAAGTGAGTGCTGCTCCTGAATCTATCAAGGCATTTATTAGCTGGTACTTTTTCATTCCAATCCCTAGGTTTAAGTATGGTTGGGATATGTCGATATTGTTTGTGTCTGACTTATGAACCTGATAGTTAGCCATGGGAATAGGCTCTTCTCCTTATAGATACCTTTCATCTCTTTGCCTTATCCACTCTTTCCTTTTCTTGATACGCTCTAGGGCTTCTTGCCGTGCTTCCTCTCTAATCCGCTCTTCCTCTCTCTTCCTCTTTTGTGCACCTAAAAGGCGTGCTAACATTTGGTCTGTCAATGGCTCCATATAACGTTTTAGTCGACATCCACTTATGTAGTTAGGAAGAACATCTCCATCCAGAGAAGCTAGATTAAGCGCTCCACTAGTGGAAATCCTATTGATGATTAGAGGTCCATATCCACATTTTTGTAGCTTCTTGGCATGTTGCTTCAAGGTGTAGACCAGGACTAAATCTCCTTCTTTTAGTCCTTTGTCTTTGATGTGAGCATCATAATACGCCTTTTGTCTTCTCTTGGCTGCATAAATTCCTGCCACAGCCTCTATCCTAGTCTCATGTAACTTCTCTATTTGGTATAGTTGCTTGGATAATTCATGCCCTGTCCATTCATACTATAGGGCTACTCTCAAAGTTGGCACTAAAAAATCGATTGGTAGAATTGCGTTCTGTCCATACACCAGATTGAATGGGGTAGTTCCAATAGTAGTCTTGTAAGTGACACGGAAGGCCCAAATTGCATGATGCAATTGTTTGTCCCAATCCGAAAGTTCCACTATTGACTATCTTTGTCAATACTGTGCATAACACCTTATTGGAACTTTCAGCTTGACCATTGGCTTGAGGGTGATAAGGGGCTGATTTTTTATGGATTACTAAGAATTCGTTCATTAAGCACTCTATTACTTCACTAATGAAATGCGTTCCTCGGTCACTCACAATCTCAATGGGTAGTCCAAAGCGAGTAAAGATGTGCTAAAAAAGAAACTTTGCAGTGGTCTGAGCATCATTCTTTCTAGTAGCCTTCACCTCTACCCATTTAGTCAAGTAATCCGTTGCTACTATTATGTATTTGGCATGTGATCCTTTGGCTGGTGGGTTGATAGGTCCTATAAAATCGATACCCCATTTGGAAAATGCTCTAGCGCAGACAATAGGTCTCAATGGCATGTCATCTCATCTAATCGGATATTTGGCTCTTTGGCATGTCTCGCAACTTCGAACATATGTGTCAGCGTCCATATGTAGAGTTGGCCACCACAAGCCTGCAAAGAGGATCATTTTTATAGTCCTCTCGGCTGAAAAATGACCTCCTGTAGCACCTGCATGTGCCATTTCCAATATGGGTAAGTATTCTCCTTCATGCACACATAGCCTTAGGTGATTATCTTTCCCTCTTTTGAATAGTTGTCTTCCAATAATTACATAGTCCTTACTCATTTCCTCTAGGGATCGTTTCCTTGCTAAACTGATTCCCTCCTCGTGTTCTCGTGTCTTTAGGAATTTCACTAATGTTTCACTCCATTTGGGTGCTATTGTAGAGAAAGTTAAAGATGTGTGATCATCTGGTATGGTTTCCTGACACTCGGCGCAATTACTGACATAATCATGGACATCTTTAGGCATATCCGGCCAATATACTCCTAACCGTTTTAATTCTCTTAGAGTTCCTTGAATTCCTTTGTGCGTCCTCCATTTGTTTACATGGGCTTGTACAATCAACTTCTTTTGTTCATCTTCCTCAACACATCTCGACAGTACACCAGTGGGTTCCTTATAATACACCCTTCCTGCAATAATGTGTAAGTTGCATGATTGCAGAATTTCTTTTTTAATCTCTTTATTAATTGAGTGTTGTGGGCCATGAGTGAGTATTGGAATTAGCTTCTCTGCCCACTTGGGACACACTTCCAAATTAAACAGATAAGTGTCTGGCAAATCGTCTAGTACTTCGCTTGGTGGTTCTCCATGTGTTAGTCTTGAGAGATGATCTGCCCTCACATGGGTGTTTCCTTTCTTCACAATTACTTCAAAATCGAATTCCATCATTAGAAGAAACCATCTCACAAGTCTACCCATGTTACAAGGCTTATTGACTAGGTACAATAAGGCTTGATGATCTATGAAGAACTTGAATTTGTTAGCTAAGAGATAGTGTCTAAATTTTTTCACAGCATACACCATTCCTAATCCTTCTCTCTCAATAGTCGTATAGATTTTCTTAACTTGATCCAGTTGTCTACTTGCATAGGCAATTGGGTGATCCAACTTTCCTCCATCTGCCGGCTGAGCTAAGATGCATCCTATTGCGTAATTGGAAGCATCCACATGAATATGAAATGGCTTGTTCCAATTTGGTGTTTCCAAAATTGGGGTTGTGCTAAGTCGCCTTTTTAACTCGTTAAATGCCTTTTTGCATTCATCAGTCCAAGTGAATTGAGTCAACAATCCGTATAGAGGCTTGGCAATTATGGCGTACATGTGGATAAATCGACGATAGTATCCACAGTGTCCCATAAATGCTTGCACTTCTTTTGCATTCTTAGGCCTCGAAAGTTCTAAAATGACCTTGATCTTGTCTTCATCTGTAGATATTCCGTTCCTAGACACTATGTGTCCTAATATCTTCCCTTGTCTCACCATGAAAACGCACTTTTCAGAATTTAGGTAGACTCTATATTGTCGACATTTATCAAATATCTTCCGAAATTCAGGAATGTGGTCTTGCCTTTGATTTGAATATGTACATAGGTCATCTACATACACTTCCATACTTTTCTTTAGGAATTCTTTGAAAACATGACACATCAACCTTTGGAAAGTAGGAAGTGTGTTAGTGAGCACAAAAGGCATCACTCTGAAAGCATAGACTCCCCATTCAGTCGCGAATGTGGTCTTGTGTTGATCCTCCGTCGCAATAGGTACTTGGTTGTATCCAGAGAATCTGTCTAAGAAGCTATATACTTCTTTCCCTGCAACTCTTTCCAATAGGTGGTCAGTGATAGGTAATGGATAGCTATCACGAATCGTGGCTGCATTGACTTTGTTCAGATTAATGCATGCTCTCAGTTTTTCGTTCTTTTTAGGCACAACCACTAATGGCGACACCCATTTGGTGTGTTCTATCTCATAAATGAATCCAGCTGCTAATAGTTTGTCTATTTCCTCTTTTATTTTAGCCGCATAGACCTCATTGTACGTGTAAGGGCGTTGTTTTGATGGTTTTTCCTCTGATGTCATTGGTATTCTGTGAGAACAAATGGAGGGTTCCACACCCTTGAGATCTTTATAGGTCCAAGCAAATACATCTCGATACTCTTGGATCAACTGTATCAAGTCTTCTTCCTCTTCTGTTTGACACATCTTTTCCTATGTATGTACCTCTTTCTTCTCCATCTTCTACAATCACTATGATTTTTTTCGTTTGTTCCTTGTTGTCGTATGCTTCTCCTTCTCTCCCCTCTCTCTTAAGCATTTGAATAGCTATTTTTCTCTCTTCTACTGTGTACCTCTTGAAGTGCTCCGGTACCTCAAAAAAATCAGGGTTTGGTTCGATCTTACTTACACTTTCCTCCTGTTTTGGTACTATAGGAGTTGCTTCTATTGCTAATACCTTGGTTATTCCACACTTGTCTTTGGTTCAAATGGCTTCTAGTTAACGTTCTTCTGAATCAAATTCTAGTTCCATTTCTATGCTCTGGTATTCTTCTTTCCATTCCTTTTCCAATATTTCTCCTGCCTCTACTTCTTGAAGGAGGACCATGTACAAATTTATGTCGTAGTTTTCTTTGTCCACACATTCATTCATTTTCAGAACTTCTTCGTTCACACATACATCCAAGGTTGCTAGGATTTCCATCCAACCACGCGGTTCAAATGCCTCATTAGGAAAGATTTGAGGCATGTACATTGGGTCCTCTATGGGTCGATAATTAGGATGTCCTATTGGCCATAACTACCTTTTGTTATCCTCTTTCTTGGCTTCTTTACACATCCAGAATTGGGCATCCTCATGCATCCAGGATTGATTGTTTGATCTAGCACTATGGATAGACAAATCATCCTTCTCCTTATGTATGGGGTTCCATTGTAAGGGGGGTACATCTCGATACGCAAAGGTATGCAAGTTTATCTTGGTAGTGTTTCCTTGATGTTGAAGATATAATGAGTCTTGTCTCCAAAGTTTTCTCATGAAGGGTTGTCCTAAGATCATCTCATAGTTATTTGCTTTTCCAAATTAACAGATGGGTAAAGTATGCTCAAATTCAACCCTTAAGGTGGTTAATTTGATATTTTCCAATACTCCTAATGGTTTCTCCACATGGCCATCTGTTGATTGAAGCTTCATACGAGTGGGTCGTAGGCTTGGCTTTCCCCATTTCTCCCATATCTCTTTGGTAGCAATACCTGCTCCCGCTCCGGTGTCTAATATGGATTTAGTCATGTATCCATTGTAGGTGAGAGGTAGACATGTGTTACACTCATCTCCTTCACTAAATTCTCCAACCTTATCCACAGGGATTTGTAAATTAGATGGGTTTTCATCTCCCTTGCTTTCCTTTTCGTTCTTCTCCTGCTCTAACTCCAATTGTCCCGCTAATTGTTTCCATAATTGTGGTTTGACACGAAGTAATTCTTCCACAGTCGATTGGCATTGTATTTTGGTCTTTTTAAGCTCTGTTAGATTGTGTGAATTCTTATCTGAGTTTCCTTCTCCTTTCCATCATACTGTGGGTGCACAAAAGATTACGGATTCTTTTTCATGTTCTCCTATGTAGTTTGGCAGAGTAGCAATGCTCTAGGCCTCCTCCCTATTTTTGTCTAGTCTAGATACTTCCTCATATATCTCTTCCATGTTAGGCCCGGATAGTTGATCTTCCACATCTAATTCCTCAAAAGGAGGTTTTGCAACTCCATTCCTTTTCCATTGATCTTCTCGAATCCTATTCCATAATTCTTTTGGCGAGTTCGCCTCTAAATCCGGGACTGTGGACATAGGTTCGTCCTGGGTTTTCCATAGCTCTTGTTTATTGTCCTTCTCTTTTGGTTCCTTGTCCTTGACTTTAACACAATCCTTGTATTGATCCTCTGATATTCTTGTCTCAGGTATAGTTGGGATAGTCTTTTCTAGGGTTTCTTGTGCTACCTCTATGAGTTTTCTACATATCGCAAGTCTCTTCTTTTCTAACTCTCCTTGTGGGTAAAGCTTTTCATGCTGCTCTACATTAGGTCCATTCTTGATTCTAACTTGGTATGCTTTCAACCACATGTCTAAATCATCTGGTTTCGGATCGGCTAGAATTGATCCTAGCTTCTCTGGCTGTCGTCTCTGCGGTGTAATGGAAATTTCTTCTTGACCCTCAGGTCTTTTAGATTTCTTATTGCTACGCACATGCTTCTTGTCTTCCTTGTTTTCATTTTTCATCCATTTTTCTTTGAGTTTTTCTCTCCTTTCCTTCCACTTTGGGCTTTTCGTTGCTTGGGTACTCTCGTGTGGGTCTTGTAAATCTTCCACTATTTGAATTCTGAGTTCTACCATCTTACTATTTTCTTGTTCCAGGTTTGTTTGTTTTCCTTCTTGTTCCTTCGTTTGTGCTCGTGTAATGGCCTTTAATGGTACAGTGTATTCGTTGTCACTTCCCGATGCTTCAATCACTTCAATCACATTAACAGGTGCAGTGTCCTGAGCCTTATTGGGATTTTTTGGGCAATCTCTGAAGAGATGTTCCTTTCCACAATCACTACAATACCCTTCCCAAGTTCTAGGAGGTGGTGGGTTGTAAGGCCGAGTGCATTCTCTGATAAAGTGGTCTCCTCCGCATCTATAACACAATCCTCTTGGCATAGATGGTCTGATGGGTGGTCTTACGGGTATGTGTGCTTTAGGTGCGGTGTACA
The DNA here is from genome assembly GCA_020310875.1 of Ceratopteris richardii. Classification (NCBI taxonomy): domain Eukaryota; kingdom Viridiplantae; phylum Streptophyta; class Polypodiopsida; order Polypodiales; family Pteridaceae; genus Ceratopteris; species Ceratopteris richardii. Next base: position 141,384,446 of record CM035428.1, on the reverse strand, counting down.
TTAGTGTTGCCACCTCTGGTCCATAAATATTGTCATAACCTTCATATCCATAGTATTGCGGGTCATAAGCTTGCTCGTACTCCATTATACTAGCATCATAGGAATAGTACTTTCCTTGGGATTGCTCGTATCCTGAGTTCGTTGATTCTACACTAGCTATTGGTGATGTTGGCACTATGGCTCTTTCTAAGTTTTCCTCTAGTTGGGCATACTTGACAAGTACCACATGTTGGGGATGTGACAGTTGTGGTCTTAATACTCGCTGGGGTTGTGTATATTGTGCTTGCTCGTATGGCCTAGGTGCTCCTAGATAGGGATTATACCTAGGAATCTCCCTGCTTGGCTCTCTAGGTGGGTATCCATATGGTCGATACTGAGGTGGGTTTAAGAGTCGTGTCTACCTATTGAATGGGCAATTCTCCATGGTATGGTTGGTGTATTTCTGTTCTATGTGGCAATACAAGGTGGTCCCTTGATGTGGCTGCCTATTATAAGGGTAAGCCTGAGGTACACCTGTTCCTCCTTGTACACACATGTGAGTGGGGTGATCACCTCCACATAGGCTACATCTTCTCAACATGGGAACTCTTAGAGATGGATTCTGGTAGTTTCTTTGTCCGTGAACTCATAACTTCTTTGCTACCAGTTTTGCTAATTCTTCTACGTTATTGGAGTTGGATGTAACCATATTCCGAGCGTCTTTTGATTTAGTAGGACTCGTTGTGCTCTTGAGATCATCTGCTAGGTTGTCCTCTAGGTCAATACACTCTTCAAGGCATTCACCCAACGTCTGTAGTCTCTGTACATAGACTAAAGCTCTTAGAGTTTCGTTCGTTAGTCCATCCAGGAATAATGATATCATTTTTTGTTGCATGGGTCTTTCTACCATTGGACATCCATCGACATACTGATTGAATCTTTGGGCCACCATTTTTATAGTTTCATTTGGATTATGTTTAAAGCTATGGATTAAAGATGAAGAGTTGTGTTTAATCCCTCTTTTGGTGAATTCCCCTATGAACTCTTGAAAGAATTGTTCAATATCTCCAAATTGGTTGGGATCTAATGGCTGGAACCATGTCACAGTTGTTCCTGTGAGAGTGAGCCCAAAGGACTCATGTTGCACAAAGAAGTCATCCACTTGTTCAGCTCTTAGAACTTGTTTAAATTCAGCTATGTGGTCGTAAGGCTCTCCCAATCCATCAAAATGATTTTTCATACATTTGGCCACTTGAATCGGTCATAATCTTCTTAAGGGCTCTAGTTGTCTAGGCATTACAGGAATTGCTGGTCTAATTGGGGGTATTCCTAGTTGCACTCCTAGTGGAGGTCTTGGTCTCACTGGTGGCCTATGTAGGTTGCCTACTCCAGGGTGTGTTTGATTGTGTGTTTGCATTCCGGGCATTGTAAATTGTACATGGTTTTTGTTTGGAACACTCCGATGGCTTCTTTGCCTTGACATTGTATGTTCAGATTCCTGTTGTGTCCCGAAAGGGTTCTGAGAGGTAGTTTTATGTTCTTGCTGAGGGAATACAGGCAGAACCATATACTTAAGTCGAGCCCTATCTATGGCATCAACTAGCCAATACCTTCTTTGATTCTTGTCTAGGTACGTTACTCTAGACTCGTCTTTCGGATCCTTCAATTCGTAGAATGTCATCGGGCTTTCTTCCTGTCCTTGTGTAGGCGAGTCAGTTTGTAGCAGTAATTCTGATCCATAGATCAAATAGACTTCCAATAAATAGTCATCTTGAGGTATCAAACCCCCTCTCAAGATTCGAGTTACCACTGATTTGCCTCTAGGAGTGGTTACCAACTCCTCAGGGTCCGGTCTACCTGAATTTTCTCGTCCTTCTAACTCTCCTCTCTCATTGATCAAATCTGGGTGTTCTGTCACCATGTAGATGTGACCCAACTTATCCATGTATGCTCCTCCTTCGTACTTGACAATTGGCCTGGGCACAATTGTGGAATTGGTGGAGGTCACCATCCTAGCAACTGATCTATTTAAACCATCCAGGTAGATGGGAATCTCTTGGGCATTAGTAGACACATATTGTAGAGAGGTGCGGTATTCCCCCTTCTACAGTAGACATGAAGTTTCTCTCGGGAGCAGGACCTTGCATGAAGTCATGGGTATCTCCTCCTCTGAATCACTAGAGGTATGAGAATAGGTAGAGGAGTGACTGACCTGAGTGGTACTTCCTACGGATGATATGACACTTCTCCAGCTACCTAGAACCCTTCCAGACCTCTGTCTCGTCCACCCTCCTGGGGCTTTCTTGGACTATAATTCTTTCCCTAATGCCTCAATTTTACCCGTGAAAATGCTCAAAGTGTTCTAGACAATACCACTTTGGCGATGCTGCCCTAGGTGATACCAATTTGTCGATGATACGATACGACTTCTAGTCGTGATGCAATACTTGCTAGTCAACGATACGATACCAAAGGTCTGACGATACGATACTGCTTATCACACGATACGATACGACTGCTCTAGGCCATACGATACTATGTACTTCAAGCGATACGATACCACCTGAAGACAGGATATGATACTACTGTAGAGCACGATAGGACATTGAAAATCCTAATGATATGATACCAGTGTAGTTAATGATACGATACTGCAAACCGCACGATACGATCCCAAAATTTTTCATGATACGATACTAGTGATTTGTCGCAATACGATACCGCAACAATGCACCATACGATACTCGAGTCCTATGCGATACGATACTCCCGTGACACACGATATGATACCACGAGGGGTAACGATACAATACTAGATTTGTATGCAATATGATACCGCTCAGTTGACGATAGGATACCGTGACCAGGGTGATACGATACCAAGTGGACCGCGATACGATACCACTGGAAGATCACAATCGCGATACCAACTTGACTATACCATACCAAAAATGGTATCGTGATACCTCAAGTGGTATGAGACGATATGATACTTCGGCAAGTATCGCGATACTAGGGAATTTTGGTATCGTGATACCAAAACTCAACTGATCACGATACTCCAGCCAAAATAGCTTCAAATACAAAATTTCTTTTTACCCCCTAGTTTCTCTCTCACTCCTCTTCACTCCTCATCCTCTGTCTCACTCAAAAAACTTCTCAAATCACTCTGTTCCCCCCGGGATATCGACTGCGCCTTTGTGGGTGCATTTGACAGTGTCTTTGACATTAATATCTCTATGTAGCTTACCTTGAGCTTGTCTTGGTTAGGCCTTGAGCTCACTAGGTAGATTTGGGGGCTTGTATTGCACGATAACACACTGGCAATACCGGTTGGTGTCTGCATATGATACCAACTCTGAGCAAATGAGAAATGAATTGCAATTTTTGGTTTTTATAGTTTCTGATGACTGAGGCCTATTCTACACTAACTTGGCAATTTTTTTAGGATTTTCTTGGTACTTTCCACTTACTTCTACTCCAATTCTCTTCTTGACCTAACCCTAACTCTTTCTTCTCTCCCTCTCCCCTAACCCTAAATCTAAAAACTCATTACACACACCTTCGGGATGGGAAGTAACAAGTGTTGAAGTGTTTGAATACTTGCCACTGAACAAATTCACTCCTACAAGTACGATTTCTTCACTCCAAAGTTATAACCATCACGAAAGCACCTTGGTTGGGCATCTTCCTTGGAAACGGTGCCAAAAACATGTGTACCTAAGTCACGAGGTCTTAGGGACTTGTGCCAAGGAGACTAAATCTCGTTTGCCACACAAGTGCGTATAGTGGTAAATTGACACATGCTTAATTATCAATCCGAAGAACCGACCTAACCAAGTGTATGAGGACTTGTGCACACGTGATGGAAAAATGAAGTGGTTCAGCTAAAATGCATGAGGAAAGACTATTACACCTCTCCAACTCACTCGATCTCTGAAAGTGTCTACCGTGATACCACTTACAATAGTTTTCACAAATTTGAATGTTTCTCCTAGCTCTGAACTTCAAATATGGTCAAAACTAGGTTCATTTTGAAGCTCTCGACGAGATGCATCTATTGATGGCATTTTCACTTGAATTTGACAACTGCTCTTCAAGTTATGATCAAACAGTGAATGGCGGGAAGCACACACGCTCACTCCACAACTCATACTAGCTCACACACACACTACAATAGTTCAAAAGTGATGGGGAGGGGTAGATAACAGTCCAACACACACATTCCAAGCTTCACACACACACAAAAGATCATGGAGAAGATGAAAATCTGCAGGAAAGAAGCAAATTCGAATTCAAAGTCACAAAGTGACATATACATGTGCCCTAAAAATGGTCCTTTCACACAAGTGACCCTCACTTTATTGGATAATCTCTAATTTCCTACTATTTTACAAGAAATATGTTACAATGATCTGGAATTATGCATCTAGAGGACTCCTCTAGTGCACTTACATAGCTTTGAGGGAATTTCCTAGGATTTTGAAAAAGAAAAATATGCCCATTAATTTGAAAAATTTGGGCTCCTCTTGTGTGCATCTTTGCTCTGCAACAATGAGGTGCTCTTTTATCATGAGAACTCAAAAACTACTGCTTTTAGCTACTATGTATGTGCATTGGTGAAGGAGATTGTGACCAAGGATTGTGCTACCATTGAAGGGATGACCCAGGGATTCGAGAAAGGAATGGAACATCTACCAAGACAAACCTAGTATTTGTTGTCTTTCTCAATGGCATAAACTACTATGAGAGCCCTTCCATATGATCCTAAGCTCATTTGTCCTAGTTTCTTATTTTTGGCCTTGTGAGTCTTTTTTCTTATGTGTAAATCAAGTCCTTAACATGCCCTATCGGGCTTTGTGTAGACGGGTATTGCTTCTTTTTTCTATTGTAAACCTAGGCATGTGTGTAGCCTTATGGGGCTTTAGACAAAATGGTTTCTTGCAAAGATTCATCTCATCCTCCCCCCTCTCTTTTTTATGTCATCCATCATAGATCATGTTTGGGCATGGGTTACATATTTAGCATGAAGTAAAACTCTTGGAACTCATATTTGATTGTATTGATTCTTTATGGCACTAATGGTCTTAGGTATCCAACTCTGTATAAGAATTAGTGATTTAGGCTCTTTGCATGGGGACTTTCTTTTTTTACATGGCTTTTTATGTGAGGCTCGTTTCTCCCTGGAATGGCACTAAGAATCATTACATTTTGTTACTAGCTTCTTGTGTACCCAAATATATGATGGAAAGACTTGTGCCATTCAAAGATACTTTGGTCACTAACATCTCTTAGCCCCTTGTTTTTTCTATTTTCCTAGGTTCTTTGATCACTTTTGTACTTATTTAGGCTTCTTTTTCAAATGCACTTGAGCAATAGGTGGTTGATGTCTATGCGTTCTAGACTGGCTCAAGAAACTTATTATGTTCGGATCAAACAATCAACTTCAAATGCTCAGAGCAACCAACATGCTTAAAATTGGAAAAAACATTTTGGACAAATGTTGTACATAGGGTTGAGTGTAAAAAATGCACAAGAGTAAGTAATAACCAAGATATGCTTCTGGAATGAACCTAACACTCAACATAAGTACCCCTAATTTTTTCAAGTTTGCACAAAGATAGACCCCGAGAAAGTAAAGTTGAGTTTTCTCAAAATCTACTCACTCAAATGCTTTGAAATTTTTACACATAAATTAAAAACTAGTATCTTACCAATGAATGCTCATTAATCTAATGTAGAGATAGCAGCAACCAAGGCACTATAGATTGTTGAAGAGACACTTTCCTACAATCTAGGAGAATTGAAGATCTAATATGATCTACTTTTTTGTGATTGATTGATTGTCAAGATCAAAAACCTCAAATTCATGGAATTTGAGCTATCCTCTTATCCTTTTATAGGTTTAATCTCTAGGCTTTTACATTGGTAAATGATCCATAAAAAATCCTTATAAAAAATACCAAAAAAGAGGACAAATAAAAAGCTCCTCATTGGGAAACTTTGGCACAATTCAAAGAAGAAACTTTGATGTAGATCTAATCCACCTCAAACATAGTGTAATCTTGATGTTCCAAAAGCTCCCCCTCAAGCTAGATTATGTTTGAGTTTTCATTCTCTAATAGGTTGAATACCTACCATTGATTTAAATCTGCAAAGTTATATTCCATCAAGTGCCTTTTTCATCATATCTGCTACTTGATTTTTAGTTGGAACAAAAGGAAATATCAATCTCTTTTTCCATGAGCTTCTCTCTACTAGAGTGGTAATGAACATCTATTTTTTTGGTTCTTGCATGGAAAATAGGGTCTGCTGCTAGATGCATAAAACTTACATTATCTCCAAATATGTGAGTTTGAAACTCACAAGTCCCTAATCCAAGTACAATGCGTGTAACCATATTGCCTCTTGAGTTGCTATGGTCAAACCTCTATACTCTTCTTGAGTTGAGGATAAAGCAACTATTGGTTGCTTCTTGGAACTCCAAGATACTAGCTTTGAACCTACAAATTCTATGTAACTATAGGTACTTCTTTGATCATCCTTAGCTCCTACCCAATCTGCATCTGAATAGATTTCGATATCCAAATCTAAAGAGTAACAATAGAATATACCTTCATTGATTGTTCCCTTGAGGTACTTAAGTACTCTCTTAGCTACATCCATGTGTGGTCTGTTGGAATTTGGGGCCCCAGGATCGTTCCAATACTAAAACCTCTTGAGCATACACAACTTAATTGACAAGATGATAAGTGAGATAGAGAAAGAAAGAGATCTTGAGACAAGGATAGGGAACGTAAGCTGGATGCTTACTTCACTAAAATAATAGATGTCCAAATTACAACATGGGAGTACTACTCAACCATATAAAGTGGTGCACTCACTAATGGAAGAATAAGAAGATGATGATACAAAATTTTAGATTATGTCGAAATAATCTAAGTGTGTGTGAAGAGAATGAAGCAACGAAGCTAACAAAATAGTGTAATGAAATTGTAAATCAACCACAAGGTTAACTCACAAAAGATAGTTACCACCACCTCGTAGAAGACTTCCTGCTGCAATGAGAGTAGCCTCTCCTTCACCACAACTTCACCTCCTTCAAGAGTGTGAGAACACTCTGTCTTCAAGAAGATCTCCAAGCTCTAGATCTTTGAGTGAGTGATTATACAAGGAGCCAAGGCCTTGTTTATATAGTATTTGTGTACCCATGAAAAGCTAAAAGAAAGCTTAAAGCTACGAAATCCTAAGCGATCGCTAACGGAAAAGAAATCCGCAGCCCGTCCGCGTGCGTTTCCTAAAAGCTAAGTTTGATGACTCTAAAAAAACAATCTTTTGCTGCCGCTTGGCGTGGGGATTGAACCCGGGTCAATCCGTGATAGCTTTAGAAGTGATGGGCTAGACCAAGTCGCCCGTCGGCTTCTCTTTCTTCATCTACAAACACAAATGTATATCCGTGCTGCGGCCGTCGATTCCTTGAGGGATATAGAATAGAATCTATATATTGGAATTGCGTCCGCCTGGAAGATTATAGAGAACTATTTGTTGAAGATATTTGTTAAGCCAATGAGGACATTGACTTCCAACAATCCCTCCTTCAATGTCATATTGGTACGAGATTCAGTAACCTGCAAATCTTCTCATGACTATCTCTAGTCAATGCTTTGGTAAAAATATCTGCAACATTCTCACTAGAAGGAACATAAACTAGCTCAATGTGCTTCTTAGCTATCTGCTCTCGAATATAGTGGTAGTGTACCTCTATATGCTTTGTCCTTGCATGATGCACTGGATTTTTAGCTATAGCTATAGCACTCTGGCTATCTGAAAATATCTGAATGGGTTGATGTACTCTTACATCAAGATAACTGAAAATCTTCTGCAACCATACTGACTCTAGAGTAGCTGTAAATGCTGCACGATATTCAGCTTCACACGATGAAGTGGCAATAGTGGGTTGTCTTTTTGAAAACCATGAGATAAGACAATCTCCAAGATAAAAACAAAATCCACTAGTACTTCTTCTTGTGTCTCTATCACCTGCCCAATCAGAATCTGAAAATCCTTTTAGTAACAAATGTGTAGATTTCGAAAATACCATAGCATAATTTGAAGTTCCCTTCAAATAACGAAAGATCCGCTTTACTGCTTTCCAATGTAACACTGTCGAATTCTGCATGAACCTTGATACTTGAGAAACTGCAAACTGTATATCAGGACGTGTATTACAAATATATATCAAGCAACCAACTGCTTGACTATATAGAGTAGCATCAAATGGCTCTGCATCTGCTACCATTTGTAAAGACGTGTTCTGATCCATAGGTGTTTGCATAGGTTTAGAATCACCCATCTGAAACCTTTCCAAAAGTTTCTCAATGTACTTCTGTTGTGTCATGTAGATACACTCATCTCGAAACAGAAACTGAATCCCAAGATAATAATGTAGAATGCCTAAATCATTCACATCAAATGTTTGCTTCAATTCTTCTTTGAACATCTGCAAATCTTCATCTCTGGGACCTGTGACTATAATATCATCCACATAAATGATTGTTATAATCATCATACCTGTTTCAGCTTTGACATAAAGAGTTGGAGCCGCATCTGAGTTATGGAAACCAATGGATAAAAGATATGTATGTATCTTTTCATACCATGCTCTAGGTGCCTGTTTTAAACCATACAAAGCTTTTATAAGCTTGCACACTAAGTGTTCTTTACCTGTCTCTTCAAAACCTTCTGGCTGCTGAATATACACATCTTCGTGTAAATCACCATTTAGAAAAGCAGTCTTAATGTCAAGTTGATATATATGCCAACCAAAATGTGCTGCTAGAGCAAGTACTGACCTAATAACAGTCATCCTAGATGTAGGAGCAAATGTCTCATCATAATCAATACCTTTTTGTTGTGCATATCCTTTGACAACCAACCTGGCCTTGTATCTATCAATAGTACCATCTGCTTTCCTTTTGATTTTGAAGATCCATTTTACACCTATAGCCTTCTTTCCTTCTGGTAACTCACATAGCTGCCAAGTTTGATTCTTATGAATAGAATCAATCTCTTCTTGCATAGCTTTTCTCCAAATAGGAATGTTAAGTGCATCTTTAACACACGCAGGTTCATCTTCAACAGTCGTAAGTGCCAAAATATCATGAATCTCAAAGTCTTCAGCAAAACTTACATGATCTTTTTGCTGTCTAGTTTGACTTCTTGTTCTTACATGATCTTGTTGTTGTTGTCTAGTCTGACTCCTTGTTCTTCCAGTAAAAGTTTTTATACCACTATCTTTCCAAGTCTGATATAACCACGTAGGTGTATCCTTGAATAGTGGTGAAACTCTTTCTGAACTTTCAGCTTCCACAGGTTCTGGAACTTGTCCTGTCGATGTACTAGGACTTTCTGGACCTTTAACTTTTTCCATTTCTGGAATCAAAGTCTCTTGTGGAACTGACTCTGTAGAAGGTTGTGAAATTCCTCTTTCTTCAATTTTTTCTTGAATACTAGGAATTTGAGGTTTAACTCCCTCTTGATATGGTTGAACATCTACATCCAGAATCTTTCTAAAAATTCCATAGTCATTTTCACTAATGAACTCCGGAATTTCTGCTTCTTTATCATAAACCTTATCTTCAGCAATATAAGCATTACGTGAAAGAATAACTTCACCTGTTTCTGGAACATAAAACCTGTATCCTTTGCTTTCAACAGGATATCCAATAAAAACAGCTTTCTTTGCCTTTTCATCTAGTTTGCCTCGGTCCTTTTTCTCAACATGTACATAAGAAAGTGATCCAAACACTCTGAAGTAACTCACATTAGGTTTTCTACCATAATAAGCCTCATACGGTGTGATTACCTTTAAAGCTTTTGTAGATGACCTGTTCAAAATGTGATTAGCTGTATGTACTGCATCAAACCAGAATTTCGGTGAAAGCTTCTTGGACGCCATCATGCTCCGCATCATTTCAACAAGCACTCTATTCTTTCTTTCTGCAACACCATTTTGCTGAGGAGTATAAGCAATAGTAAGATGTCGAGTAATACCTTTCTCATCGAGAAATGTCTGGAACTCTTTTGACAAGTATTCTCCACCTCTATCACTTCTGAGAATCTGGACAGTTTCCTGACTTTCATTTTCAACCATAGCTACAAACTTTTTGAACATAGGAAAGACTTCTGACTTCGACTTAAGACCATAGATCCATGAGTATCTTGTAAAATCATCCACAAATAGGACAAAATACCTGAAACCCTGAATAGAGTCTGCTCTCATAGGACCATTCACATCTGAATGAATAATCTGCAATTTCCTGGTAGTTGTAATATGACCATGTTTCTTGAAAGGTAGTTTATGCATCTTACCTTCAAGACAACCTTCACATATATCTGAATCATCAGGTAGCTTGAATGAGGGTAAACTCTCAACCATACCTCGGTTTTTGATATTCTTGAGAGCTCCAAAACTGATATGTCCAAATCTTTCATGCCATAGCTTCATATCTTCCACCGGTGACGAAGATTTTACTGCATATGCTTGACTGATTTTTGACAAAACAAAGATCCCTCCTTGTTGCATACCTTGCAAAAGACACTTGTCTTCTTTATGTGATAAGATCTTACAAAGATCTTTCTCAAATACAACTTTAAAACCATCACTTAAAAATGCAGATATAGATAGCAGATTCTTCTTCATTTCAGGTACATAAAGGACATCTGAAATTTGAAAAACACTACCTTCTCTTGACTTTAGGGTTACTGTACCTATTCCCACAACATCCAAATCATTGCCATCTGCAATAGTAACTCTTCTACCTGAAGAATAGGAAAGAGAAGAAAATACATCTCTGCAACCTGTCATATGCTTATTAGCACCTGAGTCGAATATCCAAGGACTTGCTGAAAGAACTTGTAAAGCTGCTTGATCAAAAGCTACTTCCTCAAGAGTGATACAGGCATAAGAATCACCTTGAGATTTCCCTTTTTTATCATCTTCTGCAACATTACCTGATGCCTTTTTCTTTTCTGCTGCAATCCTTTTATAACATTCTGACTGAATATGCCCATGTTTCTTACAGAAAGAACATATTTTTACCTTCTTCTTAGAAGAATTCTCTTTAGATGTCGTAGATACAGAATCTGAAGTAGAAGGTGAGAGGGACCTACTTTCCTTCTTAGATTGTTTTTCCTTCTTCTTATCCTTCTTCTTCTTACCCTTTGATGAAGATGAAAGTGCTTCTTCATTCTCTTCCATTCCCTTCAACTGATCTTCATCTTGAAGCAACAAGAACTCTAACTCTTCAAATGTAACCTCTCTATCTCTTGTGGTAAGGGTAAGAGTGGTTATGAAAGATCGATATGAAATAGGAAGTGAATTAATCAGCGTATTTACCATTTCTTCATCTGATATCTCAACTCCTACATTTAGAAGTTGATCTCTCAAGTCAACGAGTCTCGTAATATGGGTTTGTATTGACTTACCAGCTTTCATCCTTGTATTTGCTAGTTGTCTCCTCAAGTGAGCTTTCCTAGCAGGATTTCTGCTCTGAAAAAGATTCTCAAGCTTTAACCAAGCTTGACTAGAACTTCTGCAAGATCTGATCTGTGGTAGAATATGCTTTTTGACACTCATTGCTATGAATGAAAGTGCTAAAGCATCTCTAGCATCCCATCTTGCCTGATCTTCAGTAGGAGGAACTCTAGGTAAAGACCTAGCAGTGACTCTGGATGTCGAAGTGGTTACCTCTTCTTCTGTTGGTTCTGTAATAGTAATTCCAGTACCTCTTGAAGCTGTTGTAGACCCTTCTTCGCCTTCTCGTCTTGGTCTTGTTAAGGATCCATTGACGATACTCCATAAATCCTTTGTCACTAATAAGTTCATCATCATGAAACTCCACATGGGATAATTCGAAGATCCATCCAACTTGTCTTCAATCTCAATTCTAATCTCACTCATCTTATCTTAAGTGTGTATGTCAATTATGTAGCTCTGATACCAAGTGTTGGAATTTGGGGCCCCAGGATCGTTCCAATACTAAAACCTCTTGAGCATACACAACTTAATTGACAAGATGATAAGTGAGATAGAGAAAGAAAGAGATCTTGAGACAAGGATAGGGAACGTAAGCTGGATGCTTACTTCACTAAAATAATAGATGTCCAAATTACAACATGGGAGTACTACTCAACCATATAAAGTGGTGCACTCACTAATGGAAGAATAAGAAGATGATGATACAAAATTTTAGATTATGTCGAAATAATCTAAGTGTGTGTGAAGAGAATGAAGCAACGAAGCTAACAAAATAGTGTAATGAAATTGTAAATCAACCACAAGGTTAACTCACAAAAGATAGTTACCACCACCTCGTAGAAGACTTCCTGCTGCAATGAGAGTAGCCTCTCCTTCACCACAACTTCACCTCCTTCAAGAGTGTGAGAACACTCTGTCTTCAAGAAGATCTCCAAGCTCTAGATCTTTGAGTGAGTGATTATACAAGGAGCCAAGGCCTTGTTTATATAGTATTTGTGTACCCATGAAAAGCTAAAAGAAAGCTTAAAGCTACGAAATCCTAAGCGATCGCTAACGGAAAAGAAATCCGCAGCCCGTCCGCGTGCGTTTCCTAAAAGCTAAGTTTGATGACTCTAAAAAAACAATCTTTTGCTGCCGCTTGGCGTGGGGATTGAACCCGGGTCAATCCGTGATAGCTTTAGAAGTGATGGGCTAGACCAAGTCGCCCGTCGGCTTCTCTTTCTTCATTTACAAACACAAATGTATATCCGTGCTGCGGCCGTCGATTCCTTGAGGGATATAGAATAGAATCTATATATTGGAATTGCGTCCGCCTGGAAGATTATAGAGAACTATTTGTTGAAGATATTTGTTAAGCCAATGAGGACATTGACTTCCAACATGGTCTTCTTGGTGAGTGCATGAATTGTCTTAGCACTACTACACTATATGAGATATCTACCCTTGTATGAGTAGCATATATCAAGCTACCTACCAAGCTTTGATACTCTTTAATGTCTTCAATTTTCTTACCTTCATCAAAACTAAGTTTATGATTTATCTCCAAAGGTATACCTGCAAGTTAAGTGTTCTCCATCTTGAACTCTCGATGTAGATCATAAATGTACTCCTCTGAGTCAAATACATTCCTTAATATGTGTATATGACTTGCATACCTAAGAAGAATGTGATCTCACCTAAATCACTGATTTTGAACTCCTCTTACAGTTGCCTTTTGGTCCTTCGTATTCCATTCAAGTCATATCTGTCACAATTATGTCATATACAAATACACACACAAATAGATAACTTCATTGTGATCCTTCTTGATGAAAAAATAAGGGTTTATATTGCTTAACCTAAAACCTTGATCTTGAAGATAGGTTACCAATCTAAAATTCCAAGCTGTAGGAGCTTGTTTCAATCCATATAATGCCTTTTTGAGTCTACATACATCAGATGTATAATTAGGGTTTTCAAATCCTAGAGGTTGTCACATGTATACCTCTTCAATTATATAGCCATTGAGAAATGCATTCTTTACATCTAGTTGAAGTAATCTCCAATTTCTTGTAGTACCTATAATTAGCAATGTTCTTATTGTAGTCATCTTTGCAACTCGTGAGAATGTCTCCTCATAATCTATACCATGCGTTTGAGCACATCCTTTGGCATCCTTTGGAAACTAATCTGGCTTTGTACTTAGAAATTGATGCATCTAATTTTCTTTCTAGCTTATAGACCCATCTGCAACCTATTATCTTCTTATTAGTTTGCATTGGAACCAGCTCCCTAGTGTACATTTCTTTATGCTTATATCTCTTCTTTCGTAGCCTTCTCCCAATGAGGGTTACCTTTGATTCTTCATAGGTTGAAGTTTTTTTTGAGACTGAATCTTTGGTCAAGTAAATTGAATGCTTTGTAACAAACGTTGAATCATATCCATACCTTTCTGGTTGTCTCTTCTCCCTTGTTGACCTTCTAGGAGTATGCTTGGAGCATTATCCATATTCTTGCATCTTAGCCTTTCAAATTTGGTTTCACTCTAGCACAATGGTGAGTACAAATGTGAAGAGATCCACCTCATAAATTTCAATCCATGGAGACGTGAGAAATGGTATGACAACCATGAGCAAGTGAAAGCACAAGTGTGTGAGTGAGAAGCACACTAGCATGCACACACATACACACACACACACACAAGGCAAGAACAAAGAGAGGAAGAATGGAGTGCTTTCAATTACAAAAGATCTCTATGACAAAAGCTTTAATGTATACCAAGCAAACTGCAAAAATAAGCTCTCTAGCCCTTTTTATAGTTTTTCACTAGCTTTGCCCTATCGAGACCTAGTGTCTCTCCTAGTTAAAAATTAGGTTCAAGGGCTTATTTGAGGGCTCAAATGGAGTCTAAAAATTATGAAAACTAATATGTGCCTACTGCCAAGACTCTGCAAGCTTGAGGACTCCTTGGCTTGAGCAAAATGGAGCTAAATCTATCAAAAATGATATTTAAATATTGGTTTAGGGATGAAAATCACTCGATTGAAATTGAATTATGAAAAATTGATTAGGTCTATTCTTCACTAGATCTGCATAATGGCTCCATCTCGTTGCTCCTTCTAGCCCCTTTCTTTGGCCTTCTTGTTTGTTGACACTTCTAACACTCCCCCCTCCCTAGCATCTATCGTCCCTAACATACGTTTTCTCTATTGGGTGCTCAATATAATACTTGATGATATCAATAGTCATTTCATGCTCACGCATTCGTAATCCCTTTGTCACATCAAATTGCAATGCATCCTGTTAATGGCACTGAGAATCTTTTGCCAAAGAGTCGTGTAATATTTGTTGGAGAAACAATCACTAATTTGACATATATTTGAAGGCACGCATTCGTAATCCCTTTGTCACATCAAATTGCAATGCATCCTGTTAATGGCACTGAGAATCTTTTGCCAAAGAGTCGTGTAATATTTGTTGGAGAAACAATCACTAATTGGACATATATTTGAAGGTCAAAGTTTTATAAGAAAACCACATGCCTATGTGAAGGGAAATAATTCACAAGTGTATTATTTTGTAAAGTTAGTTCACTTTAGTTCTAGAAGTTTTTTAAAAGTTACGAGATTGAGAAAAATTATATAAGTTAGTTTGTATCAACTAATGAGTAGTGGAAGAGAAGTAGTTAGAGTGAGGAAAAGTTCATTTTGTATGATTGAATATAGTCGGGCTTCTCTGAGTGAGAAAGCACCTGTTTTTTCATAGCTATGAGAAGAACTAAGTAAAGTTATGTGTATGAGACTCTCTCCATCATCTCCATGCTTGCCTACTCTATGATGAGTTCAAAAGTTCAAGTTTTCCAAGCAACTCGATGCTTGGCATCGAGTTTGTGCTTATAAGTCACTGTTTTCATTCTTTGAGTTTTATTTGTTGTTGAATCTTCTTAAAACATGAGCTTTGTGGAGCAACTCGATGCCTGCCATCGAGATTCAGCATAAAGTCAATGCCTCGCATCGACTTCCCACATAAAAGTGGTCTTGTTCATATCTTGTGTTCACGTGCGTATTTCAGGAGTTAAAAAGTGGCTGAGAAAGAATCAATTCAATGCTTGGCATGGAATTTTGGTTGCAAGTTGATGCTGGCCATCGAATTTTCCTTTTTTAGACACTAAGTTTTACTAAAAGAGGCAAAATTTCTAGTTCTGACAACTGATAGAGGGTGATCTTGTGAAGGCCATAACTTGAGTTTTGGAGATTCATTTCTTGAAAATAATAGCTTGTTGGAAAGCTCTACTCTTCTAGTTTTTTATAGCAAAAGATATTGAGAAATAATATCTGTGCTAGGAGAAATTATCAAAAGAGTGAAGGTATGTCATTTCAGTGACTAGAAATTTTTGTAGAAGCAAAGTTTTTGGTTTAAGCAATCTTTTCTCAAAGTTTGGAGAAGCATTGAGTTAATGGTGACTATAGAGGTGTTCTAGTGGCACATTAATTCATTTCTTGTGATGTTTCACACATCAACAAGTGGTATCATAGTAGAAAGGTCCTAGAGAGTAGAAGGCGGAAAATGTACGAGAAATTTTTTGAAAATTTTTTCATTAAAGGTTGAAAGCTGAAGTATTCAAAGACACAAGGCATCGAAAGGTTACTTCAAAAGTATATTCATACACAAAGAACTCCAAAAGGTATTATTCTTTAGCCATTAAGCTCATAGGTTGCAACAGAAGGAAAGAAGTATGGCAGATCGTATCTCCATTGACAAACTCAATAGAGATAATTACCCCGCATGGGTAATGAGAATGGAAGCCTTACTTATGAGTAAGGATCTCATGGTGTACATTACAGGTGAAGAAGAGAAGCCAGTATTTGAAGATGACAGCCGACCAAAGAAAGAAGAACTGGATGCTTTGAAGCATTGGCAGAACAAGGATGCAAGTGCAAAAGCGTACATCTATAATACAATCTCATATCATTTGCTACCACATATCAGAGGATTGGAATCAGCTGAAGATATATGAAATGCATTGGAGTATCATTTCCAAAGTACCACCAAAGCAAGGAAAGCAAGTCTATGGTCAGAGTTTATAATGGTCAGAGTTTATAACATTCAAGAAGAGGCCAAGTCAAAGTATTAGTGATTATGTCACTAAGATGAAGGATCTAGCAGATAGTCTTGGATCCATAGATGAAGATATTGAAGATCACAGATTGATTGCTCAATTGCTTACAGGTTTGAGAGGAGATGAAGGGTGGAAACCTTTTTCCTTATCAATAGACCTTTCTTTGAATCATTTTTGTTCCAGATTTGAATCAATTGCTTGGTTTGATGCTAACATTTGAGCAAGACTTGAAGGGAGATGGAGATAAAGGACAAAGTTCTTCAATGTACATGAAGAACAAGAAGAAAGGAGATAAAGGTACAGCAAAGGATGAAGAGGAATAGAGTTCTCAAGTTTATTATGCTAGAGGTAAAAGCACTGGCAGATGAAGACCAAGAGGTTTTGGAAGAGGAAGAGGTAATTAGAATAACAACAAGAAGGCTTGCTAGATCTATGTATTGAGTAATCATTTGGCTCATGACTGTTGGCACAATCAATAAGGATCAAATCAAAATCAGAATAACAATCCCAGAGGCAGAGGTGGAAGATATCAAAGTAATTTTCAAAGAGGGAGACAAAGTCAAAGAGGAGGCTATGGTAGAGGTGGAGGAAGAAGTTGGGGACAAAATTAGTCCTACAACACCAGCTACTACAATTATGCAAATGACACACAAAATGAAAGTCATACATCATTGATGATGAACTCAATCATCACATCAGATAAAGAAGATCTAAAGTGGAAGATATCAAAGTAATTTTCAAAGAGGGAGACAAAGTCAAAGAGGAGGCTATGGTAGAGGTGGAGGAAGAAGTTGGGGACAAAATTAGTCCTACAACACCAGCTACTACAATTATGCAAATGACACACAAAATGAAAGTCATACATCATTGATGATGAACTCAATCATCACATCAGATAAAGAAGATCTAAAGGTATTTTACATTGACTCTTGATGTTCTAATCATTTGTCAGGAAACATAGAATTGATGTCAGAATTGGAAAAAGGAATTTCTAGTCATACTATTCAAATAGGTGATAATTCAAGACATAGTGTACACTCAATTGGAAAAGTGAAATGCAAGAGTGGAGCAGATTTGCTAACCAATGTTTTGTATGTTCCTACAATACCTAAAAACTTGATTAGTGTGGGACAAATAGTTGAAAAACGTTTTCAAGTGAGGTTTATAAATGAAGGAGTATTTGTTGAAGATCTAGAGAATGGATATAATCAGATTGTCTATGGTAAGAAAGAAGGTTGAATCTTTACTTTAAGAGTGCAAGGGAACATTGGTTAAGCTTTGCTTACACATGGTGAAGGAGTGATTACAGGACTTGATCTTTGGCATAAGAGATTAGGTCATTTCAATGAAAGAGGAATTAAAGCTATGGTTGCAAATTAGTATGTACTAGGACTACCAAATGTGCAGAGTCAACATATGGTTTATAAATGTGAAGCATGTCAAATGGGTAAAGCACATAGGTTACCATTTCAAAAGAACGGATTCAAACATGATGGAGTACTAGAGCTCATTCATATAGATGTATGGGGACCAACAAAAGAAGGATCTATCAGTGGCTCAAGGCATTATGTTCTTTTCATTGATGATGCCACAAGATGGATAACTTTATATGTTTTGAAGGAAAGATCAAAAGTGTTTGGAGCTTTCAAGCATTTTCATGCATATGCAGAGAGAGTCACAAGTCAAAAGCTTAAAAGACTAAGGTCTGATGGAGGGGGAGAATACTTCTCCCAAGAGTTCAATGATTATCATTGGAATGCAGGTATTAAGAGAGAAATAACCTGCAAGTATACACCACAACAAAATGGTGTAGCAGAAAGAAGAAACAGGACTTTGGTTGGGTTTGGTAGAGCTATGTTGAAGGAGAAGAATTGTCCAAATTATCTTTGGGTTGAGTCTATAAATACAGCTACATATCTTGTGAACAAATTACCATGTGCAGCTCTAAATGGATGACTCCATATGAAGCTTGGTGGGGTAAGAAACCAACACTAGATCATTGTAAAGTGTTTGGATCAGTTGTATATGCTTATGTGCCATCACAACTTAGACATAAATTTGAACAAAAGGTAGAAAAATATGTGTTCATTGGTTATGA
Organism: Ceratopteris richardii; assembly: GCA_020310875.1. Taxonomy (NCBI): domain Eukaryota; kingdom Viridiplantae; phylum Streptophyta; class Polypodiopsida; order Polypodiales; family Pteridaceae; genus Ceratopteris; species Ceratopteris richardii. The sequence goes on along the minus strand of CM035428.1, from coordinate 141,365,732 downwards.
TGAAAAGCAGATGGGTTGTAGGTTGTGGAATCCTCTAACCAAATAATTTCTTGTTTCTAGAGATGTTACATTTGATGAACAGAAAAGTTGGTATGCAGATCAAAGTCATACAGCTGAAGAATTTGAAGAAGAGGTAAGAAGATGTGAGATAGGAAAATCAATTGCGCATGTAAATGAAGATGAAGGATATATGCAAGCAAGTACATCCAGAAGTGGATTAACAAGAAGAAATGAAGGAGCTCGTATATTTGATGAAGAAGTGTATCCAAACACTTATGAAGAATGTGAACCAAGAAGGTCAAGCAGGACTAGAAGGCAACCAGAAAGGTATTCTTATGATACATCTTACATAACGCAGAAGAACTATGCATATATGGTCAAAGATGATGAAGAACCTCATAACTATGATGAAGCTAAAGGTAAGAAACAATGGGAAGAAGCAATGAAGGAAGAATTCAATGCACTAGGGGAGAACAAGACATGAGAACTTTTTCCTAAACCAAATGGTAAGAAGGTAATTGGAAATAAATGGGTTTATAAAGTGAAGACACATGTCAACCTCTAAGTGATCCACATCATTTGACCGTTGAACTTTCAAATTCAAATTTGCCATGTGACACACTTTAATTGGTCCATGTCATATGACCGTTTCTTTCTCTCCACTCCTACAAATGCCAATTGCCTCACTCATTTCGGATTTTCAACCTTCATCTAGTTTCTGTCTTCATAGCCAAGCACTCCAAGCTCAAGTTCTATAGGCAACCGATTCAAGCGATCACACATATTTGACTCCCTTTGATAGTGCCTATTCACTTGTATCAGTCACCCTTTGAGATGGAAGAGAAGGATGTAATTATTAGTGTTTCTCCATCTCAAAAACTACAAGATTTTATGGTTCAAGAGGGATTGAGGGTGAATCATTTTCCAGATGCAATGAGGATCTTCAATCCCACCTTTGATTTTGAAGCACTTGTGGAGAAAAGCAAGGAATTTATTTTGGATCAATGGGAGAGCTTTAATAGGATAGTAGATGGTCAAGAAGTTATCATATCTGTGAAAACTTATATCCACCCAATGATTTTTTGGAAGGATCCTTTGGATAGGGCTAGAATCACTACAAAATGCAGGAAGATTTCCCCCTTGCCACGCAAGATAGAAATTTTTCTAGAACACCAAAACAATTGTCGTTTACTACCCTTGAGCATAAGGTTTCTGATCTAGCTTGATCACATCTCAATTGGGAAAATTGAAGGAAAGGAAGATGATGAAGAAAAAAAGGAATCCCTAGAAGTTTCTCTTCAAAAATATTTAGAAAGTCAAGTCAAAGAGATTGGTGAAGAGATTAACCTCGAAGTAGAAGAAGAAGAGGTAAGGAACTTTGATGTCACTTCTTTCAAAGTAGAGACTACCATAAGAGAGCTAGAAGAAGACATGAAAATCTCAGAGAAATCACAGCTTCTTCCAAATCTCCCATATTACTTTATCTCTGGGAAGGATTTTGTTCCTCTCTATTGCATTCAAGAGCTGTTCAACATAAGAGAAGACTAATACCTTGCTACTATAGCTAAATGAGAAGAAGTTGCAAGGAGGTTTATAAATCAGAAGGACGAAATTAAAGAGGAATTTCTTAAGTTGGACTTATGCTTTTCAAATAAGCACTTCAAAGACTCATCTAAAGCTCTCTCAACCTGCTACCAAAAAGTGCTCTCACAGAAGCCAACCCTTGCAGACGAGGATTTTGACCAACGACAAAAAGATATGGGGATTTACTCATTTGAAGGAGGATATTTGTTTGTGGGGGTAGCTGAGGACAAAGAGACAATAAGGATTGATGAGAAAGAACTGATCCAAGAGGAAGATGATGTCAAGGTACGTCTAGATAGGCAAATTCTAAGAGATGACTGATTCAAGCGATTAGGCCCATCAAAGAATTTGTAATGAGCCTATTCGCTTGAATTGGTCGGGTCTAGATTTGTTCCTTTCTATTGTTTTTCTAGCTTTCCCTTATGTACCAAAGCCAAATAACATCTATGTGCTATCATTTAGAAGACATAACTGATTCAAGCAATTAGGCTTATTGAATAGTTTCTGATGAGCCTATTCACTTGAATTGGTCATGTCTGGATTTGTTCCTTTTTATGACCTAGCTATCCCTTATGTAAAAAAATCCAAATAACATCTATTTGCTATCACTTAGAAGACACAACCGATTCAAGCGATTAGGCCCATCAAAGACTTTTGGATGAGCCTATTCGCTTGAGTCGATGGTCTCTTGGATTTCTCTGTTTCTGATTTAATTTTCTCTATTGATGCATGATTATCTTCATTTGCAATTTATTTAAGGGTTTTATCTCACATAACTTATAAATGATGGGGGACGATGGTATTTTTTTAATGATTCTCAATGAAGACTGATTCAAGCAATTAGGCTGATTCAAGATTTTTTGATGATGCTAATCACTTGAATTGTTCATATTCTTTACTTGTTTCATATAAGTTCATTTTGTCTCGATGTTTTCTCTGATCTTGCTTTCTCATTATTTCCATAGTTATATATATTGGATGAGGACAATTATCTTGGCAGGGGCAAGGCCACAAGAAAAACTATAGAGAGTAAAGGGAAAGCAAAACTGGATACAAATTCAATCATTCACTATCTTCCAAAGTTAAATCTAGATTTATTTTGTGTTGTACATAAGCAGTATAGTGAGGACCCTGATTTTTCATTATTCTCTCTAAAGACTCTTTCAAAGTACATGGGCTTTTCCTCACTACCATTTAAGGCATATAGGATTTTTCTTTTTGAGAGAACTGTAGCATTCAAGATTTTTGGCCATGCCCCACGGCTCAATGCTTCTAGAGCTGGATATTTCCTTTGTTATTCAAGCTATGTCAGATGTACAAAGTATTGTTGGCTACATGAGAAACGAGTTCCTTAGCTACAGAGGATATTTGCCAGAGTCAAGCTCATTCAAAAGACTGAAATAAGAATAAATATTTCATTTCAAAAATTCATGAGTTTCAAAAAGTGTATATACATCCATATGTATTTTTTGCGAGAAGAATTGTTAAAGATATTTTGAATATTATAGCTTAAAATTGGAATGAAATCTCATTCTTTTATGTAAATCCATGTCCTAGAAGACATCTGGTGATAGTCCTCATTGACATGATCTATATAGATTATCTGATGGTGATACCTGGCATGTGCTCCTTTGTAATTGTCTTCTAAAGAACCAATCAAAAATCTCTTTGAGAGCATTTCTTTTTGTGACTCCTCCTCCTTTTCTTGTGCATCTCAAGAAGCTTGTTCTTGCTTGATAATGAGATTTTTCCATGCCCTAGGTGTTCCATGTGGCAAGTGTTTCATTTTTTGTAAAGAATGGACCATGCTGAAGAAGAATATGCTATAGACATATAAAGCTAAATATTAAAACACACCAAGTATATTGCTAGAGTAAATTTCTTTGATGAAACTCACCAAGTAGTAAGTTATGTCTTTGACACTCCAAGCTTGCGTGATTGTTTCTATAAGCTCTCTGATTGCGCTTTTGATTTCAATCACATAGGTATCAGATGCAACTTGTTGCCTCATGATCTTCAAAAATTTATCTAGTCTGACCCAAACCTCCATTCTTTGTTTTGTTATTTCTAGATTTCTTTTTACATTTTTCATAAACTTGCAAAATTATTTCCAATGATTCCAAATTTTTTTTAGTTGTTTTCCATCAGTGTTGCTGAAGAATCTTCTTGCTTTTGCATCTCCCATTGACACATCCTATAATACATCACCTATATTTTGTGAAAGCTTTGGATCTTTTCTTAGATGAACATCACCACCATGAAATCCCATTTCTAAAAGCAAAAATTCACACTTTTTTATGCATTCATCTGCAAGAGCTATAAGCTTGATGGAATATGCATAATCCAAGTGAAGATGGACCAATTTATCAATGACCCTTAACTCTCTATGCAACGTACATATGTGTACATTAATCAATTCTATTGGAAGTATGGGATACCAAATCATGACAAAAGATGAGTAATTATGTAGATTAGCATTTTGTCTAGAATGAGCTTCCTCAGCCTCAGTTCTAGCAATCCATCCTCTTGTAATTCGACTTTGCATGCAGTCCAAACAAGGATATTTACAATTTGCACCCCAGATTATAACAAACAGTCATTTAAGGTTCTTTAAGTCTCCACTCAAATGACACTCAATTTTAAAGTTTCTGTAGTTGTCCACATTCAACAATTCTCTTGAGTGATGCCTTTGGATAACATTTGGAATGTATGTCTATAAGAATAACTAGTTAAGTGTTTTATGATTCTCAGATGGAACTTGAGCACACCCAACCCACCATAACTCCATTTTTTATTGTACTTTGAGAGATGGAGTATCCAGTTTCCCAAGGCTATAGTACAAATCTCTATTCATTAGTGCAATACTTATTATTTCCAGCTTTTGATGATCTTTAATTTCAGTTTCATCAAGTTTTATTATAAATTTCAAAAAGCCAAAACATTCATGTTCTTTTATATTATAGGACGGAGCCATGTATGTTTGAAGTCTGATTATATCTATCCATATATCGTTAAACACATTTTAAGTGAAGTGTAAAGTTTGTTTTCCTACCTCGTAAGGCATGTTACCGTGAATGTGTTTATAGTCACCAAATATAGGTGTGACACTCTTATTCAAGCAGAGTTGATACTTTCCTACATGATGATGTCTAGGCAATCCAAAGCTTCTTACTTTATTAAATTTAAGAAATTCATACCAAACTTTTGAAATTGCTCTATAACCTTTTCTACTAACTCCAACTCCATCACAAACGTCTTGAATTTGGGATGGTTCTAAGAACAAGAGCTTATATGGACTTAAATAGTCCCCTCGACATTGATGAGGATGATTGTTTCTAGAAAAAGGGATGTGCTGATGGCAGCTTAATATGCTTGATACTTTATGTTGATGATATGTTGATTGGTATGAAGCCCTCTTATGACTTCTCAATTCTCAAAAAGAAGTTGAGTGAGACATTTGATATGAAGGATTTGGGGGATGCCAAACATATTCTTGGCATGTGCATTACTCGTGATATGAGTAAAAGATGCATATACTTGTCTAAAAGTGATAAATATCCAAAGTACTTCACAAATTCAATATACAAGGTGGAAAGGCATTGAGTACGTCTTGACCAACATATGTGATATTGAGCATGGATGATTTCCCCAAATCAAATTAGGAAAAGGAACTCATGACTAAAACTCCTTATCAGTCTCTTGTTGGTGATCTCATGTATGCTATGGTAGCTACGAGACCAGACATTGCATTTGCAGTGGGAGTTGTGAGTAGATATATGTCTAATCCTAGCAAGAAGCATTGGGAAGTGGTCAAGATCATTTTCAGATATCTGACTGGCACTAAGGATAAGTGTTTATGAATGGGTAGATGGAAAGCATCCATTATTGGTTACATAGATTCTGATTATGTTGGTTGTGTAGACAATCGTAAGTCTATGTCAAGGTACATCTTTCATTTTGTTGAATGTGCTATCTCTTGGAGATCTCATCTTCAAGAATGTACAATTGTTTCCACTATAGAACCATAGTATGTTGAAGCAAGTGAGGCATGTAATGAAGCATTGTGGCATGGAAACAACAAACACATTGAGGTGTGGTATCACTTCATTAGAGACTCTTTAGCCATGGAGTGCATTATTCTTGAGAAGGTTCATAATCGAGATAATGTTGCAGATGCTTTGACTAAAGCTCTACCATAAGATAGTTTTTGACATTGTTGTCACTTGATGGGCGTTACTTGATCCATGATCTTACATAGTTACTTCTATATTGTGTAATACGCCGATAAGGTGGGAGGTATAATTTGTATACTTACACTTAGGTATTCTTTATAATTCTTTATCTTTCTCCCATAGACACATTGGTTGTATTGGCCTTTAGTGGGAGATTGTTGCCGTTGGTGTCCATGTGAAAGGCCAAATGGCCACTGGAAACTTTTGTATATGTTCTCTAATAAAACATAAAGTGGCCCAATTCACCATAGACTCTAGTTTTGACCACATTTGTATGAACTAAGAAATCTGTGTTCATGGTTTGGGTACTATGTGTTTTTTGCATATCCTGTAGCCTTTGTGTAGAGTAGAATGTGTGGCGTGTGGAGCTCGGTTTTCTACCTCAAGTATCATCCTGGAGCTCTCAAGCAAGAGAGTCTAGCATTGTGCATCGCCAAAGAAATACTTCAGTTTGCTCTTTATTTTCATAAGCTTCTCCTGTGCCAAGTTCTTATTTTGGCATCTTTGTTGCAATCATCCTATCCTCCACTTGGTATTTCTTGAAGTGTTCTAGAGCTTCGAAGAATAGAGAATCCTTATCTACCTCGTCTTGTGTTTCCTCCGTATCTTGCATAGACGTTCTCTATGGCCCTTGTCATTTCCTCTTTCCAAGGGGATGATAGATCATCATGCCTAGGAAGCACTAGAAAATCATCTCCCTCAACTTCTAATTGTGGGGAGGGTGAAGCCCCTACATGCTCTAAGAATGCTTCTTCCAAATCAAAGCGAGTTTCCATGACTATAAAACTATTCATAGAGATGGATCCAAAGTTCAAATGAGTTTTAGATATCTTGTAGACCTCTTCCAAAATGGAAACCATGAAGACATCATAGCCTTCTACATGGAAATAGTCAATCATGTGTTGGTCATCAACTGACACATCAAGTGTACCCAAGATTTTCATCTAGTTGTATGATTCAAATTCTTCATGATTGAAGACCATAGGCATGTAAGTAGGATCTTTGAGAATATTCAAAGGATTGTGTATGCCTTCTTTCCCTTTATACCTATGTTGAGCTTCTCATATAGCTGGTTTACAAACCTAGAGGTTGGTGTCTTCTTGCACTCCGTTGTGATCTTCTAAATGCTGAGTATGTGTAGAAGTTATCTCTTTATCCTCATGAAAGTCTTTCCATTGTAGTGGATTGATGTCTCTAAAAGAGAAATATTTTAGATTGATCTTTGTGATGATACGTAAGTGTTCCAAGCTTAAGGAATTAGATCTATAGTCTTGAAACACTTTGAGCTCTCTCATGAAAGGTCTTCATAAAATCGTTTTCATGATTTTTCACCTTTTCAAATTGACAAATTATAGTTAGTGCATGCTCAAAATTAACTCCACAAGTTGAGAGTACTATTTCCTTAGAAATTCCAAGCGGATGCTCTACATGTCCATTAGCTAATTGTAATTTCATGTGTGTGGGCCTTAAGTTAGGCTTTCTCCATTTCTCACAAAGCTCTTTAGTAGCTTTGGCCACTCATACACTCATGTCTAATATTTTTTTGGCTGTTTAATAATATACAGGGCTAACAAACAAGTGTTACCCTCGTCCCCTTTACTATAGTCCCCAATCTTATCTAGTGACATTTTCTTTACAAAAGAGAAATCTTGAGTAGAAGTGGTGCCTAATTGGGATTCTTTGTGTTTCTTCACTATTTGGAATAGCTTGTCCCAAAGATGTGGTTTTACTCTCAACATATCCTCTATGGTGAGCATACATCAAACTCTTATCTTTCTTAGGGCTTCAATCGTTAATGGATTTGGTTCACTTCCTCTAATGCACCCATTTCTTACTCTTGGTTCTCTCTTGTATTCTGTTCATTGTCCCATGACTATCTCAGTGATAGGCAGGTTATTCTACTGATCTTTTTTCCATCTAATTTCATGAAACTTTTGCAAGGGTTCTTGAGACCAAACTTCATCCATATTTGGGATGGTTTTCTTAATGTCTACTTCTCTTCTTGGCACTCATGGTACATGAGGAGTTTCTTGATGTGACATGATATGCACATATGGTGGGTTTTTAAGTGCCCCTTGTTGTGTGAATTTTTGGCATGAAGGTTCTAGAATCCTGGTAGTCGATATGTCTATGGCCACTCTTTTTAGCATAGGTTAAGAAACCTCTACAATCTTCTTGCACAAGGGTAACCTTTCCCATTCTAGGTCTTGTCTAGGGTAGTAGTGTTCATGGTGCTCTAAGTTGGGTCCTACAACTATTCTCTCTTGATATTCCTTTAAGAACATCTTGAAGTCTTCACGCTTAGGATTTGCTAGAATTTATCCTTCTTGGTGCTTTGTGTGATTCATCCTTTATTTATCTGGATCTGTTTTCACTTGAGACAGTGATTGGGCATGGTTTTTGAGAGATTTACTAATCACTTGATTATTTTTGTGTTCATTTTGTAGGTTTTCTTGTAGGTCCATCACTCTTTGTTACCATTTCTTCTTAGTTTTATTTTTCCTAGCTTTTGAATTTTTTGTTCCCTTTCTTATTGGATCTCATACTTATCCATGGTATTTTTTGTGATTCTAGGGTTTAAGTCTTCATCATTTTTGTCAGATGGATTGAAAATTCCAAACTTTGTTTGGACTTCCATGTGCCATGCTTGAGATCTAGTTACTACTTGCAATAGAATTGAGGTATATTCTCATGTAGAGGCTTCTCCTACTAAGACTCTATGATGTATATATGAGTGGTCTTTCATTTATCAGACTTTTTAGGGTGCTCCCTAAAGAGATATTGTTTCTCGCACTAATTACAAAATACATACTTAGTTCTAGTAATATGGTAGTATTTGGATGTATGAAGACAATCTTGAATAAAATGGTCTCCATTACATCTACAACAAGGCTCTCTAAAAGATGGGTCTCTTTTTTGCCTCGTAGGAGTTCTCATAGTGATGTATGACACATTAAGTTAGTCTCCTTCCAATCCTTGATTCTAATTAGAAAGGACCTTGATTCCAACCCTTTACACAAATAAAAGAAAAGGCAAAGATAACAAAGGACCTTGATTCCAATCCTTGATTCTAACCCTTTACACAAATAAAGCAAACACAAAGATAACAAAGGAAAAGATAAAAAGTCTGATGATGATGGAAGAACCTCCCAAGGTAACTTTGTAAGAGGAGATCTCAAAGCTCCTCACCTTATTCCATATGTGGACAATCCAATAAAATCACAAAGTTTTTAAGGAGCCAAGGAATCAAAGAGGAAGAAGATACAATAGAGGTGAATATGGAGCTCCTAGAGGTAGACACTAAAAATTATATGGATACAATAATAATACCTACAAAAAAGAACTACCAACAAGGATAGAAAAGAAGGAGAGACTACAAATTACACAATCAAGATCAAGAGGATTCACTTCTACTTTTAAATATGAAAATGAAGGAAGGTAAATATGATGAGCATGGTTTTTGCATTGACCCTAGATGCTCAAATCATTTAGCAAGGAATGTAGGCTTGCTCTCAAACTTGGAAGATTCAAAGAGTAAGCATGAAGTGAAGATAGGTAATGACACAAGGAACCCTATCAAATAACCCTTTTTGTACTATTTCATTCATTAAACTCCCAATTTCAAATGCAATTTGGAAATCCCTTATACACCACAATCCCACATCCAAGATAGAACTCAAATGACATCAGTTATCTCTTGAATGCATGTCTCCCAAAATCCTTAATATGGGAAGCACGAAATAAATCATGCGAATCTCTATCAAGGTTTAGGTATCAACTTTTTAACTCTTTCAACTCTTCCTAAAAAATATGTGTATACACTCTAAGTGACAAAAATACTTCATGGCATCCTTGTGAAGCAACATATCAGATAAAAGCGAAAATGCTCTTCTCTTACTAAGAATGGATCATGTATAAATTCACTAGGATAATCACTCTCATCCATCTAATTAGATGTTCACAAATACTTTTTGCACAATGACTATACTCAAATGTGAATTCATATGGTCCCTTAGAGAATGTAGAAGCAAAAATTTGCACATTTGGGCTAGGCGTATCAGTATTAGAGAGACTCAAAAAAGGTTTGGACTATTACCAACACTAGATATACTTATTTCTTTATGTAAGAAAAATTATGTACTATGGAGACTAGGCATGTGAGCTTTTGGAGTATTACCAATGTAAAATACTCAACTCTTCAACTCAAGACTATTGTGTGCTAGAGTGAACATTGTTAGCTCAATAAGAAGGATCCATTGATAATATTTAAGAGAGGCTAGCTTACCAGATAAGTGAAAATTCCTTCAAAAATAATCAAGAATGGACTATGCATAAATGAATGTGTAATCAAGTTAATTCATAAGAAAGAGAAAAAAAAATATCTAGAACTAGACTAATCACCATGCTACAAATGGCATATAAGGTCATTGCCAAGGCCTTGGCTAATCGCATCATGAGCAATCTTAGGGAGTGGCTCTACAAAGATCATAAAGGTTTCATCGAGGGTAGATCCATTTTAAAAGCTATCATGGACATTTAAGAAGGTCTAGAATTGGCTAAAGAATCCAAGCAAAACTAGCTACTTTTGAGGATTCACTCAGATAAATCTTATGAAAGATTGAAGTGAGACTTCATCTTATAATCTCTTAAGGATTTGGGTTTTAGGAAAAATTTCATCAAGATGATCTCCATGCTCCTTGAAAATGCTTCGGCTTGGAATTATATCAATGGTCAAATTGCCACCTCTATAGATCTCAAGAGACCTATTAGGTAGGGTTGTGTGTTTTCAACTTCCTTGTTGAAGGTCAGGTTAGATCGTATCATATGAGAGGTCTTTCTCATCATTAAGGGCAAGATTATATGGTCATTGGGATGTTTGTTGATGACAGTAATGCCTTCAACCTTTATGAAGCCAGATGCATCTCTCAATTGTGGAAATTCCTTGAAAATTTTTGAATTGCCACTAGCTCTAAAATTATTCATGCTAATTCTGCTTTCAAGACTATCTATCAACCATCGCCACACCTTCTTCAAAACCAAGGTTGCCTAGGAGTTGACTCAATTGCAAGTCCTCCACCCTCGACCAATGTGAAAGCTATCAAAATCTATAGTGCCACACTGTACCTCCAACTTCACATCAAAAGCTAGTACAAACCATGCTAACTCCTTAGGAGTTTAGAGATAGAAGAAAAGAGAAACCCTAAAAGTAAGCTTCATGCACAAACTAAGAAGAGGTAGATCATAACAAGGAGCAAATAGATCAAAGAGAGAGAGAGAGAGAGGATAAGAGGGCATATATCACACAAAGAGTATGATGATTTCCCTCGACCTAGACAAAGAGAACGTTCAAGAAGGTTGAGACCCTCACACATAGTTAAAGCCATGAAAAACTACTTCAATGGCATAGGATATCCTTATGATCATGTGGCCAATTTCAAGTAGGTATTGATAACAAAGAAAGTAGATGATTTTTTCACTTAATATTAGGCTTATAGGCTAACCTTGAAGTGTATAGCCCTAGCATGGTTTCAACCCTAGCATGGTTTTAGCCATTGCAGTGTGGCCACTACCAAAATATACAAGTGATGGAAGCACACATCACTGAGTTCTACAAGAGTGGAAGCAGGTACAACACTTTATCCTTGATCCATATTTTTAAGCAAATTCCCAAGAGATTGTAAGGCTCACAGGAGGTAGATTCAAGCAATACATAGAGAGATGTCCAGTCCCAAAGCTACCTCCATAGGTCAAACATGTCAAAAATTAAGCTTCAAAGTAAAAATTCATGGGAAAATGGATTTGTACAAGTGGAGCAATGTATGAAGGCTTCAAGTCACAAATTGCATCAAAAATAATCATTCAACCACTCCCCAAATCATTCCAATCAAGTCCTCTAAGTTAGGAGGAACAATTTTAAGAAAAGAAATTTCTAGATTATAAGAGCCTACTTGATTTGTATATAATAGGATCAGATCATGACTTTTTGTGTGCTACCGTGTGTTTCTTTTGTGTATTGGGGTGTTCTTAGAGTGTTGGAAGTCTAGCAAGTAAGGCCCTAGGCTGAGCAAGCCCCCTACTTGCTTGCACCCCCAGTTTGGGTTAGGATATCTCACTACCTATGTGAGTAGTGAGTAATTTCTATTTCTTTGAGTTGTATCCACCGATCCTCCTAATATAGGAATCCATTTGCTATGATTTTTCTCTTATCGAATAGATAAAAGAGCCTTCTAAAGTTGATTTAAATACCGGGATCTATCTCTACATATTCCTTGAGTTATTGTCTTTGAAGTGGAGGTGTGTCTCTACACAAGTCTATGAGAGAGTAACCAAGTAACCTGATTTGTAGACATTGCCTATTAATGTTTTTGCACCATCTCTTTGAACTTAAAAAAACATCATAACAGTGTCTACTTGAGTGTATCTTGGGAGGTCACATTAGGATTCTAGTTGCCTAGGGAGTTGCCAAATCTCCCAATAGTGGTATTAGAGCATCTTGAAGTGCTTGGAGGGCATCCATTACGAAGGAAAGGAGCTACTTGAGCTTTATTTCAAAGGTTTCTTCACCAAAGGAAAGTCGACCAAGTTTTTTATCAAGGCGGAGCACTCCATCCTTATCAAGTGAAGCATACTTGGAGTTCATCAAAGGAGATATAATCTTGGAGCTAATATGGGTTTGCCTTTGCACCAATAGTGCTTCAAGGAGGTGCTTAAAGATTTGAAAAGCTTAGGTAATGCAATATATGGCTGAGTTCAACAATCCAATTGAGAAACTTGACAAAGGCAACTATCAGCCTTGGAAGTCAAGGATGTCAAACTACCCCATGGGAAAGGGCCTTTGGGGTTTGATTGGTGGGATAATCCAACCAATGACCAGCTCAGAGCATTCATGGAATGCAATGAGCATGACAAAAGAGTTATTTTCATTCTTTCCCAACACATTAGCAACAATATGATAGGACATATTCAAGACCTAGAATCAAACATGAGAGTTTGGGAAACCGTGTAGAGGCTCTAGTCAAATTCAAGACCTGGATTGGAGGATAATCCAACCAATGACTAGCTCAGAACATTTAGGGAATTGAAGGAGCATGACAAAAGACTTGTTTTCATTCTTTCACACCACATTAGCAATAGTATGATAGGAGATATTCAAGAACTAAACTCAAACATGAGAGTTTGGGAAACCTTGAAGAGGCTCTACCTTGCTAGTACTAAATCAAGGAAGGTTCAACTCAAAAAGGAGTTGGGCAATCTAAAGAAGACCTCATAGAGTAGCAAAAAAGACTTAATTCTCAATGTCAAGAAGCTTTTGGCTGCATTGGGATCTATTGGCAGCCACATAGATGATCATGATCTAGTGGCTTATACCCTCAATGGTTCGAGGGATGATGAAAAGTGGAAACCATTCACCAATTGATTTTATGTAAGGACACACTTCTGCATTTCAGCAATTAGTTTCTTTTATGGTTACTGAAGAAATGAATATAAATGGAGGTTCATCAAAGGGCAAGGATTCCAAGTGTTTTATGTAGACAACTCAAGGGGCAAAGGACACAAAGGCAACTAAACTAGGGGAAGAGGAAGGTTTGGAGGAAGACAAAGCAATCAAGGACATGACCAAGAAGGCTCTTCATATACAGTAAGATGAAGAACAAGAGTAATATGAGGAAGACATCAACAATCAGGAAGCCAAGATGGTGAAGTATGCTACATATGTGGATGAAATGGACATTATGCAAGGGATTGTTACCAAGAAAGCAATGAAAGGAGTTACAACCAAGCCTCAACATAAAAAGGGCAAGGTATTTATGCATCAACTATCTTTGAGAATGAAAATATCCTTATGATGCATATCTATGGAAGCTCAACCAATGTAGATTACTACATGGTATATCAATAGCATTTGTAGCAACCACATGCATTGCAACCAAACTTTGTTCACTAATGTACATCCTCCAAGTGGTAAAGGGCATGTGGAAACAAGGGATGGTACAGCCCATGAGATCACACACATGGTTATGTGCTTTTAGATAACAAAGAGCAAGGAAGGTGTCTCAAAGATGTGCCTCATGTACCTACAATCACCAAGAACTTGGTATCCATGGGACAAATGCTGGATAAAGGTTATCAAGTGAGATTCAACAAAGGAGGATGCTTTGTGCAGAATCCCAAAGAAGGCTACAATCTGGTTGCAAGAGGAAAAAAGAAAAGAAGATTTTCTGCATCATATCATGTATACTTTACTTTTGGCAATAAGCAGATTGTACTGTTGGACTTGTGGCATAAAAGAACTGACCACATCAACATTCAGAGAATGGAGAAGATGCAAAAAAAGAGGCTAATATAAGGTCTACCAAGTTTTCAAGATCAACGAATGAAGAACTTATGGTAAGCAATCGATACTTCCCTTCAAGAAGAGTGGATATATCAGTCAACATCCACTTGAATTGTTTCACACAGATGTATGAGGACCAAGAAAGGAGCCATCCCTAGGAGGGAATTGGTATTTTGTGACTTTTATAGATGATTGTACTCGCATGTATGAGGACCAAGTAACATGGTCTGATGGAGGGGGAGAGTATAACTCCAATGAATTTTAAAATTTTCTTTGGGATCAAGGCATCAAAAGACAAGTAACATGCAAGTATACACCTCCACAAAATTGGGTTACAAAAAGGAAGAATAGGCACATTACAGACATAGCTAGGGAAATGTTGCTCCAACCATTTTTGGAGTGATGCAGCCAATATAGACATATACCTCATGAATAGGGCTCGAAGTTCAATAATACACACTTCAAAACCTTATCAAGCTTGGTATGGTAAGTAGCCAAACCTCTACCACTACACAATATTTGGTTTTACATGGTATGTTCATGTTCTTAGTGAGCTAAGGCACAAGTTGCAAGCTAAGTCAGAAAAGTATGTTTTCATTGGGTATGCAACTAATCAAAAGGGTTTTAGGTGCTTCTTTCCTAATACAAAAGAGCTCAAAGTTTCAAGAGATGTAGCTTTTGATGAGCTACTTCCATGGCATAAGAAGTTAAAGTATTTGGAGGAACATGAAGATGATGGATCTAGGAATCAAGAAACTCAAAGTTAGACAAGTACTGAACTAAGTGGTCATCAAAGCACAAGTTCGGATGATGAATATAGAATTACCCATAGCATATGCAAGTAGACAATTGAATGCTGCAAAAAGGGAACTATACCATAACTAAACGAGAAGTGCTAGGCATTATCTATGCATTAAAGAAACTTAGATATTATTTTTTTGCCAACAAATTCAAGTTTTTCATCAATCATCAAGCACTTTTATATTTGTTCAACAAACCTTTCAATACAGGATGCTTATTGAGATGGTTTCTCTTACTATTGGAATATGATTTTGAGTTAGTTTTCAAGAAAGGTAAGACCCACCTTAGGGTGGATCAGCTTTCACGACTCACTTTAGGAGAATCCGCTCAAGGTGTGTGAGATGTTCTTCCTATTTTTTCAATCTCTAAGTAGTTCCAAATTGGGCAAAACAACTAGTGTCAATCCTGACACATGGACCCAAAAATCCATGGTAAGAACACAAGAGAAGGAAGTGATAAGATCTCAGAAGTATCACATACTCGCAAGAAGTATCTATAAACAAGATGAACAAGGTATCTTAACTTTTTATGTGGTAAAAGAAGAGAATAATAAGTGGTTGAGCAATTAGCACATGTAGCTGCATTAGGAGAACACTACCCTAGACAAAAAAACCTCCATATGCTAATGATATTGGGTGTATATTGGCCAATGATGGAGTCTGAGGTGCATAATTGATTGAAAATTGTTCGGTTTGTATTAGAATAAAGTGTCACTAATACGAGATTGGAGTGGTTCTTGAAACATTATATAAAGTGTCACTAATACGAGATTGGAGTGGTTCTTAAAACCAAAAACTTTCTCTAAAGAAATCACATTAGCTCGACAAAGAAGTCTAGAGTAGGAAGCACAAGATTCTGCATTGGTTGGGGAGCGTTTGTACAAACATGGAAGGGATGGATATTTGAGACTATGTTTTCATGAGAGAAATTATTTGAGAATATGGGAAACTTCACGCAATGGTGTTGGAGGTGGACACTTTGGACCTAACCGTGTATTCAAAGCCATTTTATTTTTAGGCCTTTGGTGGCCCACACTTCACATGGATGCACATACTTATGTGAAACATTGTGACATGTGCTAGAGGGTTCAATATCCTATACAAAAATATGAGATTCTACTAATGTTGGTGCATGACACAAGCTTAAGTGCTTGTTCTATGTATTAGAACTTCACATGAGATTTGAGGCACAAGTTTTTGCATATGCTTGTATACATTCCATGAATTCTAATGTTAATGTCTAATGTTACCTTGGTCAAGAAGATATTTGGATAGAATCTTGAGGTCATATTGGATCCAAATTCCATGAACATATTTGACTTAAAATTAAAAAATAACTCCTAAAAGTATCAATCACTTTTATTTAGATTCAACCAATAGTGATGTATGAAAATTATACTTGTACACTCAGATTTTCCTCATGGGAAGAGAGCTTATCGTCACACTCTTTTGAGTCATTTTTCCTCAAAGCTTGTGGAGTTCTCGAATCTCTCAATGTATCGTATCTCAATCAGTAACACATTTACAATGCATTTTCATAGCTACATTGTTATCCATTTGCTGCTATCGTACATGGCTTGAAATTTGTCAACTTGTCTAAGTCATTGCACTATGTATATGTTTTTTTTTGTCTAATATATTGATTTTACTATGCAGACATAGCTCTTCTAAGTGTTCCTAAGAAGTTTTACAGTCATTGAGTTGTAAATCTTGAGTCACAAACAAATCAAGGTGACTGTGTCTATTCAACTTTAACTTTTTGAAAAGTCAAGATCACCCCCTAACTTTTTATGCATATTGCTCTCAATATAGTCCTTATAAATTCATGAGCTAACTTGTTCTAGCTCTTAATTTTTCTCAAGTTGATGAGTACAAAGAAGTTATCGATTTTGAAATAGAGTTTTGAGACTGATGCTCAAAAGTGCTATGATGATATAAATTCATATATTGAAATCTTAGAGATTCTATTAAGGTTCTCTAAAGCTACTTAGGCTAGTTTGGAGCAAGTTTTTTTGAGGACGCTCTCATCTCTATACATTAGCTATCACTCTTCACAGTGGTAATAGAGCATAGTCAAAGTTGACATTATGGGTGATAGATTTCCCTCATCAATTGGTAAATTGGATCAAAGCAACTAGTCACAATGGTCTCTAAGGATAGAGGCTTACTTGCAATGGAGAAACCTTTATGGATACATCTCAAGAGATGAGTTGACGCATATACTCAGAACAAAGGACAACTAACTCAAGAAGAACAGGAAAGATTGAGCACATGGTGTGCAAAGGATGCTCTGACAAGGTCATCCATTCTAAGTTCTATCTTTGAGATCTTACGTCCTCATATTAGGAATTGTAAGAACTCTAAAGAGACATGGAATGCTTTGGAAGCATTCTTCTCCTAAACTACCAAAGCTAGGAAGAACCAATTGTGGATGGATTTCACAACACTTAAGAAGATTTCCAAGCAAAGTGTGACCAATCTTGTGACTAAGATGAAGGAAATTGTAGACCAATTAGTGAGCATTGAAGAAATCATTGATGAAGAGCAGATTGTGAGGCAAGTTGTCAATGGAATCAAGGCTCATGAAAAGTGCAAAGCTTTTACCAATGCCATGGATTTATACATGGACATGCAAGTGCCAGAATTCCACACCCTCATGGGAAAACGTTTCACTCATGAATCCAAGTATATGAAGAATGGTAAGAATCAAAAGGTAACCAATCCTCTACCCATTATAGAGATAAAAGAAAATGCAAAGATAACAATGGAAAAGGTAAAAAGTATGATGATGGAGGAAGCACCTCCGAAGCTAACTTTGCATGTGGAGGTAGAAAATCAAGAGGAAAAGGAATGGGAGGTAGACAAGCTATAGGGAGAGCTCAAAGCTCCTCACTTTTTGCCATATGCCACCTATCAAATCACATCACAGAGAGTTGCTACAAGAACCCAAGGAGTCATAGGGGAAGAGGATACATTAGAGATGGATATGTAGCTCCTAGAGGCAAATACAACAATTCACATGGATAAAACAACAACAACTACAACTACCAAGGAGGATAAAAAGGAAGGAGAGACTAGAACAATTACACACATGGTCAAGCTCAAGGGGATTCACTTCCACTTAAGAATATGACAATGAAAGGAGTCAAATCTAATGAACATGTATTCTACATTGACTTTGGATGCTCAAATAATGTATCAAGGAATGTAGCCTTGCTTTTAGACATGGAAGATCTAAAGAATAAGCATGAATTCCAAACACGTGATGATACAAGGCACCGTGTGAAGAAGATAGGGACTCTGGAGACTTCCTATCATATATGAATCTTTTGATCAGACCTATGTAGGGGATCCATATCAAGGCTTCAAAAGGATAGGAAAGGGAGAAATAATAGGTAGATTCTTCACATTGGACTCCAAGTCACCAAGAACATTCTTTTTTTTCAATTATTGTATCCAAATCTTATGAGAGCTAGAGATTTGGCATAAAAGGTTGGCTCACATTGGAGAGAGAACCTTTAAACAAATGAATGGAGATCAAAGTGTGCTTGAACTACCAAACATTCCAAAGCAAAACATGATGTACAAGTGAAATGCATGTCAATTTGGAAAATCTCACAGGCAACCATTCACAGATAAAGGGTACATACATGCAGACCTTCCGGAGGTTGTTCATAGAAATTCTTGGGAGCCAAGCAAAGATCCATCCTTCTTAGGGTCAAAGTATTATGTTTCATTTATAGAGGATTGTAGAAAATGTAATATTCTTTACTTTATGAAGCATAAGGTTGAAGTGTCTCATGTTTTAAGGATTATCTAGCTCTTGTCGAAAAACAAATAGGTAAAACTCTAAAAAGACTAAGGTCTTACGGAGCGGGAGAATACTTCTCCCATGAGTTTGATTCCTACTTGCAAGATAGAGGAATCAAGAGAGAAATTACCACCAAATACACACCTCAACAGAGTGGAGTATCATAGAAGAGGAATAGGACCATCATTCAAGTAGCAAGGTCCATGTTGAATGAGATAAAGCTGCCAAATTACTTATTGGCAAAGGTTGTAACCACTACCACATATCTGATAAAAAAAATTACCCTAAAAAACTTTGGATGATATGAACCCTTATGAAGCCTAAAATGGAAATAGACCAAGCTTGGCCCATTGCAAGACATTTGGGTGCATTGCATATGTACACATACCATTTCAAATTAGAGGTAAAAGACATCCTAAGGTAGAGAAGTGTATGTTTATAGGCTATGAACTTAATAAAAAAGGTTATAGACTATATAATTCTAGCAACAAAGGCTTTATAATTAGCTGAGATCTGTGTTTAATGAGAACAAATCATGCTTTGAAGATTATTGCAAAAAGATGAATTTACCTTGTGACTAAGAGAAGAATTTCCAACACTCTCAAGCTAGAATATACATTCACTTGATGCATCAAGTGATTCTAAAGATAATCTGAAGACTCCTAGGAAGGAGATTAGCTCATGGAACCCCAAAGGCAAGGATAACATACAATAGTTGAGGGATATTGCAGAATCCTCTTAACAAACCATAAGAAAATCTATAAGGTAGAAGAAGAAGCCAGAGAGGTATGGTGACACATCACAAGTAAGGAAGCATTCCATCTACTTAGCACATGACTTAAAGTCTATAGAGCCCTCATCTTATGTGTCGGCAAAGAAGAAGCCTAAGTGGATTAGTGTTATTGAAAAAGAAACTAGATCCTTGCAGGAGAACCACACTTGGGAATCTGTACCCAAGACTCCAGCCATGAAGATCATTGGGTCTAGATGGATATACAAAGTGAAGAAGACCTATGATGGAACCATGAATAGATAAATGTCTAGACTTGTGCCTAAAGGGTATTCTCACACCCAAGGTATTGACTATGAGGAGACCTTCTCTCTTTTGGGAAATATTCCAACAATTTGATCATTGCAACTTCAAAGAATTCTCAGGCTATGTTAGATGGAAAGCTTTGGCATGCACACTTTAGTCATCTGAATTTTGCTAGTTTGCTACACCTGCAGAAACCTGAAATGGTATCCTCTTTGCCCAAAATTGAGGCACCCAATAAACATGTATGTGAAGGCTATATTTTGGGCAAAATGAAGCATTCCTCCTTCCCAAAAGATGGTTCAGTTCGGGCTACTCAGAAATAGCAGCTTTTTTATAGTGATGTTTGTGGTCCTATGGAGACACCTTCTTTTGGGAACTATCTTTACTTCGTGACTTTCATTGATGATTTTTCCAGGCATGCATGGGTAAATCCATTGAAGGCAAAGTCTTAAGGGTTTATGTGCTTTAAACACTTTCTAGTTTTGGCTGAAAATCTGTTAGCATATAAAATGGGCAGCCTTCGTTCTAATCGAGGGGGGGGGATATATATCTTCTGACTTTAATGCATTTTTGGCTGAACACGGGATAAAACATCAGTGTACAATGCGGTATACACCTCAATAGAATGGAGTTGCTAAACGAAAGAACAGGTCACTCATGGAGATGGCAAGGTGTATGGTCAAGAGTATGGCTTGAGATTGTCATGTGTGCAACATATGTACTTAATTGGTGTCCCACTTAAGCACTGTAGTCTATCACTCCATATGAGGGTGGGCATGGTTGCAAGCCATCGGTTGCTCATCTGCATTGTTTTGGTTGTCTGGCATCTACATTAGTGCTTGAACAACATCATAGGAAATTGGATGATAAAGCAATAGAATGTATTTTTATTGGGTACAATTCTGAAAGCAAAGGATATCGTCTGTATCACCCATAGAATAAATGCATTTTGGTTAGCTGTGATGTTGTTTTTGTGAAAGATGCTATTGTGCCTTTACTTTCATGTACAAAGGAGACATATGTTAGCTCCAAAGACATGTATGATACTTTGTTGCCTCTTTTTATAGGTGGACAGTCTAGTGTTGTTCCTACTGAGGACACTTCTCAGCCATTGCAAGTTTCATGTGATGATGCAGATCATTCTATTTCTGATGTAGATTTACATGAATCGATGCACTTGTTGATGAAAGAGCTGATATTGAAGAGGCAAAATATATGCCAAAATGGCTAGTGCAGACTTTGTGTGATAGAAAATTAGATGCACCTCTGTCATATCATACTCGTTCAAGCTCTCAATGCCTCTTTTGCATTAGATTGCTATGCTATGGCTGCATCTAGTGTTTTTTATGAGACTGAACCTGTTTTGTTTGATGAAGCACAAAATTCTGAACATTGGATGGTAGCAATGCAATCTGAATATGATGCTATCATGAAAAATGGTACGTGGTCTTTATGTGAATTACCTCTTCGGAAGAAGGCCATGGGCATTAAATGGGTATACAAGCTGACGCATAAACCTGATGGAACAGTTGATAGGTATAAGGCTAGACTTGTTGCAAAGGGTTATGCATAGGAAAGAGGCATTGATTTTGATGAAACATTTGCTCCTACTCTTATCAATCGTGTCAAACAATTCAAAATTATAAGTTGCATTCATGTGAATTCCATGAAATCCTAAAGTAATCTTTCTCTCTTATACTTTAGAAAACAAAGAATAGTTCTAAACCAGGTTTTTTACTACACACAACCGATTCAAGCGATTATGTCCATCTGGAAATATCTGGTTCTCCTAATCACTTGTATTGGTCATGTCAAAAAGTTCAAGGTCTAAGTTTCATTCATGTCAATTCCATGAATTCTTGAAGTTATATTTCTCTCTTATACCTTAGAAAACAAAGAATAGTTTTAAAATAGGTTTTTGACTACACACGACTGACTCAAACGATTACATCCATCCAAAAATCTCTGGTTCCCCTAATCTCTTGTATGGATCGTGTACAAAATTCCAAGATCAAGAAGGATATTACCTTGCACACGAAGAGATATCAATGAGAAGAGGTGTTAGAAACGTTTGTAGATGAGGCTTGGAGAATGAAAACTATGGGAAGCGAGGGGTAGCATGCAAGTTGCAAGAGATGGCACAAATGAAGTGAGGAGGTTATATAGGTCTCTGGTTTGTGTTGACCTTGGTGCCACATGGCATCTCTGTAATTGGTCCACATCATTTGACAATTTTAGGTCTCTGGTTGCAAGAGATGGCACAAATGAACTGAGGAGGTTATATAGGTCTCTGGTTTGTGTTGACCTTGGTGCCACATGGCATCTCTGTAATTGGTCCACATCATTGTGAATTAGGACATATATTGCCATGTGTCACATGCTCATTGGTCCACATCATTTGATAATTTTAAATTCTGGAGTTTCCATGTGTCACAAGCTCATTGCTCCACATCATTTGATCGTTGCTTTTCTCTCTTTTCCTATAAATATCAATTGCCTTGTTCTTTTATCATTTTCTACCTTTCACAAATTTCTAAAACCATATATCTAGCACTCCTATGTCAAATCCTATACACAACCAATTCAAGCAATTGTACCAACTTGACCATCTTTGACCACTTCTATTTGATTGCATCAGTTGTCTATTGCATAAGTAGGAAGAGCACTGATTAATTATTAGATGGAAAAGAAGAATCTAGTTCTTAGTGTCTCTCCATTTGAGAAACTAGTAGATTTCATGTTTCAAGAGGAATTGGGGGTGAACCATTTTCCAAATGCAATGAAAAGGTTCAATTCCACTTTTAATTTTGAAGCACTTGTGGAGAAAAGTAAGGGATATCTTATGGATGAATGGGGGAGCTTCCTGAAGATATTCAATGGACATGAAGTTATAATCTCTAGCAAGAAATATATCCACCCAATTATTTTTGGGAAGGATCCTTTGCACAAGGCGAGAATCACTAGGAAGTGTAGGAAAACTTCCCCCTTTCCACACAAGATGGAATTTTTCTGAGAACATGAGAATAATTGTTGTTTATTGCCACTAAACATTGGGTTTTTATTTGGATTGATCATATCTCTAGTGAGAAGAATGAAGTACAATATCTTGATGAAGAGAAAAGAGCATCTCTAGATATTTCTCTTGAGAAGTATTCACAAATTGAAGTCAAAGAAATTGTTGAAGAGAACAATCTTCAAGCAAAATAGGAAGAGGTTAATGAACTTTGATGTGGCTACTTTCATAGCAGAGACAACCATACAAGAGCCAGCAAAACAAGTAAAGATCTCAGAAAAATCATTGCTTCTCCCAAATCTCCCATATTACTTCATCTCTAGGAAGTCTGTATTGCATTCAAGAGCTCTTCAATCTAAGAAAGGTCTATTGCCTTGCTGCAATAGCTGAATCAAAAGAAGTTGTAAGGAATTTTATAAATGAGAAGGAAGAAAATAAAGAGCAATTTCTTAGTGTGGACTTTGAGTAATTTTAAAAAATCCAACACTTGCAGATGAAGATTAGAACAGGGGATTTACTCATTTGGATGAGGACATTCATTTTTGGAGGTTGTTGAGGACAAAATAACAATATGAATTGACATACAAGAACTAATTAATGAAGAAGGTGAGGTTAAGGTACATCCCAAATTACTTGCCTTGCAAGTAAGATCACATGTGAGACACAAACGATTCAAGCAATTAGGCCCATCACAGGCTTTCTAATGATCCTATTTGCTTGCATTAATCATGTCCTAGATTTATCCTTTTTTATTCCCACTTATGAAATATAACCAAGTTTACCTCCATTTGATAATGATCATCTATTAGACACGAACAATTCGAGTGATTAGGCCCATCAGAAACTTTCTCATGAGCCTATTCACTTGAATTCATCCTATCTTGCATTACTCAATTTCATCACTTATTTTTCTCTTGCAATACCTGATTCTCATCATGTAGTGTTGATAGCAAATATACCACTTTTTGTAATGATTATGAGCAAATTTACCTCTATTTGTATTGACAATGATTCTCTAATAGACACGATTGATTCAAGTGATTAGGCCCGTCGGAGACTTTGTTATGAGCCTATTCACTTGAATCGGTTATGTCCTTGATTTATCCTTCTTTATGGCTTTTTTGGCTTGCCCTTATGAAATATAAGCAAATTTACCGCAGATGATACTTCTTAATGACATGATTTGTATAGTTTATCTGGTGATGATTTTTTGCATGTGCACCTTCGTAATTTTCTTCTAAAGAGCCAATCAAAGAGCTGCTTAAAAGCATTACTTTTTATGACTCCTCCTTTTGTTGTGCATCTGAAGAATCTTGCTCTTGCTTGGTAATGAGACTTTTCAATGCCTTGAGTATTCCATGTGGCAAGTGCTTCCTTTTCTACAAAGAATGGACCATGTAGAAGAAGAATATGATATAGAAACATAAAGGTAGATATCACGAGATGTTTACTTCAAAAACTAATGGCGGAGGAAATAATTTCTTTGAAACCAAGTAGTAAGTTGTGTCTTCAACACTCCAAGCCTCTTTGATGGTTTCTATATACTTGGTGATTCCCCTTCTGAATTCAATCATATAGATATTAGAGGTTACTTGTTGCCTCATGATCTGCAAAAGTTTATCTAGTTTGACCCACACCTCCATTCTTTTTTTTTGCTATTTTTGGAATGCTTTTTACATTTTTCATAACCTTGAAATTTTTTTCCACAATTCCACATTGCATTTAGTTGTTTTCCATCATTGTTACTAAAGAATCTTCTTGCTTTTGCACCTCTCATTGACACATCCTATAGTACATCACCTGTATTTTGTGAAAGATTTGGATCTTTTCTTAAATGAACATCACTAGCATGAAATCCCATTTTCTAAGAGTAGAGCTTCACATTTTCTTATACATTCATTTGCAAGAGCTGAAGGCTTGATGGAATATGCATAATCCAAGTGCAGACAAACCAACTTGTCAATTATCCTTAACTCTACATGCAATGTACATATGTGTACATTACTCAATTCTATTGGAAGTATGGGATCCCAAATCATGGTAAAAGATGCATAGTTATGTAGATAACATTTTTTCTAGAAGGAGCTTCTGCGGTCTAAGTTCTAGTGAAATGCCACTCAATTTTAAAGCTTGTGTTGATGTATGAAACACCACAAGAAATGAATTAATGTGACACTAGAACACCTCTATGGTCACCATTAACTCATTGCCACTCCAAACTTTGAGAAATGATAGCCTAAAGTGAGAACTTTGCTTCTACAGAAATTCCTAGTCACCGAAATGACATACCTTCAGTATTTTGCTAATTTCTCCTAGCTCAAGTATTATTTCTCCATGAAACTTTATAGGCTGCAACAAGAGGAGTAGAGCTTTCCAACAAGCTATCATATGCATCAAACGGATCTCTAGAACTCAAGTTATGGCCCTCACAAGATGACCCTGTATGACCTTCCAAAACTGGAAATTTTTGCCTGTTTTAGTATTCTTGGGTGTCTAAAAATAAAAATTCGATGCCTAGCATTGAATTTCAGTCAAGGTCGATGCCAGGCATCGACTTTGAGCTTTTTTAGGCCCTTTTTCTGCACCAGAAATAGCTTCTTTTACACACACATGAAGAAGACCACTTGTATGCTAGAAGTCGATGCCGGGCATCCACTTTATGCTGAAACTCGATGCCAGGCATCGAGTTGCTCCACAAACTTCATGTTTTTAGAAGATTCAACAACACGTAACACACAGAGAATGAAAACAATGACTTATCAGCCAAGATTCGATGCCAGGCATCGAATTGCTCAGAAAACTTGAACTTTTGAATTCATCACACAGTAGGCAAGCATGGAGATGATGGAGAGAGACTCATACACAAAACTTTACTCAGTTCTTTCTCATAGCTTATGAAAACTCAGAAGTTTTACAGATGCTTTCTCACTCAGAGAAGCTCGACTATACTCAGTCGTATAAAATGAACTCCTTCTCTCTTCTTTCTCTCTATTCTCTGTCTCGCCGCGTCAGTTGATACAAACTAACTTATATAGATTTTAGTATTCTCGTGATTTTTAAAAAACTTCTAGAACTAAAGTGAACTAACTTTACAAATATGATACACTTGTGAATTTATCCCTTCACATAGGCATGGGGTTTTCTTCCTAAGATTTGACCTTCAAATATATGTCCAATTAGTGATTGTTTCTCCAACAGCTCCCCCTCAATCATTAATTGACATTCTCTGTTTCTTCATATCATCTTCTTTTCTTTTACTCCTGCCATGCTTTTGAATCTGCTCGTCTTCACACCATCCAAGCTCTTTGTCATTATGTCTGCTAGCTGATCTTTAGTATAAATGTACTCCACTTCAATCTCCTTCTCCATTACCTTTTCTCTGAGAAAATGATACTGTATCTCTATGTGCTTTGTCCTTGCATGAAATACTGGATTTGCTGCAAGATAAAGTGAACTCATATTATCTCCATGTATTGTAGGTGTACCTTGATCAATGCCTAAGCTCTTGAACAATGTCTGCATCCATATGACTTCCTTAGCTGCTTCCACAAGTCCTTTGTACTCTGCTTCAGTTGATGATAATGCTACTGTATGTTGTTTCTTTGAACACCAACTTACAAGCTTATCACCAATATATATCATGTAACCATGAGTTGATCTCCTGTCATCTTGATTACCTGCCCAGTCTGAGTCACTCTAGGCTCTCAACTTCAAATCTGATGTAAAAGGATAATATAATCCTTCCTTTATAGTTCCTTTGATATATCTGAGAACTCTTTGACCTGCAATCCAATATGGGTCCTTTGGACAATGCATGAATTGTGACAAAACTCCCACTACATAACTAAGATCAGGTCTTGTTAATGTAGCATAAATCAAACTACCCACAAGAGATTGATACTTCCTCATATCTTTGTATTCTGCACCATCATATTTACTGAGCTTGTGATTAACTTCAAGTGGAGTTGAAGCTTCTCTGCAATTTTCCATATCAAACTTCTTCAATAGATTTAGAAGATACCTTTCTTGTGATACATATATGCCATGATCTGTATAAGTGACTTCCATTCCAAGAAAGTATGATAACTTTCCTAGATCACTGATCTTAAACTCTTTCTCAAGTAATCTCTTTACCTCCTTGATTCCTTCATCTGAAGTACCTGTGATTATAATGTCATCTACATAAATAGAAATGTAGATTGTACCTTCCTCTGTTCTTTTGATAAGTAGACTTGAATCTGCTTTTGAACTTTGATATCCAAGATCATTGAGATACTTCACCAGTCTATAGTTCCAAGCTCTTGGAGCTTGCTTCAATCCATACAATGCTCTTCTCAACCTGCAAACAAAATTTGGATACCTGGAATCTATAAACCCTTGAGGTTGTTCCATGTATACCTCATCTGATATGTATCCATTCAAGAACACATTCTTTATATCCAATTGACTTAGAGTCCATCCTTTTGAAGCTGCAATAGCAATGATTGTCCTTATAGTTGACATCTTAGCTACAGGACTGAATGTCTCATCATAATCTATGCCATAGGTTTGGGCATAGCCTTTCACCACCAGTCTAGCTTTGTATCTGGCTATACTTCCATCTGCAAGCTTCTTCACTTTATAAACCCATTTATTTCCAATACCTTTCTTACCATTTGGTTTAGGAACAAGTTCCCATGTCTTGTTCTCTTCTAGTGCATTGAACTCTTCCTTCATTGCTTCTTCCCATTGCTTCTTACCTTTAGCTTCATCATAGTTCTAGGGTTCTTCATCATCTTTGACCATATATGCATAGTTCTTCTGAGTTATGTAAGAAGTATCATAAGAATACCTTTGTGGTTGTCTTCTAGTCCTGCTTGACCTTCTTGGTTCACATTCTTCACAAGTTTCTGGATACACCTCTTCATCAAATATAGGAGCGTCTTCATTCCTTCATGTTGATCCACTTCTGGATGTACTTGCTTGCATATGGTCTTCATCTCTATTCACATGCACAATTGATTTTCCTTTCTCACATCTTCTTACCTCTTCTTCAAATTCTTCAGCTGTATGACTTTGATCTGCATACCAACTTTTCTGTTCATCAAATGTAACATCTCTAGAAACAATAAATTGTTTGGTTAGAGGATTCCACAATCTGTAACCCATCTGCTTTTCATCATAACCAATGAACACATATTTTTCTGCCTTTGGTTCAAGTTTATGCCTAAGTTGTGATGGCACATAAGCATATGCAATTGATCCAAACACTCTACAATGATCTAGTGTTGGTTTCTTACCCCACCAAGCTTCATATGGAGTCATTCCATTCAGAGCTGCACATGGTGATCTATTCACAAGATATGTAGCTGTATTTACAGCCTCAGCCAAAAGATAATTTGGACAATTCTTCTCCTTTAGCATAGCTCTAGCAAACTCAACCAAAGTCCTGTTCCTTCTTTCTGCTACACCATTTTGTTGTGGTGTATACCTGCAAGTTATTTCTCTCTTAATACCTGCATTCCAAAGATAATCATTGAACTCTTGGGAGAAGTATTCTCCCCCTCCATCAGACCTCAGTCTTTTAAGCTTTTGACCTGTTACTCTCTCTGCATATGCATGAAAATGCTTGAAAGCTCCAAACACTTCTGATCTTTCCTTCAAAACATATAATGTTATCCATCTTGTAGCATCATCAATGAAAAGAACATAATACCTTGAGCCACTGATAGATCCTTATTTTGTTGGTCCCCATACATCTATATGAATGAGCTCAAGTACTCCATCATGTTTGAAACCTTTCTTTTGAAATGGTAACCTGTGTGCTTTACCCATTTGACATGCTTCACATTTATAAACCATATGTTGACTTTGCACATTTGGTAATCCTAGTACAGACTGATTAGCAACCATAGCTTTAATTCCTCTTTCATTGAAATGACCTAATCTCTTATGCCAGAGATCAAGTTCTGTAATCACTCCTTCACCATGTGTGAGCAAAGCTTGACCAATGTTCCCTTGTACTCTTAAAGTAAAGAGTCTACCTTCTTTCTTACCAGAGACAATATGATTATATCCATTCTCTGGATCTTCCACAAATACTCCTTCATTTGTAAACTTGACTTGAAAACCTTTTTCAACTATCTGTCCCACACTAATCAAGTTTTTAGGTATTGTAGGAACATACAAAACATTGGTTAGCAAATCTGCTCCACTCTTGCATTTCACTTTTCCAATTGAATGTACACTATGTCTTGTATTATCACCAGTTTGAACTGTATGACTAGAAATGCCTTTTTCCAATTCTGACATCAATTCTATGTTTCCTGACAAATGATTAGAACATCCAGAGTCAATGTAAAATACCTTTAGATCTTCTTTATCTGATGTGCTGATTGAATTCATCATCAATGATGTATGACTTTCATTCTGTGTGTCATTTGCATAGTTGTAGTAGGTGGTGTTGTAGAATTGATTCTGTCCCCAACTTCTTCCTCCACCTCTACCATAGCCTCCTCTTTGACTTTGTCTACCTCTTTGAAAATTACTTTGATATCTTCCACCTCGACCTCTGCTATTGTTGTTTTGATTCTGGTTTGATCCTTGTTGGTTGTGCCAACAGTCATGAGCCAAATGATTACTCAATCCACAGATCCAGCAAGCCTTTTTGTTGTTATTTTGATTACCTCTTCCTCTTCCAAAGCCTCTTGCTCTTCCTCTGCCAGTGCCTTTACCTCTTGCATAATAAACTTGAGAACTCGACTCCTCTTCATCCTTTGCTTTACCTTTATCTCCTTTCTTCTTGTTCTTCATGTACATTGCAGAACTTTGTCCTTTATCTCCATCTCCCTTCAAGTCTTGCTCATATGTGAGCATCAAACCAAGCAACTGGTTCAAATCTGGAACATAATGATTTAATGAAAGTTCTGTTGATAAGACAAAAGGTTTCCACCTTTCATCCCCTCTCAAACCTGCAAGTAGCTGAGCAATCAATTTGTGATCTTCAACATCTTCATCTATGGATCCAAGACTATCTGCAAGATCCTTCATCTTAGTGACATAATCACTAATGGTTTGACTTGGCTTCTTCTTGAATGTTGTAAACTCTGACCATAGACTTGCTTTCCGTGCTTTAGTAGTGCTTTGGAAATGATACTCCAATGCATTCCATATATCTTCAGATGATTCCAATCCTCTGATGTGTGGTAGCAAATGATCAGAGATTGTATTGTAGATGTAGGCTTTTGCACTTGCATCCTTCTTCTGCCAATGCTTTAAAGCATCAAGTTCCTCTTTCTTTGGTCGGCTTTCATCTTCAAATACTGGCTTCTCTTCTTCACCTGTTACATATACCATGAGATCCTTACTCATAAGTAAGGCTTCCATTCCCATTACCCATGCGGGGTAATTATCTCTGTTCAGTTTGTCAATGGAGATATGATCTGCCATACTCCTTCCCTTCTGCTGCAACCTATGAGCTTAAAGGATAAAGAATAATACCTTTTGGAGTTCTTTGTGTATGAAGATACTTTTGAAGTAACCTTTTGATGCCTTGGGTCTTCAAATGCTTCACCTTTGAAACTTTAATGGAAAACTTTCCAAAACTTCTCGTACCTTTGTCGTCTTCTACTCTCGAGAATCTTTCTGCTCTGATACCACTTGTTGATGTATGAAACACCACAAGAAATGAATTAATGTGACACTAGAACACCTCTATGGTCACCATTAACTCATTGCCACTCCAAACTTTGAGAAATGATAGCCTAAGGTGAGAACTTTGCTTCTACAGAAATTCCTAGTCACCGATATGGGAAGAAGACCACTTGTATGCTAGAAATCGATGCCGGGCATCCACTTTATGCTGAAACTCGATGCCAGGCATCGAGTTGCTCCACAAACTTCATGTTTTTAGAAGATTCAACAACACGTAACACACAGAGAATGAAAACAATGACTTATCAGCCAAGATTCGATGCCAGGCATCGAATTGCTCAGAAAACTTGAACTTTTGAATTCATCACACAGTAGGCAAGCATGGAGATGATGGAGAGAGACTCATACACAGAACTTTACTCAGTTCTTTCTCATATCTTATGAAAACTCAGAAGTTTTACAGATGCTTTCTCACTCAGAGAAGCCCGACTATACTCAGTCGTATAAAATGAACTCCTTCTCTCTTCTTTCTCTCTATTCTCTCTCTCGCCGCGTCAGTTGATACAAACTAACTTATATAGATTTTCGTATTCTCGTGATTTTTAAAAAACTTCTAGAACTAAAGTGAACTAACTTTACAAATATGATACACTTGTGAATTTATCCCTTCACATAGGCATGGGGTTTTCTTCCTAAGATTTGACCTTCAAATATATGTCCAATTAGTGATTGTTTCTCCAACAGCTTGGACAGTGGTTAACATTCAAAAATTCTCTTGAATAATGCCTTTGGATAAAATTTGGAATCTCCATCTATAAGAACAACCACTTAAGTGTTTTATGATTCTCATATGGAACTTGAGAACAGCCAACCCACCATAACTCCATTTTTTATTGTACTTTGAGAGATGAAGTATCCAGTTTCCCAAGGCTATAGTCCAAAGCTCTCTTCATTAGTGCAATACTTATTCTCTCCATCTTTTGATTTTTTTTAATTTCAAATTCATCAAGTTTCATTACAAATTTCAAAAAGCCAAAACATTCATGTTCTTTTATATCATATAACTAAACCATGTATGTTTGAAGCCTTATAGTATCTATCTGTATATTGTTAAATGCATTGAAGTGAAATTTAAGTTCTTTTTCCTAGCTAATAAGGCATATTACCGTGAATGTTTTTATAATCACCAAATATAGACATGATTTTCTTATTCAAGCAGAGCCTATACTTTCCTACATGATGAGCTCTAGGCTATCCCAAGCATTTTACTTTATTAAATTTAAGAAATTCACACCAAAAATATAAAATTGCTCTATAATCCTTTCTAGTCACTCCAACTCCATCACAAACCTCCTAAATTTGAGATGGTCCTAGCAACAAATTGATTTCTTTCATGAGTGTTTGAAATATAAACTATTTCAAGCATACATTTTTATTCAGTTTCAACAGTTTTAAAACATAATTTTCACTCATAATTTCATTACAAAAATGTACGCACTCAAAGCTTCTCAACATGTTTAAACCTAGCACATTTGTTACATGATATCTTAAAATTTTCATTCTCTTATTTTCTAGCTAGATTTTTCAGTCAAATCCAAAAAATTCTTTACTTGTTTTGAATGCATTCTCAATCCTATAGGAGTTTCTTTCATTTATTTTTTAGATCCCTCTGATGTAAGTCTCTCTGATGTAGAACATTTTGTAGATAGTCTATGTATTTCATATAGTTCTTTGAAAACTCTCGGAGCCTTGAACAATATCCACCTAAACTATCATCAACGTCTCCTAGAAATCTAATCAGATCATGAAGATTATGAAAAGGTGGATACCTTCCAATTTGTGGATTGATTGAATCAATAGATCCATCTATCCATATGTCAATATGCTTTTTAATTTCCTTCTTTACACAATCCATCAACTTCACAAGATTGTAAATCTCTTCAAAACACCTTTCTTTTTGTTGCATACTCATAACTGATTGCAATATTGATATGGAACTTATCACACAGAATTTGGTTGGATGAAAGTTTAGTGAAAGTGTTTGGATTGAGGTTCTCCATGACAAGAGTGTCTAGAATTATGAAGAAGAGAGAAGCAATTCTACTATGGAGACTAGAGTAAAAAAGTGTAGAATGTCCTAAACACACATTGTATAGGTCAAAAAATAAGAGGGAAAACTTCAAATTCGGCGAAGGCACGAGGGGCACAAAATTTAAGGCATATCAATTCTCATGATTTTCACACAAACTTCCTCTCTCTTCCATAACCAATATATTTTTGTAAGATACAATTTAAATGAACCTACACACAATGTTTTAAAATGATTTGACAACATTGATCTAAATTAAGCACAACTAATTGAAATACTTACACGGCCCCTTTTTTAGCCCTTTTTTGCCCTAATGTTCACATGAGCAAGTCTCTTATGCCACACTTCTAGCTCGCTTAGGGTTTGTGACCTAAAGTTGAATAGAGCTATATTTTTTGTTTCTTCCACTTCAGATATGAAGAGTCTATCATGCGTCTCACCTTTGGCTATCTTCTTGAAGCCTTGACATTTGTCTTCAACATAAGATGCATGTTGAATAAGCCTAACTTGCAAGCCCTTTTCAACTATTTGGCCTAAACTTATTAGGTTTTTAGTAATAGTGTGTACACATAGAACCTTACTTAGAATGTTTGTTCTACCATTGGAGGCTTTGAGATTGCCAATCCTTTCCACATTTTGTTTGATATCATCCCCTATTTTTACTTCATGCTTATGCTTGGGTTTCTCCAAGTATGATAGAAGAGCAACATTGCTTACAACCTGGTTTGAACAACTAGGATCTATATAGAACAAATGCTCATCTTCTTTACCTTCATTATCACTCAAGTTCATGAGGAGAAATGAATCTTCATGTGACTGATCCTCTATTTAGTTGTTGTGATCCTTTTTGTTATGGTTTCTATTTTTGTTATTGTATTTTTGTCCATTGCTACCTCTTATATTGCCAAATCCACTTCTGTCTCCTCTTTTCTACGTTCCTCCATTGAACTAGCATTTGTGAGTGGTGTGGTTGGTCTTGTTAAAGATGACACAAGGTTGACTTTCTTATCCTTTTGTTTTATCTTGTTTTGCTCCTTTCTTCTTCCCTTTCCACTTGATCTTGCTTGCATAGTCAGCTTGGGAAAATTCTTCATAATCATGCTCCTTGTTCTTTCCTTTATTCATCTTATCCATCTTATCTACATAAAGAGCACTTATAGAGTTACATTCCTTCAAGTTTTTTTTTGCATCTTGATTGAAGAGTTTTCTAGGAAATATGTTGAATTCAGGTGTTTGCACATCCATGATAAGTTCATAAGCAATTGTAAATGATTTCCATTACTTGTTAGTCATAGTAACTTTTAGGATCCATCTCATGATAGCTTCTTTAACTATCAATTTTTCCAACTAAAAATGATTGATTTGCAACCTCTTTGACTTTAGTTTCAAACTTCGTGATTGTTTTCTTTGGTGTCTTCTTCATTTGGTTAAGCGCATCCCATAAGTGATTCTTCCTAGCTTTGTTGCTAGTAGAGAAGAATGTTTCAAGTGCATCCTACATTTCTTGTGATGTTATGCAACTTCCAATGTGTGGAACCAAGAAATAAGAGATATATTCTAAGATATAAGACCTGGATTGAGCATCTCTTGCACACCATAATGTGAGCTTCTCAATCTCTTCTTATGTAGGTCCTCCTTCAGATCTTGGGGTAGGCATAACTTCATCAAGTGCTCAAATTCCATAAAACTTTCTACCTTGTAAGTAAGCTTCCATTTTGATTTACCAAGAAGCATAATTTTTCTTGTCAAGCTTCTCAATCATGGAAGGAAAACCATCAGCCATCTTGATGTAGCTCAAATACTACGAAAAGTTCTTAAAGAAGAGAATTTAATAGAAATCTGATGTTGAAGATGTTGAAGTTTGGCTCACCTAACCAGCAAAAAACTTGACCTTTTGCCATTGGAGACTTTAATTCACCTCATAAGATTCAAGTTATACAATAAAACACCCTAAGTACTTTGGAAAGTTAGTGAGAAACAATTGGTCCAAAATAGATTACCTTGCACATGAGCTTTAGTTTTTATGATTAGCTCCCAAATTTATTATGATTGGCTTAATTCCTCTTAGAGGATGGTTGCTATAGGGGTGAGTAACTATTATTCACAAGAACTAAATTTATAGGCTACAAATTACTCAATTGTAGTCATAACTTCAAAAAAGTAGTTATCGTGATGTTTTAGGAATGTGTAGAGAATCACACCTAGAGCTAAATTGATCTCTTTATCACAAACTATGAATCCAAATGATAGAAAATTTCATACACATACTTTAGACAAAACTATATTTCCTATGAGTCCTTAATCATAAACATTAGACCTTGAAGAAGTCAGAACCAACCTCTACAAATCTACTGACTTTGGAGAAAATGATGCATGGTAATGCACAATGGACAAGGAGTAGATCAAACTAATTTGAATTCACTTCCCTCTATGTGTGCAAGTATGCATACACAAATATATGCATGCAAACTCATGCACACACACACATACACACACACACACACACACACACACACATATATATATATATATATATATATATATATATATATATATATATATATATATATATATATATATATATATATATATAATCTATTTATTATATATATATATATATATATATATATATATATATATATATATATATATATATATATATATATATATATATATATATATATATATATGTATATGTATGTATGTATATGTATGTATGTATTTATGTATGTATGTATGCATGCATTCATGTATGTATGTATGTATGTATGTATGTATGTATGTATGTATGTATGTATGTATGTATGTATGTATGTATGTATGTATGTATGTATGTATGTATGTATGTATGTATGTATATATATATATATATATATATATATATATATATATATATATATATATATATATATATATATATATATATATATAAGAGATCAACACAAAATTGGGGTTTTGCAAAGCATATTTCGATTGAAACCACCATAATTTCTATATAAATACTTGTCGCTATGAAAAAATCGATATACAAAACAATTGCATTATGCGTCTAAATGTGCATGGGCATTTGACATGTTTCATCAATATAGTGGTCATTAGGTCTAAAAGTAGGCTGAAATTTTTTGCACTTTCCCTCATCCCAATGCCGATTGCACAACCATAGTACTAGTATTCACCACAATACGAATACCTAAGCAGGCCATAGATGCCATATCAACCTAGTCCAATGCTCTAGTATCCTACATACCCAATTAGACCTGTGTTGAGTCAACACCCACTTGCTCCTAAACATGTAATTCCAATAAAGTATGTACAAGATGAGGAGCAAACAAAGAATCCCATAATGCCAGTTGCTCTTTCTACTATGGAGATTATAGGGCAAGGAAGTGCCATAAAATGTAGTCAACAAGATGCATACTTGCAACAACATGACAAATCCACTAGTTATTCAGGTCACTTAGACTTTTCAAGTAAAATGATGAGTACTATAATCAATGCTAGATTAAGAGCAAGACCATCAATTCATTACCATGAAAAAGACTACCCATGAGGGGATTTCAAAAACGAAGGATTAGTAATGTGCCAAAAAATGATTGAAGTTTCACAAAAACTATTAGAAAAACTTCCTAATATTATTCTTCCCACACATATACTAGAAGAACAATTCCAACAAGTGGTGCCATCCCATCAAGAGTTATTACAAGTAAACCAACCTAATTCACCATACCCTAAATCCTAGGTGATTATAGAAAAATCTGAATCCATCCAATCTAATGTTCCACTTTCTAAAGAGGACACCATTGTTCTAGGAATAAAGGATTTCCGGCATGAGCACTATGGAAACAAATTTTAGAGCCAAAATGGAATAAGGAGGCTCTTAAACAACATAAAAATTTGTTTTTAGATTTCCAAAATGGTGGCAAACTAGAAAGAACATACTTACCTGTTAATGAGTGTATAAGTCCATAATCATGGAATGGCATAGTCATGCACTTTGAATCTCTTCCTTCTTATATTAGAGATGATGAAGTAGCCTCAGAATGCAAAAAGGTAAATCATTGAAGTTAATTCAAGAGCCCAAGGGACAAATTAAAGACATGACATCACACATTCATGAAATCCGTCTAGATAAGATTGGTGCTTGTAGCAAAGGCGATGAACATAATACATTATTTCCCATAAAATATATGAAAGAAAAATTGGAGAAGCTTAGAGAGGCTTGGAAGGTTGAGTCTTCAAGTGGTGACGTTGGTTTACCAAATCAACATAGGACCAGTCCTAGCTCTTTGGATATGTAAAGTAGGCTCTACAAGCTTGTGGTTAGTGCAATAAAACCCAATACGTACTGCAAGGAATCGAACTCACAACCTCTCTGTTAGGAATGTGATGGGCTAACCGCTTGCCCCAAAAGCCATGGTTGAGGATAACTTCCTAATCCTCTCTCTTAGAGCGTAGTTCAACCATCTCCTACTAGGATTATGTTACAGGTACTTTAGAACATCAACAAGAACAAGTTGATGCAAAAAAGATAACTTCCACCTTGACTAGCTCACAAAAACCTTCTAAAAATGAATGGAAGTTGTGACTTCAAACACTTAGCACTGAAGTGGTGTCATCCCGATATTTCAGGGAGTTGCAAAGAATGACCCCAAGACTATAAAACTTGAATTTCTCTGAAATTAATGAACCAAATGATCTGAAAATTTGTAGAAATAAACTAGATAGCAATATTGAGTGCTTAAACATTGGATATGAAGCCGTGTAAAGAGAGCAACACTCTCTACAGTTGACTGAGTCTGAGGAAGAATGAGTAGTAAACAAAAAGAGCACCAAGCAATGATCAAAGAGTATATGTATTGCTTCAAATCATGACTCTTCTTAATGTAAAAATGATTTGGAGTCTTTATATAGATGTTTGAGGATATTTCGATGCCTTTTCTCCATGAATTTGATTTTTAAATTAGGCGGGTTTCTAAGTTTTGATTCATTGGAATCATTTCCTACAATCTAGGAAAAGAGAAAATTCAAATCAAATCTACCTCTTGCTTAATTGATTGATTGAGAATCAATCCCAACCACTTCTCACTCGTGGCTTCTAGGACTTTTACTCTTCCCTTTTACAAAGATAAATACTTTGGGAATTACATAAGAAGGTGATCTTATGATCAAACTCTCAATATAAAGAGTGCAATTCATCCCAAAATAGCAAGTTTTTTGCCATTCACTTTGTATCAACCAACCTCTTTTGATGAATCAATTTTACATTGATACTCCTAAGCACTAGGATGGTTTATATGCATCCTTACCAAGCACAAGGTGTCTACTTATCATCTCTGAAGCTAACTTGGCAGGTGTATAGCAGGTTTTTGTAGCCTCAAGCACATCTTTGGAGTGTATGACCCATCTCCCTTCACATATTCGTGTGTTCTAGTGGTATAGGAACCCAATATCTTGGAGTTGGCTTCCCACTTGGCTATATGCTCCTATCAAGATATCCTTTTATCTTGGCATATGTCAGGAGTGATGGCTAATGCACAGAGATGAGAGGGTCTTGAAAAAAACCTTCTCCAAACCAACCTAAGTAACTTCAGAGAACTTTAGTAGATTCTTTAAGCTTCTAATATATGCATTTATACTACTATGGTGTTGGAGAATTCCTCTCCTATTCGCAGCAGAAAGTGTAGAAGACCTTCTCAGGATCATGACTTTTGCTAATAGCTGAACCTTCAAATGAAAACTGGTATCAACTGAAAAATGAAATATATGCTCCTCTCAAGATATCCTTTTATCTTGGCATATGTGAGGAGTGATGGTTAATGCACAGAGATGAGAGGGTCTTGAAAAAAAACCTTCTCCAAACCAACCTAAGTAACTTCAGAGAACTTTAGTAGATTCTTTAAGCTTCTAATATATGCATTTATACTACTATGGTGTTGGAGAATTCCTCTCCTATTCGCAGCGGAAAGTGTAGAAGACCTTCTCAGGATCATGACTTTTGCCAATAGCTGAACCTTCAAATGAAAACTGGTATCAACTGAAAAATGAAATGAACTTGAAACTTTTCTCACTCAAAATAGACACTTATAGCTTTCAAATGAGCTATCAAACACTCAATGTGGAGTATTTTTGGGTTGGCAACTCTTTGCCTCAAAACAGGCTACCTGTCCACTCAATTAAGCTGAAAACTAGACTTCACTAAAAACCTATATAACTCACAGAACATACAGAATTTGATATAACTGTTTTAGATAGAGGACGTACTCGCAATAAGCTTTCCAATGAATGTTTAAACTCTAAAATTAGATACATACATTAAGAGATATGACTCTCACAAGTAGACTACCCAGAAATGGGTATGCGGCTGGACATAGTCTATGAGAGTGAAGAGAATGAAATGACTCAAAAAAAATGAACTAACTACAAGGGGACTTCCATGCCTTCTTCCTCTATTCTTGAGTGTCCTCCCTTGCCTCTTTTATAGCCAAGTGACCAAAAAATCTCATGATGAGTTTGAGAGGTCTTCTCCATAACTTCTCCACTACTTGGACAACCACTCCTCTTACAGTTCAGTTTTTGGATTTGATTCTCTTTTGATTGATTCTCTTTTGGCCTTCACTACTTGATGAAGTAAATGATCCATTTTTCATTTTTTGTATTTTCCTTCTACTTGAAGAAAATCCTTTTTGCAAAAATATATATGAACTTACTTCTTTATTTTTAACACTCCCCCTCAAGCTCACATGTGAGCTTGCACCTTCAGCCTTATCGTGCAAGTTGATTTCATCCTTGAACCTCTTTAGCTTAGAAGCTTCACAAGTTGCAAAGGCTAATCCTCTATATTCAGCTTCTGTAGATGATAGAGCAACAGTAGGTTGCTTCTTCGAGCTCCATGTGATAGGTTTGCTACCTATCATGAGCACATAACCTAAAGTGGATCTTCTATCTTCCTTTGAACCAGCCCAATCAGCATCACTGAAGCCCTTTACCTAAAATTCTTCATCATATCTATAAAACAAGGCATGATTGACTATGTGCTTCACATATCTTGGCACTCGTTTGGCTGAATTTAAATGTTCACTTGTTGGAGCTTGTATAAATTGAGAAAGAACTCCAACAATATAACACAAATCTGGTCTTGTGATCATAGCATAGATCAATGAACCTATAATACTCTTGTATGTAGTTACATCATGTAACTTCTCTCCATCATTTGAGCATAGCTTCACATTTGTGTCCATAGATTGAGTGAGTGGTTTGCATTCACTCATTCCAAATCTGAAAAGAACATACAATAGGTACTTTCTTTGCATCAAGTAAATGCCATCTTTCCCATAGACTATCTCAATGCCTAAAAAGTATTTCAGCTCACCAAGATATGAAATTGTAAACTCCTTACCGAGTTTTCTTTTTATCTCTTGTATTCTTGTAACATTACTTCCTGTTATGATGAGATCATCAACATATATGCAAATATATACCTGCTTGCCTTCTTCTTTCTTCATGTAGCGAGAGGGATCTGCATTACTTGGACTATATCCACACCTTGTGAGGTACTCGACCAATCTACAAACAAAATTTGGATGCTTTTTATCTTCAAATCCAATCGGTTGACTCATGTATACCTCTTCTTGAAGTTCACCATTGAAAAAAACATTTTTTATGTCAAGTTGGTACTATGGCCATCTCCTTGTTGCACTCACTGAAATCAAGGTTCTAATTGTTCCCATCTTTGCAACCAGGTAGAAAGTCTCTTCATAGTCGATGTTGTGAGTTTGCTTGAATCCTTTTACTACTAGTCTAGCTTTATGTCTAGCTAGAGAACCATCAGAATTTCTCTTTATTTTAAACACCCATTTATTTGGAACAATCTTCATACCTTCAACGTTTGGAACTAGCTCCCATGTGTGATTGTCCTTGAGAGCTTTTATCTCTTCTTGCATAGCTTCTTGCCATTCTTTTTGTGTACATGCTCCTTTAGATGCATCCGGTTCTTTGTCTTTGACCACCTGTGTCATATATACAAAATGCTTTGCAATAAAACTATCATAGCTCAGCCTTTGAATTGGATACCTTGCTCTCGAAGACCTCCTTTCATTTCCTTTTGAATATTGCTTCTTCAACCGGTTCAGCACCTCTTCATACTCTTCTTCACTTGCATTTGAATCACTATTTTGGGCAGCACTTTCAGCTTCAAATCTTTCATAACCTGATGTTGGTGATGAGGAATGACTCTTTAGTCTCCCCTTCCATGTTGAGCTTTCTCCAAGTGATGTAGAAGCTTCTGGACCTGAGATTTGAGTGCTTGTTTGCTAAAATTCTTCTTGGATAGCACCTCCATCATCTTCGCAATCTTCGTCAAGAATCTTCTCTTTCCCTTTGTCTCCAAACCATGGTCTTAGCTCATCAAATACCACATCTCGTGAGACTCGTAACTCCTTTGTCATCGGATTGTAGCACCTATATCCCTTTTGCTCCGATGAATATCCAATGAAAATAATTTTTTCTGACTTTGCCTCCATCTTTGTCCTTAGTTCTTGAGGGATGTTTCCACTTGGAGCTTGTAGCTTTGTGAATAAATCTCCTTGGCATGTCATATGGTTGCTGCAACCTGAATCTATGAACCATTTTTTATCATCACTTCTTGAGTTTTTGTACTCATGCTTCATGGCAAGCATGGTTTGCTTGTCTCCTTCACTTGATGCACTCGCATAGTTATTTTGGCTCCTTTGGTTTCCTCCATTCAGCCTTCCATTATTTTGCCAACACTCATTTGCATAATGTCCTAGTTTACCACAATGATAACATGTTATACCTTT
The DNA here is from genome assembly GCA_020310875.1 of Ceratopteris richardii. Taxonomy (NCBI): domain Eukaryota; kingdom Viridiplantae; phylum Streptophyta; class Polypodiopsida; order Polypodiales; family Pteridaceae; genus Ceratopteris; species Ceratopteris richardii. The sequence goes on along the minus strand of CM035428.1, from coordinate 141,324,384 downwards.
ATGAGGATTGTATGAACCTCGACCTCTTCCTCGATATCTTCCTCGACCTCTTCCATGTGTGTTGTCATTTGAGTTGTCCTTGTTGTCCTCCGAGTTGTGTTGGCTGAAATTTGTGTTGTTGTAGCTTCTTCCTCTTCCTCTCGAGCCTCCTCTTGAGTTCCTTCCTCTACCTCAACCTCCATATAACATTTGACTATGGCTGTCCTTACCTTTTTTGCCTTCTCCTTATTGAGCAACCTCTTTAGCCACAAGATTTGGTATAATCTCGTCGAATATTGGGAGGGGATCTCTATAAAGAATGTTTGTGATGAGGGGCTTCCACTTTTCTTCACTCCTCAAGCCATTGAGGGCTGTTTGGATGATGTCTTCCTCTTCTATCTTGCATCCAATTGATGCTAGCTGATCTCGAAGCTCTTTGATCCTCAATGTATACTCACTAATGCTTTGGTTTGAGCTTTTCTTCATGTTGTTAAGCTTGTTTTTGAGTTGCATCCATCGAGACCTTGTTGAGATAGCATACAACTTCTCCAATGCTTCCCAAACTTCCTTGGCTGGTTCTAAGCTTTGCACATGACCAATCATAGTGTTAGAAATAACTTGTGAGATAAGGAACATCACCCTTCGATTCCTCTCTTCCCAATCAGCAAATTGTCTCCTTTGTGCCGGAGTAATGTTGGGATCTTGAAGGTCCACCGGTTGTGGATCATCTCTAGTAACTAGACTCCATAAACCTTTACCTTTAAGGTAAATTTTCATTCTATACCTCCAAGATTGAAAATTATCTTTGTCTAACTTCTCAACTTCTTGTCCTAAATCAGCCATTGAAAACTTCCAAGATTGAAGTTTACCTCAAAAATAGTGTGGCACTCTTCCTTGACTTTACAAAGCTCCACTTTGATTTGTAGCTTCTCCTTTGCTTCACTTCAATTTCAATGCTTTGCCTCTTCAAACTCCAATGCTCTGATACCAACTGTTGGAGAATTCCTCTCCTATCCGTAGTACAAAGTGTAGAAGATCTTCTCAGGATCAAGACTTTTGCCAATAGTTAAACATTCAAATGAAAACTAGTACCAACCAAAAAATGAAATGAAGGTGAAACTTTGCTCACTCAAACTAGACACTTATAGCTTTCAAATGAGCTATCAAACACTAAATTTGGAGTAGTTTTGGGTTGGCAACTGTTTGCCTCAAAACAGGCTACCTATCCACTCAATTAAACTGAAAACTAAACTTCACTAAAACCTAAATAAATCATAGAGCATGAAGAATTTGATAAAACTATTTTAGATACAAGAAGTAATCGAGATAAGATTTCCAATGAATGTTTAAACTCTAAAATTGGATACATATATTGAGAGATATGATTCTCACAATGTGACTACCCAGAAATGGGTATGCGGCTGGACATAGTCTATGAGAGTGAAGAGAACGAAATGATTCAAAACAAATGAACTAGCTAGAAGGGGACTTCCACGCCTTCTTCCTCTATTCTTGAGTGTCCTCCTTTACCTCGTTTATAGCCAAGTGACCAAAAAATCTCATGGTGAGTTTGAGAGGTCTTCTCCATAACTTCTCCACCACTTTGGACAGCCACTCCTCTTATAGTTCAATTTTTGGATTTGATTCTCTTTTGATTGATTCTCTTTTGGCCTCCACTACTTGCTGAAGTAAATGCTCCATTTTTCATTTTTTGTATTTTCCTTCTACTTGAAGAAAATCCTTTTTGCAAAAATATATACGACCTTACTTCTTTATTTTTAACATATGGTACTTTGGAACATGATTCTCAAAGCTTTATGTCAAAAAAAGTAACTTTTTTGTACACTTATAACTTGAGAAAACCTTTTATTTATGGACGAAGGCACTAAACGTTACAATGAGAGCTCACAACCTGGTTGGATTTGACCCAAGAAATTTTTCACACATTCAAATAAGAACGAGCTATAAAAATTTATTTCATGGATTTAGAACGACTATATTGAGAGAAATGTTCATAAAAAGGTCAGCGAGATGGTCCAAATGTTTCCATGAAGATGATGATACACAGACATAGTCACCTTGATCTATTCATAACTCAAGGTGCACAACTCCAATGACCATAAACATTTGTAGGCATACACATAAGTCCTAGCTAAATGCTTCAATCAATAGACTAGAGAATAAGAACATACAGGTGGTGCAATGAATCAAATAGTGTGAGAAACTTCAAGCATTGTACTATAGTAGTAATCAAAGAACAATATAGCTATGAGATGTGTTGTAAATATATTCCTAAGTGAGATATGATATAATGTAGCATTGGAGGACTCAAGGATCTTTGAGATAGTTACATGAAGCACTCAAATACGTGTGTGTGGCTCTTAGCTCTCATATATGCGACTAAAAGATTATGCTAATGAGACTCAACATTGCTAAGAAATGAAAAGAAGAAGAGTTAAGGATTAGAGAAGACACACAGGTAGAGGCTAGAGAGCACATTAGGTGAAATAAGTTAAGGTGACAAGGCCTAGATGTAAATCCCAATTCCCCAAGATATCACATGGATATGTGCCACACATCGGGTGTAATTGCTCCTCAAGTAATCGATCGAAGTCTCTTTGTGACCATATAGGTAGGACAAGGAAAGAATCTAAGGATTGTGAGAGCTTTGATTTACTCAGATGTAGCAACTAGTGCAGTTAGATTCTCATATTGCCAAGATCTACAATTGATTTTCAATTCCATAGAAACCTATCTCATAGGATTGGAAGGTATGGAAACCCCTTGTTTGGGCAAGGTGGAGCTTTGCATATACCTTCAAGATGTTCCAATGACAGTGAAAATGCTAGTGTGTCAAGATGAGGATCCTATGTAACCACTTTTCTTAGGTCAAGATTGGATCTATGACCATGCAGTCAACTTAAACCTAAGAAGTCGGCTTCTTCAAGTTGATGGTGCAAGTGCCAAGTCTACACATTTGGCAAGGTATGAGAAGATCCTATATGTAATGGTTGAAGTCCCATGAGAACCATTGCTATGGATTCTTTACCTTTTACCATTTGTGAAAGTCTATTTGACTTAGAGGAATATTTGTAGCTACCACTAAACTCGTGGATTTTGTTAGATAAAAAAGCTACAACTTCATTTGGAGATAATATCTCCTAGAATAGGGGAACACTTTTTAGTGAGAGCCAAAATTGAATTCAAATTCAAATTCTGAATGGAACATCTATAAAAGATGAATGTAAAAGACTCGCGTTAGAGATCACTACAATCCCGACTTTTTTGTTGATCACATTGTAAGGGAGTAAGGCTCACATCATAGACTACACCTCTATCTATCATTGGGCATTGATCATCATGCCAATGATCATCAATCTCTGATTTTCTTCTTCCACACATTAGGAACTTTAAGACATCCCAAGAGACTTGGGAAACATTGTCTTCATATTTTTGTTCCAACACAAGGGCTAGGAAGAACCAATTGTGGATTGAGTTTACCACTCAAAGAAAGCAACCCAAGCAAGCCATCTCAAAGTATGTGACCAAAGTCAAGGATGTATCTGATCAATTGGCAAGCATAGGAGAAGAGATTGAAGAGGAGAAAATTATGAGACAAGTAATCAATGGCATTAAGGCAGATGAAAAATGGGAGAGCTTCACAACTTCCATGGACTTGTACATGGACATGCAGATTCCAAATCTTACCACACTCATGGGGCAACTCTTCACCCATGAAGCCAAGCTTAGCAAGAATGGAGATTCATCAAGAGGTAATAGCTCTTCTGCCCTATACATAGATAAAGGCAAGACTAAAGAGAAAGGGAAAAACAAGAAGATTGAGGATGAAGGTAAAACCTCTCAAGCCAACTATACAGGGAGAGGTAGAAACTCAAGAGGTAGGGGTAGAGGAGGTAAGCAAGGTAGGGGGAGACCTCATAACTCCTCATCATGTAATATTTGTGGATTGTCCAATCATACTACAGATGAGTGTTATAGGAACTTCAAGAATCATAGAGGTAGAGAATTTCAAAGAGGTGGATAAACACAATCAAGAGGAAGATTCAACCATCATCAAGAGTAAAATAACAAATACAACAACAACTACAATAACAACTACCACAGAGGTTACAAAGCAAGGAAAGATTACAACAACTATAGAGAGGAGCAAGAGGATTCTCTTCTGATTATGAATATGACTTCAAAGCCAGGTATAAATGATGACCATCTCTTCTACATTGACTCAGGATGCTCAAACCATATGGCAGGCAATGTAGCTCTTCTCTCTGACCTTGAGGAACCAAAGGGTAAGCATCAGGTACAAATAGGTGATGAAACCAAGCACTTAGTGATCAATGTAGGAAATGTTAAGACCTTTGATGGAAATAGAAATCTGTTGAGCAGGGTTCTATATGTACCTGTAATTACCAAGAATTTGATGAGTGTTGGACAGATTGTGGAAAAGGGTTTGCAGGTCAGGTTAAACAAATATGGAGCATTTATGGAGGATCCCCAACATGGATTCAAGAGAATTGCCACAGGATAAAAGACGGGTGGATTATTTACTTTTAAACTTGAAGATACAAGGAATATTGGATTTCATAGCTAAAAAGATCAAACATTGTCAGAGCTTGAAATTTGGTATAAGAGATTAGGACATGTTGGTGAAAGAACTTTAAAGCAAATATGTAGAGATCAATGTGTGCTTGGGATACCTAATGTATCCAAGCAACACATGATCTATAAATATGGTGCTTGTCAGTTTGAAAAATCTCACAGGTTACCCTTCTCAAAGAAAGGTTACATGCATGAAGATTACCTAGAGCTTGTCCATACAGATGTATGGGGACCAAGCAAGGATCCCTCAATTTTCTGATCAAGGTATTATGTATCTTTCATTGATGACTTCAGTAAGTGGACTATCTTATATTTTACGAAGCACAAAGATGAAGTATTCAGTTGTTTTAAAAAGTATCTTGCACTTGTTGAGAACCAACCAGGAAGAAGTCTAAAGAGACTAAGGTCAGATGGAGGAGGTGAGTACTTCTCAAATGAGTTTGATGCATTCTTGCAGGATAGAGGAATCAAGAGAGAACTTACAACAAGGTATACCCCTGAGCAAAATGGGGTGGCAGAGAGGAGAAATAGACTAATTGTTGAAATAGCTAGGTCAATGCTAAATGAGAAAAAATTACCTAATTATTTGTGATCAGAAAGTGTATCTATTGCCACTTATCTTGTTAATAGGTTTCCATCCAAATCTCTTGATGGGATGACCCCATATGAAGCTTGGCATGGTAGAAGACCTTCACTTGATCATTGAAGGATCTTTGGATGTGTTGCTTATGTGCATATCCCTTCTCAAATTAGAGATAAGCTAGACCCTAAGGCAGAGAAGTGCATCTTCATAGGGTATGACTTGAATCAGAAAGGATACAGGTTTTACAATCCTTCCAACAAAGGATTTATGGTCAGTAGAGATGTTGTCTTTGATGAGAATGACTCTTGGTTTGAAAGTGAATGCAGGAGAGAAAATCTACCTTATGACTTGGAAGAGGAGTTTCCAAGCCTCACCAAGCAGGAGCCAAACCAGATTGAAGAAATCAAATTAGATGATGAAGACATCATCAACCTAGAGGAATTTAAGGCATGGAAGTTCAAAGGCAAAGTAAAAAAGAAGAAGTTGGAGGATATACCTGAATCATCCAACCAAGCAATCAGAAGATCACAAAGAGAGAGCAAGAAGCCAATCAGATATGGGTATGACACTTCTTTAGTTACTAAGCACTCTGTTTATCTTGCAAAAGACTTGTCATTTGAAGAGCCATCATCATGAAGAGGCAAAGACCAAGGTAGAATGGAAGGAAGCTATGGATGAGGAGATTGAAGCACTCAAGGAGAATGATCATTCTCATGGGAGCTAGTGCCAAAGAAAGAGTCTATGAAGGTAATTGGTTCTAGATGGATCTATAAGATCAAGAGAAATTCTGATGGATCAATAAGCAGGTACAAAGCTGGAGTTGATTTTGAAGAAACCTTCTTACCTCTCGCCAAAATGCCAACCATCAGGTATTGGTAAGTGTGGTTGCATCAAAGAATTGGAACATTTATCAATTGGATGTAAAAGATGCATTTCTAAATGGCTGGATTTCAGAGGAGGTGTACATGTCTCAACCTCCTGGGTATGAGGACCCAAGCAAGATAACATATGTGTGTAAATTGAACAAAGCTCTTTATGGATTGAAGTAGGCACCTAGGGCATGGAACCATAGGTTGACTACATACCTTCAGGATCAAGGATTCATCATGAGTAAAGCAGATACCTCTCTGTTCATTAAGAGGAGTAATTTAGAGGTAATATGCCTATGTGTATATGTTGATGATATCATACTCATAGGTAATGATGCTAATGGCATCAAGTAGATTAAGAATCAAGTGATGCAGGAGTTCAAAATCAATGATCTAGGATCACTAAAGTATTTTCTTGGACTTGAGTTAGTCTATACTAACTTTGGAATTTATATTACTTAGAGAAAGTATATACAGGACATGTTAAAGAAGTTTCATTTGCAGGATGCCAAGGTAGCAAGCACTCCAATAGAGGTAAACCAAAAATTATGTGCTCATGAAGGTGATGAACTTGAGAATATTGCAGGTTACCAAAGCATAGTGGGAAGCTTAAATTATGCTACATTGACAAGGATTGATATTGCTTATGGAGTAAGTGTTTTAAGTCAATTTATGCACAAACCTAGGGGACCTCACTTGGAAGCTTCCAAGAGGATTTCGAAGTACCTTAAGGGCACTCAAAATCAAGGATTATACTTTCCTTGTACCTCAGATTTGGACATCAAGATATATTCAGATGGAGATTGGGCAGGTTGCAAAGATGATAGAAGGAGTACCTCAGGTTACCTATCTTTTGGAGGTGACAAACCTATATCATGGTCTTCCAAGAAGCAACCTACTATTGCTTTATCCTCAACAGAGGTATAATATAGAGGATTGGCCAATGCTACTCAAGAGGCCATATGGATCAGATTGTTATATACAGATTTGGGTTTGCATACTAGGTCTCCAATGATTTTTGGAGATAATACAAGCTCATTACATCTTGCAGCAAATCCTATTCATCATGCTAGGACCAAGCATATAGAGGTCGATTATCATTATGTGAGAGAGAAGCTATTGAGCAAGAAATTCAGTTGACATATGTATCAACCAATATGCAATATGCAGACTTATTAATCAAAGCAATTGATGGTACTAAGCTTTGCAGGTTTAAAGCTATGATTGGATTGGAGGACATTCAAGAGGAGTGAATAAGAAGACCAAGCCAAGATGTTTGGCTTGAGGGGGAGCTATTGGTGCAAGTGCCAAGCATACACACTTGGCAAGGCATGAGAAGATCCCATATCAAATGGTTGAAGTCCCATGAGAACCATTGCTATGGATTCTTTACCTTTTACCATTGGTAAAAGTCTATTTGACTTAGAGGAATATTTGTAGCTACCACTAAACTCGTGCAAATTGTTAGAAAGAAAAGCTACGACTTCATTTGGAGAGAATATCTCCTAGAATAGGGGAAGACTTTTTAGTGAGAGCCAAAATTGAATTCAAATTCAAATTCTGAATGGAACTTCTATAAAAGATGAATGTAAAAGACTCATGACAAAGATCACTACGATCCCGAGTTTTTTGTTGATCACATTGTACGGGAGTAAGGCTCACATCATATCCTACACCTCTATCTATCATTGGGCATTGATCATCATGCCAATGATCATGTACACCATTGTTTCATAATACAATAGATCATTCATTATATCTGGTGATCTCTCTGTCATAGTCACTCAACACAATCATTTTGTATTGCTTATATCTCAGTCATTTCTCCGTGATTTTCCATGTTCTATAGCTTGTTGGAATCATCTCTAAGTCCTCTACATTGTAGTGAGTAGATTCAGAGAAAAGTGCGTTGAGGTGGTGTTGCTCTAGCACAATGGTGAGAACCACGTTAAGAAGCTTCACCTCCTTAATGTCAATCCGCGGAAGAGATAGGAGTGATATGAAGATCGTGAATGTGAGATGAAGTGAGAGTGAAGGTGAGAAGCATAGAAATGCACACACACATGCACACACACTACGAAGAGACAAGCAAGACACAATGGAAGGTGGGAAATTAGCTCTATTACTCAAGAACACTATTACAAGCTCAAAAGAACTCTAACCTCCAACAAGCTAACCTTGACCACCCAAAAATGAGCTCTCTAGCTCTTTTTATAGTTTCTAGACTAGTTTTGACCGGTTTCACATCTAGTGACCGGCCTAGTTAAAAAATAGGTCCTAGATGCTATTTGGAAGGGTAAACGGTGTCTAAAAATAATGAAAATTGGTACGCGCATTCTACCTAAGCTCCTCAAGCTCGAGGACTCCTCGGCTTGCACAAAATGGAGCTATGGATTACAAAATGGGGTTTTCTATGTTACATATGTTACAATTAGTGATAAAAATCACTGTTGAATGTTTTGAAAAGTGATAAAAAACATATTTGTTTGAGAAATTGATCCGACTGGCTTCCTGCTCCGTCGTTACATGCTTCCGTGGCATTTGTGCCTCTGGCTTCTTCCAACACCCCCCTCCCTCTCGCTTCTGTCGTCCTCGACAGAACCTTGTTGTGCGGTCTGTCGGATGTAGTTTTGTAGGAGGTCGTGAGCGAGGGTGTGCTCAGATACTCGAATGCCTCGGGCTAGGTCTGCCTCGAGCTTCTCCCAATTAACTGGTTGTGGTTCATCTGATGGTGGGAGTCTGTAATGCGTGGAATACACCAACTGTTCACAGGCAAATAATTGCAATAAGTGGATCGGCCTGCTGATGAACACTTCAGAGTGGTATTCCCAGAAACCGGTGGTGAACATTTCTTCGAATGTTTTCTAGTAGCACGCCGGTAAGTACTTGACTCTGCAATGCCAGGCATAACACACCCGGAGCGATGGCGTCGTACTCATGTCATATGCGAGATCCAAGTTGCCATGCTCAAAGCCCGGGGTATTAACATGTGGTGCTTTGACTCGCCGGAAGACTTTAAATATCATTTGCATCATGTCAAAGATCTTGACAGTCATATGCGCTGCGATATCATCCATATATCTCAAGCGAGGGAGCCAGTGACGAATCGTTGCCATCATGTAGCCAATTGTCGGTAATCCTGTAGGTGGCCTGAAATATGGGTAGTTCAGCTAGTCCTGGCACTGCTTATTGTTTTGTACTTTGAGAGCAAAGGCAGTCCAGGAGCGGCGACGTGGCACGGGTCCCCAACATGGGTTGTATTTTAAATGTAAAGGTGCCTTAACCCATGTGCTCATCATTTCAGGGTACTCCTGTAAAAGACGTGTACGCCAATCTGGTTGATAAATAGTGCCTTGTTGCGCATCCAGTGGCAAGTCTTCAGGCTCGAATTGAGTTGCATGTGATGGCTTCTTGCCAGTTCGCTTCTCTATGGCCAGCTGGTATTCGGCCATTAGCATGAAGTAAGGTTTGTATTGAAGCTCATGCCCGGATATGTACCTGCGTGGGGCCAATTGAGCAAAGTAGGGAGATTGCAAAATTCTTTCTTCGATCATGGCCATAGCGTGTAGCTGGGCCTCGACTCTAGCTGAGTGCGTTGTTCCAATTTCCTCAATAGTCTTCATCCACGCGAGGGTCGGAAGTTCATACGTCATCTGGCCTTCAGCCGTGACTTGTCCGCCTGGGATGGGCTGTGGCTCGTACGCCTCTTCAAATGTTTCCTCCACCGGGATGGTGACCGTTTCTTCTTCAGCTGGAAGCTCAGGTGGGGAATCTGGCCTTGGTGGCGCTTCATATACTGCAATCTTTGATTCAAGGGTCGATACCTAGGCCCGTAATGAGTTGAGTTCCTCTAGGAGGTCAGGAGAGGGGTCCACAGGTTCTGGTACTTCTGCTGCTACTTGTACTTGTTGTGTTGCCGGTTCTCTGAGCTGTAGTAGCTTGTGATCTTCCTTTAACTTCTGATGCTCGTCGTTCATCCGATCATAGTCCTCGAGCAGTCTAACATGGTCTTCTAGCAACATCTTCATTGCTTCGGATGGGATTGCCTTGAATCTGCTAGGACTTAAGGGTTGTTCTGGATGGTCCAATGCCGCTTCCAAATTCTCTCTATTCTGCTCTTGGAGTCTCTGGTTCTCCTCTTTTGCTGCGGCTAGGTGTCTTCTTAGTAAGCCCATGTTTCGTGTTAGCGTTGCATTGCGGACTGTCTGGGCTCTTAATAAATTATCCAAGTCAGCAGTGGCTTCCTTGGTCTTTTCTTCGCTTTCTAGCTCCAATTTGTGATATGCCTCGCGTAATTCCTGGTAGCGGGTGTTCAGGGAGGCATTCTCAATAGATAATAAATTAAGGTGCGACTGTAAGTCATTGGTTGTCCTCTGCAGCTGCTGATAATTGTCACCAAGAGATGTGAACTCATCTCTTACTTGCGTCATACACATGAACATCTGTCGGAATGCATTATCTACAGTGGGTGATAGTATTAACGGGGTGCTAAATGAAGATACAGTTGGTGTAGATGCAACGGGAACGGGGAATGGGGATGGGAAGGTGGATGATGTAGTGATTGTTGAAAATTGTGATGTGCCTAAAAATGTTTGTGCCGTGAGTGAAGTGAGTGATGGTGGAGTGGGTGGTGAGATGTCCATGTCAGTGGACGTATCTAGTGCAGTGACCGTGAATATGGGTGTGATCGTGGGTGCTCGTGCTGGTGTAAATACGGGATTTACAAATGTTGAGGGGTAATTTACAGGGGGGCTGGCTGGAGCAGCTTGGTGGAAAGGGGAAAGAGGGGTTACGGTGGGTCGGGGAGGTGAGACGGGGGAGAAGGTTAATGGCGGGGGGAATGGGAATAGGGGTCTTGGAGTTGTGGGGAAAGATGGAAAAGATGGATGGAGGAATGGGTTGGATAGAAAGGTGGGTGTGGGTGGGGGTAGACTAGGGCTAATGGGTACGGGAATTGTGGGGTGAGTGGTCGTAACGACGTTTTCTACGACGCCATCGGCGAATGAAGAAGTTGGTCTGGGGGAAGGAGGGTGAAGAGGGGAGGCTGGATGGACTGGCGGTGAGAGAGGAGCGGTTGGGGTGGTCGGTGCTACTGAGGTTTGTACAGCTGTAGCGCGAGGTGGGGAATCTACAAAGATGGTTTCAACTGCCACCGAACTTTCGGGGACGAGGCGTGCCTCCCTGGCTTGTTCTGAGGATTGTGCTCCGGTTGGTACATGAATGTATTCGCCGGGCTTTGAAAGCAGTCGTACTCTGCGGGGGTCAAACTGTGGTAGTGGCTTTCTTTGCAAGTACCTGAGGGCTTCGTTAGAGCCTACTGATTTGACTAACTCGCGGAATCCTTTGATGTATGCGTCCTCGAATCCGCCTGTGACCAGTTCTTGTTCTATTATTTTTTGGCTCTCTTCCTCTGTCAGCTTCTTGCGTGCCCAAACTTTTTCCATAGTTCTATACAGCTTCTTGATAGCTAGAGTGTAAGCCGCTGCCTCGTAAGTTTCATCTTCATGGGTACTTGTATCGCCATGTGTGTCGGTTTGTTGGCCTTGGCCATTTGTCTGTTCCTGCTCTTGGGATTCATGTGTTCCCTGGCTAGCTTCATCGTCTCCTTCGTCGTCATCGGTTGCGGTCCTTTTGTCATCAGAGCTGGACACGATCTGTCCTTGTGGCTGATCCCTGGGTGTAGTAGGGTAGCTAGGCCTTTCAAATTCTTGGGAAAACAAGTGTCCTTCTGAATACTGGAACTGATTGGAGAATGCATCGGGCATCTCAAGATCAAAGGTTTGGTCCAGTGGCTCTGCTTGTCCTGGTTCTAAATGCGGTATTGGAAAAGAGAAAGCTTCCGCACCAATAGTGGTGGGAAGTTCAGCTGCTGTGGTGATAGGTTCTGTGGTTGTGGCTGCTTGGGGTGCGACAGTACTGGTGGTGCCTTCCGTTACCACTGGTCTAGATAACCGTATACGAATTGGTGGTACTGTGGGAGTGGCTGCTGTTGGTGACTGCTCTGGAGATGGTTGTGGCGAGGGTGATTATGGGACTTGTAGGCACGGGATAGTACCTCTCATTCGCTTTCCGGCTCTGCCTTTGCTAGACTTTCTAGCCTTCCTAGTGGTGCCTTTAAATGCTTTCAGTTCCTCACTGGTCATGGCACGCTCTATGGGTAAGTCATATGCCAAGCACATATATATGATCCTGGTGAGGGCGCAGCACCTATTGATTACCTTCTTTCGCTCCCATCGATGTTGTGCCAAATAGAGCTGATCAATGATCCAGCTGGCTAGATCAACCGTCTGCGGTCCAGTACATGCTAAGTATAATCCAAACCAGATTCTCTTGTGGGGCATGGTAAAACGATCCTGAGCTGGGAAAGCAAAATGCTGCATGCATATCCGTAATGGCTTAGAGAGCTCAGGTGTTATAGCAGAAATATCCTCCCACTTAGTTACGTCACCACGTTTCATCTGCTCTGGGACTAGCCGTTCTTTCTCCGTTGGAGTGTGTGTTCCATGTATTTTGATGGCGGCTCTGATTAAATCCTTCGAAAGATAAAATCTTTTGTAAGGTGGATTATCCACTAAAGAAGGCAAAATAAAGGTTCCTGGGATGTCCTTATTCTCTGAGGCTAGCAAAGTGGTGATTAAATAATAACACCTATAAAAGTCAGGTTTGGGCAGAGGATCACTGAAATACTCTGTGAAGCCGGCTCTGGCCCAAACATGAGTTAAGTCCTGGGTGTTCTGTAGGCCTTCGAATTCTCTTGAGAAGAATTGATACTTGCCCCATGTGCGGTCATCAAATGTCATATTTGCTTCAAAAATGAAGTCAGCATCAGCTAATGGTCCTGCTAGGCCTTGGAACCAATGAGAGTTACGGTGTATCTTCTCTATGTATCCCATAGGTGGATTATCGATTGGCATGGGTCCAGGAAATCCTTGGAACTCTGGCGGTGGAGCGGTCGGGTGGGATTCTGCTCGTAAAACATTGAGGGGCACCGCAGCTACGCTGGGGCCTGCTTCCGATGGTCCTGCTTCGGTTTGCATGATGACTGATGAGCTAATGGAAAAGATCTGCTACAAAAGATTAACACATTAGTATGGAAATTAATTATGATCCCATTAAGGTGAGACCGCAATCCCTTTCCATAACCGATGTGTAACCCGTGTAGCCAAGTGTCGTGAAGTGATTGATGCAATGATTATTTGCAAAACTAATGCAGGTCTCTAGATACCTTCATGGTCAGATTATGCATACATTTCTTGATGAGCCGTTATTATGCATGATGTGGGGTTTGGGTGTATGAATTTATACAAGGTTTGGTTGAAGGTGAATTAGTACAAGGGTGGAGTTTAAACGGGGTGGGAGAATTGTTAGATACGATGGTACAAGAAGACGTCTGGATACGTTTCGGTATCCATTTCCTAAGAGTCTTTGAGTGGGTGGTGTGTTTCTGCTGAGGGACAAAAAGTGGTATCGGGTTTGGTGGTATTGAAGGATAAAAAGGTTTTTGAAGGGTATATATTACATGGCTTGAGGGTTGGGCTATAATACATTGTTTGGGTACCCAAATCTGCATGGGTGTGGGTCTATGGATAAGGTATTTCTTGGCGATCCAAATCTGTCGAGTATTGGTACTTGTAGAAGAAGATCGAGGGGACTTTGGATGCTGACTCTGCTTCTTTTGAAACTTTGTCCTGTTCTCGTCTGATGTGTTGCCAATAGCCTGTGATTGCTGTCCTTTTGGCACCCATATTGGTTTCGTGCCACTTGTTCTGTGATGTTGATACTGCTGCTTTCTTTGCCTTGTCTGGTGGTATCGTTGGTCTGGGTTCCTCTGTTGTGGTTGACTCCTTCGTGGTTGGGTTTGAGAGGTCCATTGGACGCTCTGCTTTGGAAAAGAAGGGAGATCCAACACTTGCGTGACCTGCCCATTAGGAAGTGATTCGTTCTTTATCTTTAATCTAGGCCAGTCCGCAGCAAGTTTGGAAGGATGAGCACCGCAGGGTGTTGTGCTCATTTGGCCGCTGATGCAACCCACCTGACCGCTGATTGTGTTCATCTGCCCTAGCGGTTGGGTAGCTGCCCCTTCTAGTTTGCAGGAAGCCCCAGGGAAGATCTCCTGTCGTCCTTCTGATTGACAATTGTCCCTAGCCAAGCCCGAGTGGGTTGGAGTAGACGTAACGTGACTGGTCTGACCCAAGATCTTCCGGTCTTCCGTCGCATGCGTTTCATAGGGTCTAGGGTTACAACCCTCAATTGGAATGCCGTTAGGGAAGTCAAGCGGTATCACTCGCTTCTGTTCTAAGGTTCCAATTTGTAGGGAGCCTTGTCTAAGATTTAGGTCCACTTAGTGATCGTATAGCCAATCTTGGCCAAGGATTAGGGGTTCTATCAGGTCGTCATCATGGCACACTAATAGCTTCGCTGTCATGGTCACATCCTTAATGAGGATAGGAAGGTCCACCTCACCCATGCAAGGGGTTTCCATGCCTCCTAGGCCTATGAGGTATGCCTCAATTGGCCGCATTTCTATTCCTGAATCCTTATAGTGGGACCATCTAATCGCACTAGTCGCAGCACCTGAGTCAATTAAAGCCCTGAGCTCTTGGCAAGGGTTGCCGTGCTCTAGCCTGACTGTAATGAATGGTCTCCTGTCCACTATGCTAGGATGAGTTCGTGACTTTACCTCACACATAGCCATGGGATATCTGGGTGTAGTTTCCATATGGTTATAATGTTCTCTCCCTAGTCCTTGTCTTCTTAACTTCATGCGTTTAATGCGTTCTATTGCTTCTGCCTGAGCTTCCGCTCGTATTCTATTTTCTTCCTCCTTACGCTTCTTTGCCAACGTGAGTCGTCTAAGCATATCCTCAGTAAGAGGTTCCTGATATAGCCTGACTCTACAGCCACTAATATAATTTGGCATTATATCTCCTTCTAAAGTGGCTAACTGTACTGCTCCACTTGTTGAGAGTCTGTTAATGATCATAGGTCCATAACCTCGCTTTTCTAACTTACGTGCGTGTTGCTTTAGCGTATATACTAGAACTAAATCTCCTTCTTTTAGGCCTTTATCTTTCACATGTGCATCAAACTATGCTTTCTGTCGCTTCTTCGCTGCATATATTCCTGCTGCTGCCTTGAGCCTGGTTTCTCCTAATCGTTCCAAGTCCATTATTCTCGCTGATAATTCATGGCCGGTCCACTGATGTTCTTGTGCAACCTTAAGGGTCGGTATCAAGAAGTCCAAAGGAAGCACAGCATTCTGACCAAAAACCATATGAAAGGGAGTTGCATTGAGTACGGTCTTGTAGGCCACTCGATATGCCCAAACAGCGTGGTGTAACTGTTTGTCCCAATCTGAACGTTTGTTGTTCACGAGCTTCGTCAGTACGTTACAAAGGATCTTATTAGTGCTTTCAGCCTGACCATTGGCCTGAGGATGATATGGTGCGGATTTCTTGTGAATCACCATAAAATCCTGTAACAAATATTCAATGACTTGGTTTAGAAAGTGAGTACCTCGATCGCTCACTAACTCTATAGGCAATCCATATCTTGTAAAGACATTCTCAAATAAGAATTTTGCAGTTGTGTGTGCATCATTCTTTTTCGTGGCTTTTGCCTCTACCCATTTCGTAAGATAATCTGTGGCAACAATAATGTATTCAGCATGTGTACCTTTTGCAGGGGGGTTAATGGGTCCTACAAAGTCTATACCCCACTTTGAAAATGCACGTCCGCCCATCATGGGTTTCAATGGCATTTCATCTCTGCGAGTAGGAAACTGGGTTCTTTGGCACACATCACATCTCTTAACATAGGTATGAGCATCCATGTGAAGAGTGGGCCACCATAATCCTGCAAAGAGGATGGCTTTGATTATCCTATCGGGTCCAAAATGACCTCCTGCAACACCTTGGTGTGCAGTCTCTAGTATGCTTAGATAATCGCTCTCATGAACACATTGTCTTAGATATCCATCTCGTCCTCTTTTGTATAGATTATCGCCAATAAGTGAATAATCTCGAGCTTCCTGCTCTAAACTGCGTTGTCGTGCTAAGGTCATTCCTTGAGGGAATGTTCTTCGTCCTCAAGTATGTCACTAATTGTTCGCTCCAGTCTGGTGTGAGAGACACGTGATATAATGTAGCATGCTCTACTGGTGGTCTTTCACAACAAACGTTGCATTCCTTACACAACTTGTAGACATCTGCTTCCATCGTAGGCCAATATACTCCTAATCTATGCAGAGTCTGTAATGTTCGATGTTTTGAATGATGTTGCTTTAATGCACCTATGTGTGGTAATTGCAACCAATTCGCATGTTCTGATTCATCTACACAACAAGCAAGAATCTTTTGATTATCCTGTTTATATATGCTTCCTGCTATGATTTGGTATCTTTGAGACTTGGTAATCTCTCCCTCTTTGATCTTTATCCTAGGATTCTTGGGTCCGTACGTGAGAATAGGGACTATAGGCTTAGCCCATTCTGGTGCTATCTCAAGGTTAAACAAATATGTGTCTGGTAGATCATCCGCTACTCCTTGAGGAGCTTCTCCTGAGGTTAATCTCGAAAGGTGGTCAGCTCTAAGATGTGTCTTTCCTTTCCTGACTACTACTTCAAAATCATACTCCATGAGTAATAGAAACCAACGTATCAGTCGTCCTGTGTTACATGGTTTGTTGACTAAGTACAATAGTGCTTGATGATCTGTAAAGAACTTGAATTTGTTGGCCAACAAATAGTGCCTAAACTTCTTTACTGCATAGATCATCCCTAATCCTTCTCGTTCTGTCGTGGTGTAATTTCTTTCTGCTACGTTCAATTGTCTGCTCGCGTAAGCTATGGGGAGATCTATGTTACCTTCATTCGTGGGTTGTGCTAACACACATCCTATGGCATAATTGGATGCATCCACATGTACATGGAATGGCTTAGTCCAATCAAGTGTAGTCAATATAGGTGCTGAGCACAAGCGTCATTTAAGTTCATTGAATGAATTTTCACATTCATCTGTCCATTCAAAGTTGGTTAAAAGAGAGTAAAAAGGCTTGGCTATGATTGCATACATGTGTATGAATCTCCTATAATAACCGCAATGGCCCATAAATGCTTGTACCTCTTTCACATTAGTTGGTCTAGGTAATTCTGCAATTACCTTCACCTTTTCTTCATCCGTAGAGATTCCATTTTTTGACACAATGTGTCCTAGAATTTTGCCTTGTCTGACCATGAAAACGCACTTTTCTGGGTTCAAGCAAACGTGATATTCTCGACATTTTTTGACACAATGTGTCCTAGAATTTTGCCTTGTCTGACCATGAAAACGCACTTTTCTGGGTTCAAGCAAACCTGATAATTGATTCCAAATCAAAATCGCTTGCATCCTCAAATGCATCAGTGTTAGGTTCACACTCTTCTAAAATTGCATTGCACATGATTGGCTCTATCATGAAAACTGGTATGTCATAGCCATCCTCGTCACAGTGGGGTGTCCATTGTTCTTCATTGATGGCTACATCCATGGTTGCTAGGATTTCTGCCGAACCATGGGGTTCAAACTCTTCGTCTGGGAATACTACATGTGCATAGGCTGGATCTTGGAGGGTTCTTGGATGTTGTTCTGCACCTAAGGTCCTGGCTTCTAACCTTTCTTCCTCTTGTTTTGCTACTTTACACATCCATAAATGAGTATCCTCATGCAACCAAGAAGGACCTGATTCTAATGAGTGCACGGATTCTGTTTCTACTGGTGTCTTATGGATGGTATTCCATTGTATTGGGGGTACATCTCTATGTGAATAGTCTTTAAGATTGACTTTGGTAGTCACTCCTAAATGTTGCAAGTACAACGAATTAGTTCCCCAATCTTGTACAATTTGCAACTGACGCATGAATGGTCATCCCAATATCATCTCATAAGCATGGTTTTTTGCAAAGTCACAAATGGCAAAGGTATGCTCAAATTCTACACCACAAGTGGTGAGTGATATGCCTTCTAGTAAGCCTAATGGTTTTTCTATGTGTCCATCAGCCATTTGTAGCTTCATCCTGGTGGGTCTCAATGTTGGCTTACCCCAATGTTTCCATAAAGCGGTGGTAGCTATGGCTACTCCGGCTCCTGAATCTAAGATGGCTTTCGTGGTGTAGCCCTGATGGGTTATTGGAAGATAAGTGTTACCTTCCTCTCCTTCGCTTACATCTCCAATCTTTTCTACGGGTATTTCTGGTACCTTATTTTGTGATCCTATTTGTGAGGGAGTAGTAGCAAGCTCGGGGAATTGATTTGCTACATGTTTCCACAATTTTGGTTTTACCTTTAACAACTCCTCTAGAGTGAGATTACATTGTACTTTGGTATTCTTGATCACTTCCGTGTTTCTAGGGATTACTGATTCTTCATTCCTCACTATTATCGTGGGTGCTCTCATACTAATAGACTTTGCTTCCCAAGGTCCTGTGAACTGAGGTAATTCTTGTAAAGAATTAGATTCAAATCTTGTGTGTTCACTCAGTTGTTCTTCCTCTACATCATCGTAAATAGAGGGAATGTCTTGGGGAAATTGTTCCTGCAAGTCGTCTATTTCTTGAATAGGAGGATGGGTTCCTTGTTCCTTTCTCCACTTCTCTTCTTGGATTTCTCTCAAAAATTCATGGGAGTACCTATGTATGGAAGATAAATTGTCTTGGCTTTCTGTATTGGGTACTTGAGACAGGGATGGTGCATTCCTTTCCTGTGTCTCTGGGACAATAGGGTTCCTAGGCTGATTTTTTTTCTCTTTGCTCTCTATCAAATATTCTAGCCTCTCCATTAGTCCTTGAAAGTGTAGTTCCGGTTTTGCCATGTTATTCCAATTAAGATATCTAGAGGCTTCAAACAAAGCTTGTGCTAATTCTACCATCTTCATGCAAAGTTTAGTTCTCTCAATTTCTAGATCAGCTCGAGGGTAGTTTTTGCTCATTTCAGCTACCTGAGGTCCCTCTTTTAATCTAGCCTGATATGCATGAAACATCATGTCTAGATTTTCTGGTATGGGTTCCGCTAAAATTGATCCTGATTTCTGAGCTGGATTCTCTTGATTCAATTCCTGTGAAGTCAATTCTTGGATTTTGGCTCTAGATTCCTTTAAACTTCCTTCCAACTCACTTATCTTTTTACTCCATTTTCTCTTAATTCTTTCTCTAGAATCTTTCCAAGATTTTGTCTTTTTACTGCTAGATTCTGCAACTTCACTAGTTCCGGCTACTTTCTCTTGATTAAGCTGTTGGTTTTGTAAGAGCGCCTGGGCTCTTGTTATAGCTTGGATAGGCACGTATGTAGGGTTGGATCCATCTGCGTTACTTACAATACCTATCACGTTGATCGGTGTCACATTTGAAGCATTAACAGGGTTCTTAGGACAATCTTTGATTATGTGCTCTTTGCTTCAATCGGCACAAAAGCCTTGGATGTTATAGTACTGTGATTGTCCTGCTATCGGGGGATGTGGACAATCCTTTATGAAGTGATCTCCTTGGCACCTAAAGCATGGTCCTCTAGGGCCGTGTGGTCTTTGTTGTCTTAATTGGGGCCGTGGATTTGGGTTTGTGTACATCACATGAGCGTAGTCGGGCTCCCAACTAGGTTCCACTGGTGGAGTATCGTAATGATATGTCTCCACGTGTTCTGGTGACTCTGTGTAATAAGCGGGTGGACTATCTACATGCGTAGAGTCAAAACTGTTTGAGTGTGGGTCACTCTCTGTGATCAAAGGTGAAGAAGGCACTAAGGCCCTACTTAGGTTCTCTTCTGCAGCAGCGTATTTGACTGAGATGACATTCGCTGGTGGGGGTGGCTGTTGAGCTAAGACAGGTTGAGGTCTCTGTTGAGCCTGGTATGGGTAGTTCTGAGGAGGCCTATAGTAATAAGGCTGAGCATTGTATTGGCCTTGATACCTACCTGGCTGCGGGTATGCTTGCGGGTAGTTCTGTCTCACGGTCTGTTTGTTGTACGGGCAGTCCTGAGCCGTATGATTCGTGTATCTTCTCTCAATTGTACAATATTGGCCACTAGGGTTGGTTTGTGGTTGTGGTGCATTAAGACACACATTTGCCATATGGTCACCACCACAGGTGTAACAACGCTTGTTCATTAGCACCCTAGGTTTACTAGAAACTCCTAGTTTCTGGGCCACTTTTTCTGCAAGGTCTTCTATTGAGCTAGACAATTTTGTGGATGCTAGAGATGAACAGTCTGAGTCCTTATAGACCTTTCAGAGTTCCAACTCATCTCCTAAGTTGTCCTCAATGTCTATACAAATTCTTACACATTGCTCTAGCGTTCTGGGTTCTTTTAGGTACACGTAGGAGCGTAGTTTAGAGCTCAACAAGCCATCTAAAAACAATGACACTTGCTTAGCTTGTGAGGGTAGCTCTTGCATTGGACAACATTCAACATATTGTCTAAAACTACGTCCTGCCAGTCTAACTGTTTCGTGAGGAGTCTGTTTAAAGCTATGAATCAACGAAGACGTGTCATGTCTAATCCCACTTTTAGAGAATTCGGTGATGAATGACTCTAAAAGGTGATGGATGTCTCTGAATTGCCTTTTTTGCAGAGGTTGGAACCAAGTTAAAGCGGTATTCTTTAACGTTAGTCCAAATGCATTGTATTGCGTGAACATGTCTTCAACTTGTTCTGCTCTTAGTACTTGCTTGAATTCTACGACGTGGTCATAGGGATCTCCTGTCCCATCAAAATAATTCTTCATTGATTTTACTAACTGTGTGGGTCTCAATGTTCTTGCGTGGTCGCGTGGCCTAGGTAGAGGAAAATCATCTCTACCACCTGGTATTCCATGATCTCTTTGTCTATCCGCTCTATTAGTGTCCATGGTTGTTCTATCTCTCCCTATGGGATGAGTGAAGCTTACTTCCGGTCTCTCTTTATTTCCCTCTCTTTGATTTCCATGGGCTGAGGATGTTCCTGCCCCTTGCTGACTTGTATTCATGTTCGTTCTAGATGGAGGGAATACCAATTCACCTCTCCATGTGTATGTGTTTTTAGCGCGGTCAGGCACCACAAAGACTCTTTCTGAAGTCTCATCCAGGTATACGACCTTTCCAGGTGTATCCGGGTCCTTGAACTCGTATATCGTGATGATACCTACCTCACTAAGTATTTCGGTCTTGTATCTCCAAAAGGCTTCATCAGTTTCTTTATTTACAAACAACTCTATGCTTCTGTTGTCCTGAGGGATCCATTCTGGGATTAGTACTCGTGTCAGTACAGATTTCCCTCTAGGTGTTCTAGGCTCTTCTAATGGTTCTTTTCCTTGGGATTTAGTTTCTGTCTCTGGTTGAATCACGCCAAACCCGTTGGTATTGTTTGGCTGCGTACTTAAGATGTACATTGTTCCTTCCTTGTCTATGTAAGCGTCTCTCTCGAATTTCACCACTGGATGTTCCAATCCAATGGGTTGATCGGGGTTGTGCATTTGCACCACTTGCCTTCGCAAACCATCCTCATAGATGCGAGCACCTAATCGGTTGGTTCGGAGAAACTCTAGTTGCGTTCTATAGGGTCCTTCTGGTTTTTCTAAATAGGCTACATTCGACCCTCCTTCTAGTCTTTCTGTGCTAAATGCCATTTCTGAATCACTAGTATCTGAGCTCTCGTAGGGATAACTAGTGTTCAATTGCTGAGCCCACGATCGAGCAGTAGTTCTTACACGTGCCTCTGATGATCTAAGGCTTCGTCGGTCTGACTTACCTATATGTTTGCCCGATCTAAGGTTCATTAATTTTCTTCCTTGCACACTCAGTACTCGCTCAGATCGTCAATGATTCTTTGTTATTAACTTCTTGTTTCTTTTTAAAGGTCTTTAAGTTCTTGTCTTAATGTTCGCGTCAGGAATTCGACTTTCCGTTATAATTTTGAGTTCTCGTTCCGTCAGACTTATGTTCTTTCCTTCAGGTTTTCGTCACACACACCTTTACTTTAGTCTTGAACTTGATAATTTTAACTCTCTTGAACTTGAGGCGTTCCTATCGTCGTTAATCCACAACACTACCGTTTAGCCTAAGCTAAGAATTGACTGAGGGGGTTGAGTAATCTTCCAACCTCGAGTCAGCTTTTCTGGTTGCTCTGATGCCCAAGAAGCCGCGCTTCCCAAGCTTTATGCCCTTCACTGCCTTGCCTTGGTTGCCTTCGATTGCCCTTGCTAGACCTGGAAAAATCCAATATTAGACCAATTCACAGTTGGATGATCAAGCACTTGAGTATATGCACCTTTTAAGTTCCTTCCCTTTTGCCCAAATTTCCAATGTTTGCCCCCTGGCTTTCTAGTCCCAAACTAGGTCAAGCTCAAAATAGCTTATCTAAAAATAGATGTATCCTTGAAGAAAAAAACAGTTGACGTCACGTAGTACTCGTCAAGAGCTTTCTAACGAGCTATTAAGCTCAAAAAACAGACTTCGGATGAAAAAGTTATGACTGTTCAGGCCCTGGGGGGTAAAAACTGACAAACAGGTTTTTTTCTCCAAATATGAGCTAAGGGGTCTCCTATGAGTCTAATCACCCAAAAATTTTCCAAAAATAGCCCCAAAATTGGCCAAAAATTGAAACCCTAAAATTTGCGATGGGGGTGCACAATCGCGATGGTCTGAGACAATCGCGATGGTCTGGGACCGTCGCGATGGCGTGAGGGTGCACAATCGCGATGGCGTGAACCTAGACAATCGCGATGGCGTGAAAGTGCACCGTCGCGATGGTCTGGATTTGCACAATCGCGATGGCGTGAAATTGCACAATCGCGATGGCGTCAGTCAACGGTCAACGTGCACAATCGCGATGGTCTGAAATGCACAATCGCGATGGTCTGGGCGCGATGGCGTGAGCCAATCGCGATGGTCTGAATTTTTGAAGTGTCGCGATGGTGTGAGGGTGTCGTCGCGATGGTCTGAAGTGCACCGTCGCGATGGCGTGAACTTGGACAATCGTGATGGTCTGAAGTTGCACGGTCGCGATGGCGTGAACTTGCACAATCGCGATGGCGTGAACCTAGACAATCGCGATGGCGTGAAAGTGCACCGTCGCGATGGTCTGGATTTGCACAATCGCGATGGCGTGAAATTGCACAATCGCGATGGCGTCAGTCAACGGTCAACGTGCACAATCGCGATGGTCTGAAATGCACCGTCGCGATGGTCTGAGCGCGATGGCGTGAGCCAATCGCGATGGTCTGGGCGCGATGGAGTGAGCCAATCGCGATGGCATGACACAATCGCGATGGTCAGAGACCATCGCGATGGTCCGGCCAAGCCGTCGCGATGGCGTGAGCCAATCGCGATGGCGTGACACAATCGCGATGGTCAGAGACCGTCGCGATGGTCCACCAAACTGTGATTTTTTGAGATGCAGCTATGGATTCCTACACACGCTGGGGTCGCCTACACGGTGGTGAACTCGCCTTCCTCAAAATCTGAACTTTGCAGACCATCGCGATGGTCTGACACAGTCGGAAATTTCTGACAGAAGCTGAAAATTTTACCTTTTCCAAGCTTTCTTGATGCACTGGAGCTCTGTACCTGCAAGAAAACTCAAGAAAACCAAAGTACACACAAGCACAAAAGCTCTCTCTCACTCTCTCGCATGCACAAATGAGGGGAAATGAGGAGAATGGGTGGATATGGTGAATTTTCTGATTTTTTTGGAGATGAAGATGATGATGCGGTGATGAAGATGGAGTGTCGGGGAGGTGAAAAACACTAAAAACTAAGTAAAAACCATAACAAAAACTGAAATTTTTACCTTCCAACGCCACTTCTTGCTATACTCTTACCATCACACATTCGTCCTAGACTCGATCCCCGGCAACGGCGCCAAATTTGGTGTTGCTCTAGCACAATGGTGAGAACCACGTTAAGAAGCTTCACCTCCTTAATGTCAATCCGCGGAAGAGATAGGAGTGATATGAAGATCGTGAATGTGAGATGAAGTGAGAGTGAAGGTGAGAAGCATAGAAATGCACACACACATGCACACACACTACGAAGAGACAAGCAAGACACAATGGAAGGTGGGAAATTAGCTCTATTACTCAAGAACACTATTACAAGCTCAAAAGAACTCTAACCTCCAACAAGCTAACCTTGACCACCCAAAAATGAGCTCTCTAGCTCTTTTTATAGTTTCTAGACTAGTTTTGACCGGTTTCACATCTAGTGACCGGCCTAGTTAAAAAATAGGTCCTAGATGCTATTTGGAAGGGTAAACGGTGTCTAAAAATAACGAAAATTGGTACGTGCATTCTACCTAAGCTCCTCAAGCTCGAGGACTCCTCGGCTTGCACAAAATGGAGCTATGGATTACAAAATGGGGTTTTCTATGTTACATATGTTACAATTAGTGATAAAAATCACTGTTGAATGTTTTGAAAAGTGATAAAAAACATATTTGTTTGAGAAATTGATCCAACTGGCTTCCTGCTCCGTCGTTACATGCTTCCGTGGCGTCTGTGCCTCTGGCTGCTTCCAACAGGTGGTCATTGGTCAAACTCTGTAGATGTCCTAAATTATCGGGGGTAATGCTATGTTGGTGCAGACCAATCACCAATTGAAGGCTTGGAAGGTTAAAGAGTGAAGGAAGGATCAACTATTGAAGCTTGGAAGAAAGACATATTCAGAGCATAAGAGAAGTGTACACATATGTACATTAGTATAGTCATAGGTGACTTAGATCTTTGTTTGAGTAAGAATCTTGTACAAATTATCTATAAATACTTTGAGAAAAGTCGGGGCATGTATGAGAGCATATGTGACAATAGTTAGAAGCCAAGATTGAGGAAGTTAGAAGTCATGAGATAGAGGAAAAGTTAGTTGAGTTAGCTCTCATCACTCAGTTGTAAACTTTTCTGAGTAATTGAAAATTTTGCGCCCAATGTTTCTGCGTGTTCTCCTTCTACAGTAGATCAATCGTGAAATGATTTTGTACAAGTCTAAGTTGGAAGGTGCTTGACCTCTGTACAAAGTTTTAGCTTCCAATTGCAATCAGGCTTAGAGAATTAAGTGCAGGAACATTCATATGTGAAGTGTGTTCACAGGTTTCTAAAACAGGCGCAGATTTCGAAGTTATTGTTTTGATCATTTCTCCCAGCATAGTTTAAAGTTTTGCATGAGTGAGGGCTTAATCTTTAAGTTGAAAGATAAGCTACTTATGGCTAGAAGCATTTTGTAAAACGGGTTCGACATTGTGAGAACCAAAGTTAAGAAGTTAGGGGTGTCAAATCGACTTCTCAGAAGTACAGATTTGAACATAGGTAACTTGTGAAGTAAATTTCTCAAGTTATACTAAGGCTTTTGAAGTAATTCAACTTGGAGGAGATGCGCAATCTCTAGGAGATGATTCGTACAAAGTTTCATCAAAAACTTTACACGTTTGATAGGTCAATGTGAAGAAATAGTGCAGCAGACTTTTCTGTGTTTTATCCTTTTCACAGATTTTCTCAATTTTGATAATTTGGAGATTGGACCTCTAATTTAGTGAAGGTTTTGACTTACTCTTGGTATAGAGGTGCTCTAATCACAAGAGTAGGTTGTTCTTTTGGAGATTAACACTCTCCATCAGTGGTATCAGAGCAGGAGACATCAAAATCAAGGAAAGGAAGGTCCCGACTGCTGCAGATTCAAGAAGTTCAACATTTGAAGAACTAAGAAGTGAAAGCTTGGAGTCAAAAGCCTGAGGAGAAGACTACTCGACATCAAGAAAGGCAAAAGGAGTCTAATTCGAAGTAAAGGTACATACATTGTTTGTAAAGCTTGAAGATTTCAATACACAGGTGGATACAAGATGGGAGATGCTCTACAGATAGAGAAATTGGATAGGGAAAACTATCCTGCATGGTCAATGAGGATGGAAGCTCATCTTATGAGCAAAGATTTAATTGGTTACATCACAGGAGAAGAAGAGAAGCCAGAGTTCAGAGATCCTAGTGTTCCAACTAGGGAAGAGTTAGCAGATCTGAAAAATTGGATGAAAAAAGATGCTCAAGCTAGGAGCATTATCTATATGGGAGTCAATGATTACTTGTTACCTCATATTAGAGGTCTTGAAAGTGCAACTGACATATGGAATGCTTTGGAGGAGCATTTCCAGAACACTACAAAGTCAAGGAAGGCATCCTTATGGGCAGAGTTTACTACCTTCAAGAAGAAGGCCTCTCAATCCATCTCAGACTATGTAACAAGGATGAAAGATATTGCAGATGCTTTAGGAGCTGTTGATGAAGACATTGAGGAGGATAAATTGGTAAGGCAAATCCTTACAGGGTTGAGAGGTGATGACAAATGGAAGCCATTTATTTTGTCTACAGAACTATCACTTGACCATTTCACTCCTGATTTAAATCAATTGTTAGGTCAAATGCTAACATTTGAGCAGGATGTTAAAGGAGATGGTGACAAGAGTACAGGACATGCAATGTACTCAAAGGACAAGAAGAAGAATAGCAAAGGAAAACAACAAGCAGGTGAAGATGAAGGAACAACTACTCAAGCCAATTTCCTAAGAGGAAGAGGAGGTGGCAAAGGTAGAGGAAGAGGCAGGAACAACAAAGATGGAGGCAAAGCTTGCTGGATTTGTGGTAAGACAAATCACTTAGCTAATGATTGTTGGCATAATAATCAGAATAATGGTGGATACAATCAAAATTATAATTCAAGAGGAAGAGGTGGCAGAAATCAAAGAGGTAATTACAGAGGTAGAGGTGGAAGGAATTACTTTGGAAGAAATGCAGGTAGAGGATTCCAAAGTCAACAATACAACAACACCTACTACAATTATGCTTCAGATCAAAAGGAAGATTCAACATTGATAATGAATGCAACTTGTGAAAGGCAGAATGAAGATCAAAGAGTCTTCTACATTGACTCAGGATGTAGCAATCACCTGAGTGGTAACATATCTTTGATGACTGATTTGGAGAGTAAAGTTTTTAATCATGTTGTTCAAACAGGTGACAACACAAAGCACAATGTGAAGTCAATTGGATCAGTGAAGGCCAAGGATGGAAGCACATTATTGAGTAAGGTTTTGTATGTTCCTACAATCCCTAAGAATTTGATAAGTGTAGGACAAATTGTTGAAAAGGGATATGAAGTAAGGTTCACTAATGATGGAGTATATGTGGAAGACCCTAGCCAAGGGTATAAACAGATTGTTTCAGGGAAAAAGGAAGGAAGATTATTTACATTGAAGATTCAAGGCAATATTGGTCATGCTATGTTCACATATGGAGGACATAAGATCTCTGAGTTAGATCCTTGGCACAAGAGGCTTGAACATTTCAATGAAAGAGGTATTAAAGATATGGTTAACAATGGTTCAGTGCTTGGATTGCCTAATGTTGCAGGTCAACATATGACATACAAATGTGAGGCATGTCAATTAGGTAAGGCTCATAAACATTCCTATTCCAAGCATGGTTTTATGTACTCAGAGAAGCTTGAGTTGGTACACACAGATGTGTGGGGACCATCAAAAGATTTCAGTATAAATGGATCAAGGTATTATGTGATTTATGTTGATGATGCTACTAGGTGGATCACTATCTATGTGATCAAAGATAAGTCAGAAGTGTTTAATACATTTAAACACTATCATGCATATGCAGAAAGAATTACAGGTCATAAGTTGAAAAGACTAAGGTCAGATGGAGGGGGAGAGTATTTCTCTAATGAGTTCAGTGATTACTTATGGAATGCAGGTATAAAAAGGGAAGTTACTTGCAGGTACTCTCCTCAACAAAATGGTGTTGCAGAAAGGAGAAATAGAACTCTTGTTGAGTTTGCAAGATCCATGATGAAGGAGAAAAATTGTCCTAATTATTTGTGGGTTGAGGCTGTAAATACAGCCACTTATTTGGTCAATAGGTTACCATGTAAAGCCTTGCAGGGTATGACACCATATGAGGCTTGGTGGGGTAAAAGACCTACCTTGGATCATTGCAGAGTTTTTGGGTGTGTGGCATATGCATATGTGCCATCACAATTAAGGCACAAGTTGGAGCCTAAAGCTGAAAAGTATGTTTTCATTGGCTATGATGATAAGCAGATGGGCTATAGATTGTGGAGTCCATCAACAAAGCAATTTATGGTTTCTAAGGATGTTACATTTGATGAACAAAGCACTTGGTATGCAGGTACAATCAATATCAATACAGGTGATGAAGAAGAAGTGAGTCAAAGAAAAGGTAAATCAAAAGTTCAGATATTTGATGAGCAAGAGAATAATGAAGTGCAGGTTGAAGTGGAAGAGACACCAAGATTTGATCCTGAATGTGAAGAGCCAGAAACTTCAAGGAGTGGAGAACTCAGAAGGTCATCAAGAAATAGGTGGCAACCTACAAGGTATAGTTATGATACTTCATTTCTAGCCACAAAAGATTATGCTTATATGGTGAATACAGATGAAGACCCTTCTACATATGAAGAGGCAAAAGGTAAGGAAAAATGGGAGAATGCTATGCAGGAGGAATATGATGCACTATTGGAGAATCAAACTTGGGATTTGGTTCCTAAACCAAATAGTCAGAAGATTATTGGATGCAAGTGGGTCTACAAGACAAAAAGGTTTGCAGATGGAAGTGTGTCTAGATACAAAGCTAGACTTGTTGTCAAAGGCTTTGCTCAAACATATGGTATTGATTATGATGAGACCTATAGTCCTGTGGCAAAGATGACAACCATAAGGACACTCATTGCTATTGCTGCATGTAAAGGTTGGAAGCTATGTCAACTTGATGTGAAGAATGCTTTTTTGAATGGTTACATTTCAGATGATGTATTCATGGAGCAACCTCAAGGGTTCAGAGATAAAAGGTATCCAGATCATGTGTGCAAGCTCAAGAGAGCTTTGTATGGCTTGAAGCAGGCCCCAAGGGCATGGAACTATAGACTTGTGAAGTTCCTAAAAGAACTTGGTTTTCAGGTGTCTAAAGCAGATAGTAGCTTGCTTGTCAAAGCAAGTGAAAATGGTTTCATATATATGTGCATATATGTTGATGATATAATTCTTACAGGTACAGATGAAGAAGGAATACAAAAGCTTAAGAGGCAAATGGAAAAGGAGTTCAAGATAAGTGACTTGGGAGACTTATCATACTTCTTGGGCATGGAGATTACATATACTCAACATGGAGTATTTGTGACCCAAGAAAGGTATTTGAAGAACTTGTTAATCAAGTTTAAAATGGATGATTGCAGGGTAGCACCTACACCAATGGAGGTGAATCACAAATTGAGTAAGTATGGAGGTGAAGAATTCAAGGACATGAGACAATATCAGAGTTTGGTTGGTAGTCTTATCTATGCTACTCTAACTAGACCTGATTTATCATATGCAGTAGGGGTTTTGTCTCAATTTATGCATTGCCCAAGGAAAGAACATTGGATTGCAGGACAAAGGGTGTTGAGGTACATTAAGGGTACACTCAATGAAGGTTTGTATTATGGGTTTACCTCAGATACAAATATCAAAATTTATAGTGATGCAGATTGGGCAGGTAATCCAGATGATAGAAGATCAACCTATGGATACATGTGTTATGTGGGAGATAAGTTAATCTCATGGTGTTCTAAGAAGCAACATACAGTTGCTTTGTCTTCTACAGAAGCTGAGTATAAAGGCATGGTTGAAGCTGCAAAGGAAGTGATTTGGCTCAAGACCTTGATGAAGAGTCTTGACATTATGCATGGGGTACCAATTATATATGGAGATAACATGAGTTCATTGTATTTAGCTGCTAATCCTGTTTTTCATGCCAGGACCAAACATATTGAGATTCAGTATCAATTTCTAAGAGAGAAGATGATGGATAAAGAGATTGAAGTAATCCATACTTCAACAAAAGATCAGATAGCTGATATGCTTACAAAAGGCTTGGATGGACCAAAGTTACAAAGGTTCAAAGACATGGCAGGTATAAAGAAGATAGTGAAGACCTCAATTGATGATTGAGGGGGAGCTGTTGGTGCAGACCAATCACCAATTGAAGGCTTGGAAGGTTAAAGAGTGAAGGAAGGATCAACTATTGAAGCTTGGAAGAAAGACATATTCAGAGCATAAGAGAAGTGTACACATATGTACATTAGTATAGTCATAGGTGACTTAGATCTTTGTTTGAGTAAGAATCTTGTACAAATTATCTATAAATACTTTGAGAAAAGTCGGGGCATGTATGAGAGCATATGTGACAATAGTTAGAAGCCAAGATTGAGGAAGTTAGAAGTCATGAGATAGAGGAAAAGTTAGTTGAGTTAGCTCTCATCACTCAGTTGTAAACTTTTCTGAGTAATTGAAAATTTTGCGCCCGATGTTTCTGCGTGTTCTCCTTCTACAGTAGATCAATCGTGAAATGCTTTTGTACAAGTCTAAGTTGGAAGGTGCTTGACCTCTGTACAAAGTTTTAGCTTCCAATTGCAATCAGGCTTAGAGAATTAAGTGCAGGAACATTTTTCATCAAAAACTTTACACGTTTGATAGGTCAATGTGAAGAAATAGTGCAGCAGACTTTTCTGTGTTTTATCCTTTTCACAGATTTTCTCAATTTTGATAATTTGGAGATTGGACCTCTAATTTAGTGAAGGTTTTGACTTACTCTTGGTATAGAGGTGCTCTAATCACAAGAGTAGGTTGTTCTTTTGGAGATTAACACTCTCCATCATGCTATACTTGTTAAATTCCTTGCTCTGTGTATAGTACATCATTTTAAGTGATTTCACTTGGAATCATTAGCTCATTAAGCTAATTTGAAATCTCCAAAGGGAAGTTTTCTAATTCCTTTTGTACTAGAAGCACTGAGCTTAACAAGCAGCAGGTGTGTGAACAAGAATAGAAGGTTTTCATTGATTCCTAAATTTGGAAGTAGTCTGTTTTGTATCAAACATTACTTGCATCATTTCCAAAGTATATAGGCACTTGTTTAGTGTCATTGGAAAGCTAGGAGGCCTACAATCCAAATCTGAAGCTAAAGAGGGATGGTACAAAGCAGGGATTAGCAGTATCAACTCATTTTCTGGAGTGTCCATCCATCTTTCGCAACACAAGTTTGGGTATATGAACAATGCACTACATTAGAATTAGAGAATTGGATGATCACAAATCCAGGTATTACACATTCTCTATAGAGTTATTCTAAGACTAATCTTAGAGAAGAAGATGGTGTATGTGTCAAAAGCTCTATGATATACAAAGACTCAATCATGGGAGAACATGCTCAAAGGCAAGTGGATCACTCTTCTTTTTCAAAGAATAATGCAGCTACAATAGTTCAACCATAAAGGAAAGCAAAATAGTACAAGACAATGGCTATATCAAATAGATCAACAAATTTCAAGAAGAAAGTAGTTTCAGGCATGAAACAAATCTGGGAGAGCAACCACCGGCCTTCCTTAGCATACCCTTGAGCACTTAGCCCAAGAACTAGTTTTTTGCACCATACTTCTTACAATGCATTCCCAAAGTATGCATGCATAGGGCTACAAAATAAGGCCGTGCACAAGGCACATGTTTTCTTCAACCCATACACTAACACCTTTAACCATCATTCATTATGGGTCACGAGTTCTTGGCATGATAAGTATGAAACACATGTTGGAAATATCTAGAGGACATCAAGGTCACAACATCAGAAGCTATGAAGCAATTCATAGTCAAGAGCTGCTCAAAATCAACATTCACAACCTCTTTTAAGCAACTAGCAATTTTTGAAAACTCACAAATACACCATCATGCTGGAATCCAAGGATGAAGTACATACAAAGGGATTCAAATTTGCAAAGGCTAGCAATGAAAAAATGAAGAGCAAGACAACCGACCCTGCATCATGTGGAGGATAGACCAATCTTGTTGATACATGATGGACACTACCTCTCAAAGTACTACATCGAACACCTACTCCAACAAGGTTTTGTTAGGGATGATAAACTCGAGAGGGGGGGACTGTTGATACTCATGGTCAAGCACAAGGCATAGGAACGCATCAAAGTAGTGGACACATAAGAAGAGGGAGCATGCAGGGAGCTCAAAGAAGTATATGTCAAAATTTTAGAAGAAATCCCTATAAAAACGGTGATTTTGATCACTTAAAACCATTGTAAATATCATTTTGCATTTTCACAACTCCATTATGTTCAAGTCGAGGAGTCCTCAAGCTTGAGGAGTATTAGAAGTATTTACCTACCAGCTATCATAATTTTTAGACTCCGTTTGAGCCCTCAAATAAGCGCTGGAACCTAATTTTTAACTAGGCCAGACACTAGGTCTGGGCAGGGCTAAAACTAGTCAAAAAACTGTAAAAAGAGCTAGAGAGCTCATTTTTGAGGTTAGCTAGTTGGAGATTGAAGATAGTTTTGTGCTTTGTATACTTTCTTTGTGCTTGCTAATAGAAATCCTTCCATTGTTCCTCTCTTTTCTCTTATCATGTGTGTGCATGTGTGTGTATGTGTGTGAATGCTTATGTACTTCTCACTCACGCACTTGTGCCTTCACCTACTCATGGTCTTCATACCACTCCTCATGTCGCCATGGATTGACATTTATGAGGTGGATCTCCTCACGTTGGTACTCACCATTGTGCTAGAGTGACATGCAGCAACCTACTCTAATACCAATTTTTGGAGTTCAAGGTCTATGAAAGTACATGAACAACACAAGGAAGACAAAGAAACTTGGAGCACCACACAATAAAAAATGTATTACAAGTGAAATGTACAAAGATAATTCACCCGTTAGGGTTATATGCATATATAGAAGCTAGGGCCAAAACCTCCTAAGGAGGGAAAAATTTACCCCAACATCGTGAAATGCACACACATCACTACCAAAATATATCAACAATATGAAGGCCAATACTATAACATAATCAATCTGGACATAGGATCTGATGAGAGACCAATAGCAGGAATTGAAGAATCCCACATCACCAAGCATTCATGCACATTAGTATATGCAGGTATTTGATCAAGTGTCCCCTTCACCTACTCAAGCTTTCTCTCATGAAAGCTCTAGTCTTCTACCAAAATTATCCTCATAATTCCTTTCCTTTGATGTATTATATGTACGCATAATATTCATATATTTACTTGATTCTACTACGTTCTCTTTAGATTTGTACAAACCTTTACATATCATGCACACATAGCATGCAATGTATTGCAAATACACATGAAGAAGAAAAGAAATTAGAATGGAAGCTTTTCACCTTCTTGTTGATCAAGACTTTGATTAACATTGTTTGCATCCATCATCAGAAGCATCTCCAATCCAAATCCTCATCTTCTACTCTTTATTTGATTTTTTTGAATCTATCTAAAAAATCAAAACACAAGCATTAGGTATTTATATATTTATATTTACAAAATTGCTTTCAACATTGTAGATCCATTTTCAAACAAGGTTTTCCTTTGTAGTACATTTTTTTCACTAAGTGCTCTCCAAAGAAGATATGCTTTTGAAGAAGCCACCTTTGAGATTCATCAATAAACATTCTTAAAAAAGTTAAATATATGGACAAGCCATTGCAATTTCTTGTCCATCCCTTGATGGCTCGGTTGGCATACCTAGCTCTTGAAAAACTTGAACATCCATAAAGTAACCATTTGAGGATAGTTGCCTTTGTTTTATGATTCTCTCATATGAACCGCATCAAGACATTCTCCACATTCACTCACAACATTTTGACACTCTCTAGGAATATGCATGTAGTTTGATGTCAAATGAATTCCTCTATTGAAAATGCTATCATAGAATTCTTTATCTATCTCAATTTTTGCTTTCTCATTCTCCTTAGAGAATGTACTTATGCCACACTCTTCATACATTTCTTTGGTCATTGACTGTTGCTCAAACACTTCATCATGTGTGAATATCTTTACACATACACTTGCATCAATTGGATCTTCGTCCATGTGATAATATGTATATCTAGCTTCTAGCTATTTGATTCAGTCTTTTCTTGTTGATTTTCATTAGGTGATGTACTAGTATCATATTTTTCATTCATTCCAACAAATGTTGCATTCATCTCCTCATGGTTGATTTCTTCAGCATATGAACTTAACTCATCGTAATCATTATTCACATCAGAATGCATCTCTTCATAGAATGCAACATTACTCACATACATACCATTATTCTAGAACCCAATCAAGATTTTGTCCTTACTCCTATGAGTAGCATCATTCTCTTGTATCTCTAAATGCATATTCAATGTGGCATCACTCAAAAGTAATTAATGGTCTTTATCTCCAATTAGACTATCCTTAGGTCTAGCATCATGCTCATCTCTATTGGCATACATATCACTATTTAGAGGACTCATTGGCATGTCCTCCTTATTATGAGTAGATTTAATTTCCTGCATCCCTGTATGCATGTACAATGTGACATTATTCACATCTATTTCATTCTACATATGAACATCTTTTGACATGTCCTTGGACTTAGCATCATACTGACTTGTAGAGTCTTCATCTAGTTCACTCGTTGGATCATAAGTTTTATTGGAATCATGTGTTTGAAGGGACATATCAATATCAATCAGCACTGAATCATTTTTCAAGTCTTCTTTGATGTCATCACCTGAGGAAGCAGTTGTGCTTGATCTTCACATAGACTCACTAGATTTTCTTGATGCATTCCACCTTTAATCTTTGTTTGTTCACTTTGGAACCTTGTAGGTAACTTCATATCTTGGCTAATATCATGTATTGCTTCTTGGTTTGTTTTATTTCCCTTTATTGGATGCAAGGATTTTATTAGAGTAGGGGAAGCATCACCTTGTTTTCTTGTTGCATTTTGTTGAACT
This sequence comes from Ceratopteris richardii, assembly GCA_020310875.1. Classification (NCBI taxonomy): domain Eukaryota; kingdom Viridiplantae; phylum Streptophyta; class Polypodiopsida; order Polypodiales; family Pteridaceae; genus Ceratopteris; species Ceratopteris richardii. The sequence continues at coordinate 141,289,491 of CM035428.1, read as the reverse complement.
TTGTTTTGTTTTATGTTTTATGTTTGTTGGATTTGAGTTTTATCAACTTCCACTTGTTCCTTTGATCCTCCCATCTTTGGGGTTGTGCATTTATAACACTTAAGAATGTGATCATCAGAAAATTATCTACTCGCTCTTGACACCTTGGAACCTTAGAGATTTTATCATTTATGCTTGTGAGTTCTTTCTTATGAGCCTTATTGTAATAAAGTAAGTCTATGATCTAAAGGTATGACCGATTCAAACATATTTGAAATCGGATACTGCTTGGTCACTCATTTGTATGGCCAAAGATCTAGACATCAGACTTAAGCATAAGTTTATTCTCTTTTAAACAAGTGATCCACAGCCTAGTGGTTAAGTCTCAAGGTTTTGAAGGAGGAGGTCTTGGGTTCAACCCCCATGGGGCGCATGGGGAGAACATTTTACCCACGGAGCTCTAGAGCCTTCTAACTCAAGTTGATGTGAGTTAACTTGAGTCAAGAGAGACTTAACTCGAGTGCTGAGTATACCAACCACTAGTGGACTCTAGTGGAAGGTACTAAAGTAGAGGTCAAAATCACTCCAACCACTACTAGACTCTAGTGGAAGTTATTAAAGGAGTGGAGGAGATTGCACATGAACTTGTGGACTCTCATTACATTTGTGGTCCTCGTTGATTCAAGGAGCTATATATACAAGCATAAGGTTGGGAGGAGAGTCATGTCTCTATCATGTGCTGGTCGTAGTTGTGAGTCTCTTGCATTGGTATCAAAGCTTAGGAAGTAGGCTTGGGCAAAGTGGATGGAAGGCATGTGTGTCGCTTTCAAAGATGAGCCCAACAAAGATAAGAGTATATCTCCCAATTCGCAGGTCGGATTTAGGCATATAAGATTCCATTGGAAAGATCTTGGAATGAACTTTCTAATGGAAGCACTAGATTGAAGATTTTGGATACTTAGCATGGTTGAGAACCTGGTTCAAGTTACTATAGTTGAGAACAAAGAGCTCAAGAGATGAAGGTTGCGAACAAGTCAAGTCGGTAGGCAAGTGGCATAGAAGTAGAAAGGCAAGGTTCAAGAGACCAAGGTTGAATGCAAGAAGGTTCAAGAGACTATGCAAGGGTGAAGACATCAATTCAAGGGGAGATCAAGGATTGGTCATTGATGACAATGATCTTGAGAAGGGGAAGAGAGTGTTAGACTCAAGAACTGATGGGCATGAGATGGTTGAACCACACCCTAAGAGGGAGGATTATGGAGTAATCCTCAACCATGGATTTTGGGGAAAATGGTTAGACCATCATACTCCTAGCCGATAGGTTATGGGTTCAATGCGCATAATTGGTAGGTCATGAGTTCAATTCCCACAATTGTTATTCCACATGTGCAAATGCTGACTGTCATTGAATTTCTTCTCTTTGAATTATGAACGAATGCATGCATCTATTGGTAGCTTTGTTTTTGCTTGCCAAAGGGGTTTTAAAAAGAATACCAAAGATATCTCTATCAAACACATCCCATGGGACTCGAACTCATGTGCATTTGTATGGAAAGAGATGCTTTAACCAAGTTTCCCGATGAGTGCTGACAACTTCATATTAAGTTGAAACAAATCCAATACTAGCTACCTGTTCTTCTCTTACTCTTTTAGTTTTTGCAAAATGTTGGGCATGGGAATGGAATCCCTATCCTCATCTCTTAGAGTGATGGGATAGCCTTTCCATCAACCATCTGCTAGGTGGAAACATCTATGGAACATTGCCTCATGCATTATGGAAGCAGAATTTTAAGAAGGGGAAGGAGGATTTGACTCTCTGATCTTCACCTTGGAGGTCACTAGATTTTTCAATGTGTCATGCTACGAAGTGCTGGTTTTTAGATGTGTCCACAATAGTTATGCAATTTCCATGCAGTCTAGATGGCCGAGACATCCTTCGAAGCAACAAAATGAAGTTCCTTCAAGACCCATCGTCAATGAGAGGTATCGAACATGTGACCCTTGGGAGAAAGAGGGTGAGACTTGATCCTTCAAACTCTTCTCTGGAGGGCATGAAGACAAACCTGATTGTGTGGTGGACAGAGTTGGACCTCTAGACCTATTTCAGCTCAGAGGTTATGATCACCACGTTAACAATTGGCTCTTCATTGATATATGAAGGAGGGAATCGAGTGGATGATGGATCTTCTCATGGACAATGGAAAAACATAGCTTGATCTAGAGATAAGTATTTCGCCAGTTAATGTATGATTTCAGTACCTTTTTTCTCTTTGCTTTCATGTAGTGCATTTTATTATCATTGAAGTATGGTAGTAATCTTCATTTTTTATAATATTAATGTGAATTTTGTTGGAACATCAAGCTTACACTATGCTTGAGGTGGATTTGATCTACATCAAAGGGTATCGCATTGAAAGAATATCCGTTGGAGAGTTCTTTTATTTATGTTCACCCACTGTATATTTTTAAAAAGGCTTTTCATGGATCTTTTACCATTGTAAAAGCCTTGAGCTTCACACATGTAAAAGTATGAAGAAAGAGCTTAGATTCCACGAATTTGTGGTGGTTGAGTTGCATTTAATCAAGCAATCAATCACCTCAAAGTAGATCAAACTAGATCTTCACTTTTCCTAGATTATAGGAAAGCGAATTGATTCCCTCCAACAACCATTCCCACCTTCATTTGAATTCAAACTCCACTTGTAGAAGTCATAGAACACTCCTAGAATCTATATAAAGACTTCAAATCACTTTTACAATACATGGAAGCAATATACATACACTTGTGACCATCATTGTGTTGCTCCCTCAATTTTTTGCATCATCTTCTTCGCCAATAGTAATCTTGCAAAGGTTGCTGCTCTCTCTCTAGAGCTCCAAATTTGATGGGAGATAGATTATTGGAAATATATTAGTGTCTAGTTTATGCCTCAAAAATTTCAAAGAATTTGTTTTAGTAGATTGGGAGAAATCGTAGCTTTTCTATCTCGGGGTCAATCTGTGCATATTCTTGAAAAATAGGAGGTACCACTGTTGAGTGTCGGATTCATTCCTGTAGCATATTTTTCCTATTCCTTATACATTTTTGCATTATATACACTCAACCCTATGTGTATCACTCCCATAAAAGGAGTTCTTCATTGTGTCTTCCATAGATAGTAAGCTACTCATTGCGCGAACCTATCTGTTTTGTATCGACTCCTTCTCCTTGATGCTCCAAAGTACATAGTGCATTTCTTTGCACCTATCGCATGCCTATAAGTTCTACTTGAGTCTCCATAAGCTCAAGGGTTGGTCTTGTGCCAGTTGGCTGGACCAAACTTCATCGTTTTGAAATGCACTTTTCTACCTCCGACAAGATTCTCCAAGTTTTTTTGGTGATATCAGAGCTATATCAAGATGGGTGACGGCTTTACCTCAATGATTGAGAAGCTTGATCGACACAACTATGTGTCTTGGCAAATCAGAATGGAGGCCTATTTGCAAGGCAAAAATCTTTATGGAATTGTAGTAGTGATGAAGCTATGCCTATTCCAAGATCCAAAGGAGGACCTACACAAGAGGAGACACATAAGCTCACACTTTGGTGCGCAAGGGATTCTCAAGCAAGGTCGTACATACTAAACTCTATCTCTGACTTTCTATTACCACATATTAGAGGATGCAAAACATCTCAAGAGACTTGGGATGCCCTCGAGACTTTCTTTTCTGCTAGTACGAAAGCAAGAAAGAATCATCTTTGGAACGAGTTCAACCAAATGAAGAAGACACGTAAACAAACCATCACAGAGTTTGTTACCAAGGTCAAGGAGGTTGTGGATTAGTTAGCATCCAACGTAAGGGGTTTCCACTCCTCCTAATCCTATGAGGTAAGACTCAATCATATTTACTTGTATTTTCATGTCTTGACAACATGAATACCTAATGGCACTAGTAGTGGTTCCTAAATCAATCAAGGCTCTAGTCTTCTTGATTGTAGTGGCTTTTCCTAGCTCTACTAAGATGAATGGTCTCTTGTCTACTATGCTGGGGGGGTATTCATTCTCCTTTGGCACATTTCCATGTAATACATTGGGGCCTTGGGGTTAGGATTGCCAATTACAAAGTGGAGCTCTCCAACATTAGCATTCCTAAAGTGACCTATGCCCTGTCATCTCAACTTCATGCACTTAATATCTTTTAGGGCTTGAGCATGTGCCTCTTCTCTAATTTTTTGTTCTTCCTCTCTATGCCTCTTAGCCTAATTTAGTCATTTAAGCATCTCTTCTTGCAATGGTTCTTGATAAAGATTGACTCTGCATCCACTCATGTAGTTTGGCATTGCTTCTCCCTTTAGGGTGGCTAGTTGTACCACACCACTAGTCAAAAGTCTATTGATAATAATTGGTCCATAAACATGTTTTTCTAGCTTATGGGCATGTTGCTTCAAGGTATACACGAACAATAAATCATCAACTTTTAAGCCTTTTTGTTTCAGTTTTGCATCAAAATAAGCCTTTTGTCTTTTCTTTGCTGCATATATTCTTATTGTTACCCTTAATCTTGTCTCTCCTATATGTTCTAGATCCATTCTCCTAGAGGATAGCTCGTGGCTTGTCCATTGCTGTTCTTGTGCTACTTTTAATGTGGGTATCAAGAAATCTAAGAGTAGCACTTCATTTTGGCCAAATACCATCTAAAAGGGAGTCACATTGAGTATTCTTTTATAGTCCACTCAATATACCCAAACAACATGATGTAGCTATTTGCAGTTAGAGCACCTGTTATCTAGGAGCTTAGTCAATACATTACATAGGATCTTGCTCTTACTCTCTACTTGCCCATCAACTTGTGGGTGATAAGGTGCTGATTTCTTGCGAATCACCAAGAAATCATGTAATAGCTATTCAATGACATTGTTTGAAAAGTGGGTTCCTCTATCACAATTGGAGGTCCATAACTTGTAAAGACATTCACAAATAGGAATCTAGCTATGGTTTGCATGTCGTTCTTATGTGTAGCTCTCACTTTTATCAACTTGATGAGGTAATTTGTAGCTACTATGATGTATTGCACATGATACTTTTTTGTAGGGGGTTAAAGGATCCAAAAAATTATATACCCCACTTGGACAATGGAAGTCCTCCCATTATGGGTCTTATTTGTGAAGAGTTCTGGATAATGTATAGAGATGAGAGGGTACTACCAAAATCTACTCCATAATAGCCTAAGTAACTCTAGAGACCTTTAATAGACCCTCTAAGATTCCAATATATTCATTTATATTACCATGTTACTTTGGAACATCACTCTCGAAACTCTATGTCAAACTAGATAACTTCTTTGTACTCATCAACTTCAGAAAATGTTCTATTTATGGAAGAAGTCATTGAGAGTTTTACTCAAAGCTCTTAACGTGGTTGGAATTGGCCTGCAACCTTTTCCACACTTTCAAATTAAGTTTTGAGTGTGCTACACCAAGTTCTTTCATGAATTTACAAGGAACATATTGAGAGAAATATGAAGAAAAATTAGGGGGTGATCTTGATTTTTTTAGGAAGTTGAAGATACACTAAAACAATCACCTTGGTTTGTTGATAAATCACAATGTAGAACTCCAATTATTATAAAACTTTGTAGTCGCACTCAAAAAATCCCTAATACATGTTCCAGTCAATAGATTAGACAATAAGGTAACATATGCAGTGCATCTTCTGAGACACAATTACAGACTTCAAGCCATGTACTATAGCAACAAACAAAGAAAAATGTAGATATAAAAATATATTGTAAATGTATTAATAATTGAGATATGACTCATTGAGAGGTTGGAGGACTCCAAAAGCTTTGAAAAAAGTACATGAACCATGCAAAAGAGTGTGATCATCTTCCGATGACTAAAATCTATGTGTATAAGTACACTTTTCACACTTAACTACTAGCTGAATCTACCTAAAAGTGATCGATACTTTTAGGGGCTATTTTTTAATTTGATTTCAAATATGATGATGGAATTTGGCTCTCAATATGACCACAAGATTTTCTCCAAATATCTTATGTATTTTTTATCAAGGTAATATCAAACATTAACCTTAGAATTCATTCAATGTATACAAGCATATGTATAAACTTGTGCCTCAAATCTAATGTGGTCCTAATACATACAAGAAGCACTTAGGCATGCTTCATGCTTCAATATCTCCCCCTCAAGCCTAAGATGCTTCAGTCTTAAATCCATTGATATTTGCTGAAGTGTAATCATAGCCTTGAATCTTCTTAGCTTCACTCCATCCAATGTGTCTGCACATTGTTGTTGAGTGAATACATATGAGATTTCAATTTCCTTACTGGTGAATTTCTCCCTAACATAATGATAATGGAAATCAATGTGCTTGGTCCTAACATGATAAATTGGATTCGCTACAAGATGTAAGGAGTTATGTTGTCCCCAAAGATATGAGGAGTGGAACATTTCACACCCAAATGTGAGTATAATGTCTTGATCCACATGGCTTCCCGAGTTGCATTTTCCAAACCTCTATATTTAGCTTCAATAGATGAAAGGGCATCAAAGGGTTAGTGCATAATCTGCTACAATCGACACACACACATGCATATATATATATATATATATATATATATATATATATATATATATATATAGATATATATATATATATATATATATATATACATACATACATACATACATACATACATACATACATACATACATACATACATACATACATACATACATACATACATACATACATACATACATACATACATACATACATACATACAAACATATATACATACATACATATACACACACACATACACACACACACACACATATATATATATATATATATATACATACATACATATACACACGTACATATATATATATATATATATATATATATATATATATATATATATATATATATATATATATATATATATATATATATATATATATATATATATATATATATAACCCCAACACCACCAGTTCAACCCATGTGTCAAAGAAATCATGGGACATTTGATAGACATGGAACTGGGGGATTTGGAGGAGCAAAGAAATTTATTTGGTATGATGCACAAGAACATTTTTCCTATGCATGTGAAGAGTTGAAACATGCTGAAGAACACCAATTAGTAATTGACATAGATAAGAAGCTTTCTGACCTCAAGACTAGCTTCCTCTACCTGTAAACTAGGGGAAGGGAGGAATGAAGAAGCTACATGAGAACCTTTCAAGTATGAATGCTAGCACATCAACAACCTAGCTAGAGCCACTCGAAGAAGGAAATGAAGAAGAAATTAGGTCACAACCACAAAAGAATTACTCAATAGAAGCCCTATTTAGAGTGAGAGATGCAATCATGTAGAAGAATGCCTTAAAGTCTCTTGTGGATCAGTTCCCTCTCTATTCACACATAGCTAATGTTGAGGATAAGAGGAGAAGAGATGAAATGCAAGATGAGGTTGAACCAGAAAGAAGAGTAACTAGAAGACAAAGTAAGAATGAAGATCAAAGAGCTAAAGAGAACAAGAAGAAATTACACTTTGAGGATCCTGTTTCTTCTCAAGAAGAGGCAAAAAGAAAGGACATAAGAGAGGGAAAAAGGCCAACCAAGCCAATTAAGATTCAAGAAAAAAGTCAAGTGAATGAAAAGAACCAAGAACCTACTGAAAAGACTAAAACTATTCAAGAAAGTGAAAATAAAAAGAAGAAGGAAGCTCCTAAAGTTGTGCTAATTTCTGAGCTTGAGAAGAAGCATGATGCAAAAGAAATTCTAAATGACATTTTACTGAAAAGTCAAGTAACCATGTCCTTGGAACATGTCTTGTCAATTGTGAAGCCTGATTTCAAGGATAGTTTCATTAAACTCATTAAGAGAAAGAGATTCCCATTACATGAGGACATAGATATGGGAGAGGCATCTAAAGGCACTCAAGTTATGAATGAAGCAGTTGCATTGTGTGACTCCTCTGATTAGGAAGTTGATGATATTGCAAATATTTCTAGGACCGATCAGACGTGACGATGACACAAGAAAATTTGATAGTGATTATAATAAGAACTTCTATGCAAGAGGGAGGCTAGAGTTAAAACTCAAGTTAGGAACGGATAAAGATTTTTATTTAGACTTGGACTTGATTGACTCAGGATCAAATGTATTATCAAAGAAATTTTATGACAAGTTCAGATGGCCCACAGACAAGGAACATGGATCGAGGATGAGGACCACAGATAAAGCCTTCGAAGCTTTGCTAGGAGCATGTGCTTTTGTACGTGTGACAATTGGGGGAGTTTCTAAGGAATTCCACTTCTTTGTCAAGCAAAATTGTTTGTATGAGGCTATTTTAGGGAAACCATTCATAGTTGAAATGCAGATGGAGAAAAAAGCAATGGATGATATATCTGCTTATGCGAGAATACGATCGAGATCTGGGTTGAAATTGTTACAAGTCATGAATATTTTCTCGAATCATGCAAGAGCCAGAAAGAATCTAAGAAAACACCCCATTAACTCTCATGATCATGAGTGCAATGATTGTGCATTGGTGAGAGAGTATGGGGCTTATTATGACCAAAATGTTTGCTAGGATCCACAGTTGAGTGAGACAATGGTGGGAAGTGGTTTGAAGTCTCACATGATTCTATAAATAATTTTGAAAGTTTTTTTGTATATTCTTCTTCATTCAAGTTACTTTATTTACAAAAACAAAACATTTCAAACAAATTTAGAAAAATACATGAAAAACACTATAAAAATTTAGGATTCATGTTGCATGATGAAAAGATTGATAATATATTTGATCTGGAAAGTAGATTGACTATTTTGGAAGAACTTGAGCATGCACTTCAAAGAAATGAAAAATTTGAAATCATCATGCTTAGTTCTATTCAAGAACATGATTTAATTACTGAGTTTCTGCAAGAACATGAAGTGAATGTAAATACAAAGTACAAGACTATTGAGAAGAAAATAAAACCCATAGCTCATCCATTTCCAAGTGATAGTTATGAAAAGTATCAAAGAGTGTCTGATGATCCAATGCTAATGGTCGAGAGCTTGTATTGAGAAGACTGTTAAGGAAATAAAGTTTGGGGAGAGATCATTTCTTAGAGAAAATGAGAAAGAAAAGTCCATAGGAGTTATCAAGAAACATGAGAAAGCATTTTCTTATTTACCACATGAGATAGATTGATGTGGATCTAAAAAAAGTTTTGCCCCATGATTATCTTTATAGTGCCACATTTATCATTGAATATTCTCTTTGGTGTGTGTAGAAGTGTGAGAGACACACGAGAAGAACACACAAGGAGCACAAATGCAGTAAGACACACGGAGAAGAGGATGGCTGGAATAGCTCTCTCTACTGATACTGAACTGAACTGAAGTAAGAGCTGAATCTAAGTACAAAGTACCACCACATATGAGAGTATTAAGTATGTGGTAACATGGGGAAAAAACCTCTAGCCAGCACTAGAGTAAAAAGTGTCCATGTATAAGGAAAAGTTTCACATGAAAGCTACTCGAGGAACACATAAGTGTAACAAATCCCCCTGGAGCGAATGATGTGAACACATACAGGGAGTGACAGATCAGCCCCCACAAGGTAATAAGCCTAAAGCTTTGCGAAAAGCTTCAAACTTTTCTCGTGGAGGAGCTTTGGTGAATATGTCTGCCACATTATCTTGTTTAGGCACATATACCAAATCAATATCTCGTGCATGAAGGTGCTCTCTCACATAGTGATAATGCACCTCAATATGTTTGGTCTGTGCATGAAACACTGGGTTTCGTGCAACAGCCAAAGCACTGTGACTATCAATGAGAATATGCATAGCAGCATCAATCTCCATGCAAAGATCCATCAATAGGCGTCTCAGCCATATACACTCCAGTGTAGCTGTGAAAATTGCCCTGTACTCAGCCTCACAACTCGATGTCGCCACTGTAGGTTGCTTCTTACTCAACCAAGATGTGCATGAATCTCCAAGGAAAAAGCAATTACCACTAGTGGACATGTGAGTATCATAACAACTAGCCCAATCACTATCTGTAAAAGCATGCAAGCATGGCTGAACATCTTTGCCATAAAAGAGACCTAATCTCAAAGTGCCTCTGAGATATCTAAACACATGTTTTACCACTTGCCAATGCTTAGTGCCAGGGCTATGCATGAATCGACTCAACCGGGAAACTACATACTGTATATCCGGCCTTGTGTTGCATGCATATATAAGACATCCCACATCTTGTTGATAAAGAGAAGTGTCAAATGCATCACTGGAATCCTCAACTGAGAACCTCAACCCTGTCTCAACTGGTGTGGAAAGGAGCTTGCAATCGTCAAAGTCAAAATGTTGAAGTAGTTTTTCAACATACTTTGCTTGATGCATAACAGTTCTCTCTCAACGGATGCAAAGTGGATGCCAAGATAGTAGCTCAAAAGACCAAGATAAGTGACATCAAAAGTATGTTGCAAATCAACCATAAGAATGTCAAGTTTTGCATCACATGACCCAGTCAAGAGTATGTCATCGACATAAAGAACAAACACTATAAGATCAGCCCCATTTTTGCGTACATAGAGTGTGCTTTCAATCGGACTGCATGTGAAGCCAAGAGCAATCAAGTGCTTATGGATTTTGTCATACCATGCACGTGGAGCTTGCTTGAGACCATACAAGGCTTTATGCAAGCGACAGACCATATGCTCTTTCCCTTTCATAGCAAATCTAGGAGGTTGCTTCACATAAACCTCTTCTTGAAAATCACCATTCAAGAAGGCTGTTTTTATGTCCAATTGATGCACTTTCTAACCTTGATGGGCAGCCAATGCAACCACAGTAAGAATGGTAGTCATGCGTGAAGTAGGTGCAAAAGTTTCCTCATAGTCAATGCCATATTGTTGCGCATATCCTTTGGCAACCAATCTAGCTTTGTAGCGATCAATGCTACCATCAGATTTTCTCCTAATCTTGTAAACCCACTTTGTACCAATGGCATTCTTTCCTTTTGGCAATTCACATAACTCCCAAGTACTATTTGTTATGAATTATGGAATATGTTGAACAAAGAATTGTTGGAGTGTTAATTTATTAATGTATTAATGTGTTTTTGATGTTTTTGATATAGCAGCTGAAGGTTCGTGAGGAGTGTGCAAGGCGTGAAAGGGCGGACATCAATAATCCAAATTATAATTTATTTACTTTGTAAATACACCCTCATAGAAGGTTCTATTGTTAGAAATAGTTAGAAAAGTAATTGTTAAAATAAGGGTCATTGTAGACCACCGTTTCTGCTATTGAAAGCAATAGCTTTCTAGAAAAGTTACCAACTTTTAGTTTCACGCTTGCTTTTCGAAGCCGCTCTCATGTAACCACTCTTTTCGACGTAATCAAAAATTCCTATAAATACATGCACTTTGTGGATTGTCGAAGCAGAGTGCATGGGGGGAGATTGCACCCAATACTAGGTTCGGTCTCATCTCTTGTCGTATCTATTTTTTTATGTGTTTTTTGTGTTTGTAACCTCTGTGTGCACGTGAGCAAGATCGTAACAACACCATTCCTATGTATGGAATCCATTTCTGATTGCATAGCACTCATCCATTGTGGATCATCACATGCATCTTCAAAACAAAGTGGTTCTTCATTACATGTTGCAGCAATAAGAGAATAATCCACAAAATTACTTGATGCATGGTGAGAGCTTGATCTTGTTCTACCAAGTAAAGGTGCATTCAATTTGCCGTCCTTCAAAGTTTGTTTCAGCTACTTTGGCATAGATTGTGCACGCTTGATAGACATGTGTTCATTATGTAAAACATCTTCAATATGTACATCATGCGTGGGCTGAATTTTATGCTCATTTTCAGCCATATTTTGATGCAAATGTTCAGTCATATGTGGTTGGAAATTTCTAGCAGTTTTGACAATTTTTGGCTAAAATTTTTCAGCCATGTTTGGCTGGAAATTCTCTACATTTTCAGCCCTATTTGGTTGGAATTTTCTAGCCCTTTGAACCTCAGTTGGCTGGTCTACATGGCCATAGTCAAGCGCACCATTTTGGAACAAAAGGCATGAGTGTATCGACACATCTCGACTCACAATAATTGTGTTCATCAATGGATGGTACAAATGATATCCCTTACTTTCAGCAGTATAACCAACAAATATACATTTCTTTGCCTTGTCATCAAGTTTGTGACGTTGTTGTGATGGCACAAGAGCATATGCCAAACAACCAAACACACGCATATGACTAACCATAGGCTTATGACCATTCCAAGCCTCATAAGGAGTGATGACTCTCAATGCTTTTGTAGGGCAGTGATTCAACACATAGTTTGCACACATGACCGCTTCCATCCAAAACTTATCAAGAAGATGCTTTCCTTTAACCATACATCGTGCCATTTCAAGTAGAATTCTATTTTTACGCTCCACAACACCATTTTTCTGAGGTGTATATGGCACCATACATTGGTGTGAAATACCTCTTTCATGAAGAAAAACATTAAAGTCATGTGACATGTATTCACCACCACGATCCGTGCGTAGAGTCAAAAGCTTTTGTGAAGAAAATTTTTCAGCCATAGCTAAAAATGCTTTGAAGCAAGAAAATACCTCATTCTTTGCTTTTATAGGATACACCCATGTATGACAAGTAGCATCATCAATGAAGGTAACAAATACATGATTCCCAAAAGATGGAGTCTTGACCGGACCACATACATCACTATGAACAAGTTCCAATTTTCTTGTAGTGTGTGTATGACTATCATTTGGAAAAGAAGCACGATGCATTTTCTAAGAATGCAACCTTCACATGCATGCTTTTCAATGGACTCAAGTGTAGGCAAACCAATAACCATGTCCTTCTTTTGCAAGTAAAGCAAACTATTGAAGTTTAAGTGACCAAAACAAGCCTGCTAAAGCTCCATTTCAGCCATGGAAGAAGTATGAGCAACCAAGGCATTCGAGGCAGCCCTCTTGTATGTATCCATGCAATACAAACCATTACATAATGTACCGGACATCATGATAAAATCGCCATTGTTGAAATCATGAACCATACACTTATCATCAACAAAGTGTACATGAAGTCCAGCTTTGGCAATCAACGGAACTAAAATTAAGTTCTTCTTGATACCGGGCACATACAATGCATTTTTCAAGAGAATCACACCTCCATTTGCAGCCGTAAGCTCAATTTCTCCTACTCCAATGATAGGATAAGAGGCATTGTTTGCACACACTACATGTCCTCCTTTAGGTGCATCTTTCAAAGAGGCAAAAAATCTTTTGCATGATGTTATGTGCTTTGAAGCACCACTATCAAAGAACCAATCCGAATCAGCCTCACTCACAACCATACATTTAGAATGCAAAGAAGCATCATAATGACATGTAACAACACATGCCCAAAAATCTTGAGCCACGTTAGCTTCATCATTCTTTACATTTGCTGAATTTTCAGCAATAGACACGCCGGATTCCTTCTTCTTTTCATTGCATTTAGCAAGCTTTCTACACTCATCAATAGTATGACCAGCCTTCTGGCAATATGTGCATCTCTTCTTATTTTGCAAATCAGCATCATTAGATGAATGAGTGGAAGAGGAAGATTTAGGCTTTGGTTTTGATGAACCCAAAGTTGAACCATACTTGGTTTTTCCCTTTTGTGAGATAGCAATTGCTTGTGTTCCCTCAATCAAACCACTCCTATTCACTCTAGATTGCTCTTCTTGCAAAAGAAGAGACAGAACCTCATCAAATACATACAGATTAGGATTTCCTTTTGCAACCAAACGGAGTGTAGTAGCAAATGTTTGAAAAGATTCCGGTGGTCCTTTCAACAATGTAGAAATGAGTGATGCATCCGGAATGATCTCATCTATGTTTGCCAATTGCTCTTTCAAGTCCTTGATGCGTGTCACATACACATCCACTGACTCATTTTCAGCCATACATACATCCTCAAGTGGCTTCCTTAAGTATGCAACACGTGCTTCATTACACACGGCATACAAAGAAGCAAGAGTGTCCCATGCTTGTCGTGATGTTAGAGCATGACCGAATTTGTGGAACTATATGATGCGTCACAAAAAGCGCAATCAAAGCATGAGCTTGAGCATATTTTCCATCCCATCTAAGCTCCTCTTGTGTAGGTGGAGAAGGAGAAACCACTATACTCGAAGAAGAAGATCCATCTGTGATAGTAGACTGTGAATTAGAAAAACTTGCGGGTCTTCGATCTACATCTGCCACTATATTCCAAAGTTTTTTAGCAATAAGAACATGCTTCATCATGTAAGACCACATCGGATAGCTAGTCCCATCAAGCTTATCTTCAGCTTGAAGCATGCCAAACAAGTCATTGCTGCCCGCCATTTCACTGACGAACAAGAAAGTGACAAAAACTTTACTTCGATGAAAGCTGAAATGAGTGCTGAAATTTCAGCTCACAAAACGTCACTTTGATGGTGATTTTGACTGCACGAATGGCTTCAAAATGGGGGTAAAACCCCAGCGCATTTGGTGGAAATGTTTCTTGGCTATTGAAATTCACAGTTCTATGCTCCAAAGTCGATTTGCACTATTAAAAGTGCGTGTGCACCGCGACGCGAAAACCAAAACTTGAGAAGGAGCTGAACCTACTTTGATACTACTATTGGGTGTGTGTAGAAGTGTGAGACACACACGAGAAGCACATACAAGGAGCACAAATGCAGCAAGACACATGGAGAAGATGATGGCTGGAATAGCTCTCTCTATTGACAATGAAGTGAACTGAAGTAAGAGCTGAATAATATCCCTAAGTACAAAGTACCACCACATATGAGAGTATCAAGTATGTGGTAACATGGAGAAAAAACCTCTAGCCAACACTAGAGTAAAAAGTGCCCATATATAGGGAAAAGGTTCACATCAAAGCTACTCAAGGAACACATAAGTGTAACATATTTGACCTATTCCATTCCCAAAGGCTCACTTACCTGAGTTAATGAGGTTGTTAAAGGAAAATATATCCATGCAAATATTGGAACCATCTTCATCACTGTATTTGAATAGGTGGTTCAAAGTGCCAAAGAGGAATGGGAAACTTTGTTTCATCCTAGATTTGTAACCTATAAATAAAGTTAGGATTAGCAATGTAGGAACATGACCTATAGTATATAAGTTTCTAGAAGCATTTGCTCAGCATTACATCTACTCCATGGATGATCTGTATTCAGGGTATAACTAGTTTCAGATTGCTATTGAGAGTAGAGATATCATTACAATGAAGAACCCATTGGGCTTTGTATGCATGTGTACTTTACCGCAGGGAGCAATGAAATTTGTAGCTCATATGATGAATGCCATGAATCTGATCCTACACGACTTCAAACCTTCAATGACTATGCCTTTTATTGATGATATTGCAATAAAAGGATGTGAGGAAAGAGTGAAAGATGAGAATTTAGATGCTTCTAATTGTAGGAACGTTTTTAGCGACATATCTTTGATTATGAGAATTTTTTTAATATTCGAAAAGGTAGGGATAACGTTTTCTCAAGAGAAATCTATTTTTGGAGTCTGATTGTAGGAAATCTCTTTTTGAGACTTTAGATGTTTCTGATTGTAGGAAATTTGTTAGTGACATATCTTTGATTGTGAGAAAATTTTTTAAACATTCGAAGAGATAGGGATAACATTTTCTCTAGAGAGATCTATTTTTGGAGTCAACGAGGTTCTCATTGTCAAACATCTATGTGGACATTATGGCCGCAAGCCATACCCACAGAAAGTTGAGGCCATTAGCACAATTTCTGAGGTATGTTGTAATGTAAGTGAGGTGAGATGATTCTTGGGAGTCTGTGTCTTCTACGTGATCTAGACTCTTGACTTCACTCATGCTACAAACCCTTTATATGATCTACTAAGAAAGAGAAAGAAGTTTATTTGGATAGAAAAATAGTCGAGGGCATTGTGTTAACTAAAGCAATTGCTAATTAAAGCTCCAATTCTAAAGGGTGTTGGCTATTTGGGTCTAAAGCCTATCATTTTGATTGTTGATACAAGTCCTATTGGTATAGGCTAGGCCATAGGTCAAAATGACAATGAGGGGTAGAGATATGCAGTTCACTTTGGTGCAAAGATATTACATGATAGTCATAGAAAGTATCCATAGATAAAGAGAGAGTTATGGGGATTAGCGATTGCTTTAAAATCTGATAAGGAATATTTCATTGGAGCAAATGTTGTTGTAGAGACTAACTATCTTCCACTGATAGGAATGATAGCTAATTGTTTTTCTCCAGATTTTGCAAGGCTTAGGTGAATCTTATATGTGAAGTTTATTAATTCAACTTTTTTTCACATAGCTAGAAAGCTAAATATAGTTGTTGATATGCTTTCAAGAGCAAAATTTGATGATGATTTTGATGATGATGACATAGAAAGAGAAACAAACATGATGAGGTATGATCCACTAGTCTACGTTTATGAGTGATTCCACGAGAACGAGTATGATGGTGAATGGAAAGACATAGGAAACTATATGAGTTCATTGAAACCTTACTTAGGTTGGTCCACAAGTAAGAATAAATCCATCAACAAAAAGTCTTACAACTTCTTCTTGAAGGATGGATTTATTTGGCATCATGAAAAAGGTAAGGTGAAGAATCCATAGGGCGCACTAAGTAGTAGGAGTCTTCAGAGAAAAGTTGTGTGGGAGATGCATGAGACCTTATGGATAGGTCACAAAGGATTTTATCTGATGTATGAAAAGATTAGGGGATCCTATTAGTGGCCAAGGATATATGTGAGTTTGTGAGACTTTGTGAGCACTTGTGCCACATGCCAGGTGCATTCTTTAGATAGGCATAGAGATGCATTACATCTTACTTACCCTCCTTATATCCATTACATGTGGGTGGTCGACCTTGTAACCAGGCCCAAAGGAATCGATAAAATGAGATATGTTGTACTTGCCAGACAAAACTTGATCAACCATGTGGAAGGTCGAGATCTTCACACGAAGACTACTTATAATATATGCAGATTCCTTTTAGAAGAAGTGATCACAAGATTTGGATATGTGGAGAAAGTGGTTGTGGATCAAGAATAATTGGTTGTAAGAAAGGTGAAAGAGTTCTTTGACCGCCATGGAATTTGTTTGTATCTCACTAGTGCCTATAACTTTGAGGCTAATATATTGAGCGAGATCACCCTTCTATCATGAAGGTGATCTCTAAGGCCTACAATGGTGACATAAATCAATGGCCTAGATATCTTCCGTTTGCATCATGGGTAGGTAGGATGAAATACATTTGGTCCACAAGTTTTATGTCTGCTAAACAGATGTACTCTAAAAAGCAAGTTTTCCCTATCTAGACTCATATATTGATTTGGATGATGCTCCCATGGAATGATCGAATGTTGAGAGAATAAATTTTATCACTAAGGATTAAATAGTTAGAATAGGGAAATGATAAATTAAAAGAATTTTTTCAAAAGATAAAGAAGTCAAGGTTGAAAAATAAGATTTACTTTGACAAAACTCACCAACTTAGACTACATAAGATCGAGATAGATGACTAGGTTTGGTGTATGATAGTACATTCGATACTCAATATGATGTTGGGAAAGACCTGACAAAGAGATGGTTTGGACCGTATGTAGTGATGTCTATGTTAAATAATGGAATGTATGAGCTTCATGAGTTTGATGGTACTCGTTTAAGATCTTTGATTGCACGGAAGAGAGAAAATTTATTCAAAACAAGAAATGATGAAGACTATAAGACTGATCAAGAACTATTGGAAGATGATGATGAAGTTGACATTGTTGAAGAACATTAAATCAAGTGAATATACTTTATTCAATTTGCCCATTTTCAATTTTATTATATATATTTGATTTACATGCATAACATGCCTGCATTTCATGATGTTGTGGCAAATAGAGGAAAGTTTTAAAATGCAATAAGAAGTTATTAGAAACATTAGTAGGAATGTATGCACTTGAGAATAGGATTACCCTATAGCCGTTATGAGGACCTAGATAGAAGGCTCTTACTTGAAGCCCTTATTAGAAAGATGGAATTATTTTATATCAATAGGCTATGTGAAGTTCAAAAAATAATTAGGAAGTGAAATCCTAACTCCTTCTAGTGCATGACTCTAGATCCTCAGCTCTAATTATGGGTTAGGCCTTTCTCCTTCAACAAGAAAGTTGCAAAGTAAAAAAATAAATATAAAAGAAGCAGTACATTAATGGTTGCTACAAAGAGAAAAATAAAACAAAAAAGAAAAAGATAAAAAAAATCTTTGCATGGCTTGGATGTGGTCTTGAAACCACTTCTGAGGTTTACTATGCAGGCTATATGAGGTGAAGCTACGCAATAGTGGAGCTAGTTGTATCCCAATAGGTGTATATGAACCAAACAAGAGAACATTTATTTAAAATGAGACCTGACATTAAAACTAGTCAATAAGAAAGATTGTTATTGAAAATTTTACGTAATTTCT
This sequence comes from Ceratopteris richardii, assembly GCA_020310875.1. Taxonomy (NCBI): domain Eukaryota; kingdom Viridiplantae; phylum Streptophyta; class Polypodiopsida; order Polypodiales; family Pteridaceae; genus Ceratopteris; species Ceratopteris richardii. The sequence goes on along the minus strand of CM035428.1, from coordinate 141,270,981 downwards.
ATAGGTGCAATTTGAGTTATTTTGGAAGATACTATGCTCACCAAACATGTTTTTTTATCATGAATCATGTACTTTAAAATCCTCTTTGTTTTGCTTGGAACCTGAATATGCATAAAAAAAAATCATGTTCCATTATTTGAAAAGAAAAACATAAAAACTAAAAAGAGTTTCAAAAGAATCTTGATACATTTTCGTTGGATTTTGCAAGTTGGCCATCACAACGATGTCCAAGTTTATTGGGGGTGGAAGTCGAGATAAAATCCCTCTAGGATTGTGTGCAATATTTTTTCAGACTTTTATTTTTTATGATAGTCTTGATCTAATGAGTTGTTTGTAGGAAGAAGAGAAGAGTCGTGTTGATCAATTGTTTGATTGAATGTGTGATGAGAAAGCACTTCATTCATACATTAAACTTGTATATTAACTTGTATAAAGAAAGTCCATTCACCCCTTATACTCCCAAACCCTAATTGTATTTTAACCCAAATCCATTTGTTTTGATCTAGATAAGAAGCAAAAACCCATGTATATATAAACCCATTTAAGTAAGGAACCCTAGGGAGTTTTACCCTTTAGTACTCTAATTGATTGGTAGCTTTAGCCCATTGAAAGCATTAAAATTAACCCTTGAAAGCCTAGCTTTAGAACTTGAAAACTAACTCTTAACCCTTGGAAAATCTAACTGAGTATTTTTAGGTACTTTTTCATCTTTATTACTATGTTCTTGCTCATCCTTTATGAATGCTTTGAAGTTTTACTCTCAAGGATCTTCTTCCCTTCATCTCCCGAAAGCAAGTCCATAGAGGGACAGAGAGGCAGAGAGAGAGAGAGAGAGAGAATTACCATGGATTCTTCATTAATGAGGCTAAGATATACCTCCTTTGCTTCATGTAGATGCATGTGTATGTGTGAGAGAGAGAGTGTGTATGAGAGATTGATTTTGATTTTGATACCCTTGTTTAGGGGCATTTTCATTTTCATAGTTGTTTAGATGCATGAACGACATCTCGGGTTTATTTTTTCTTGATTATGGATTTGAGAGAGAGAGAGGAAGAGAAACCTTGTAAGTTTTTTTTATCAGACTATTGCAAGGCTCTAAGAGAGCTAGATGATTGCACAGTAGAGAGATGGGGAAGAGGGAGAGAGAGAGAGAGAGAGAACAAATGTTGTTACAGAGAGATGCCATAGAATGGGCATATCAAAAAGATTAGAGAGAAAGAAAGAAGACATCGTGCAATAGAGGAGTCACCGAGAGAAAGAGAGAAATAAAGAGAGAGAGAGAGAGAGAGAGAGAGAGAGAGAGAGAGAGAAGACATCATTCAATAGAGGAGTCACCGAGAGAAACACTACAACATATGAGGGGCATACCGACGTTGCCCATACCGATGGTCACCCCTCGGCGTCGGTATGACTGTTGAGAATGCTTGGAAAACCACGGATGCAATACCGACGGTCATTTAATCGTCAGTATAGACGGTGTCGGTATGAGCGCCGGTATAGGTGTTGGTACTTTACTGAAAGTTACCGACGCTTATACCGACGCTCATACCGATGCTTATACCGAGGCAACTTTTAACCGGGCTCGAGAGCAAAAATTCGACATCTGCTTGCATTTTGAACCAAAGTTTGCTATTGTCGAGTTTGCGCGCTTTCTCTTTCTTTGTGTTTTCCCTTTTCTAATTTCTCTTCTCTTTTGTTTTGTAGGAGCTTTTTGGCATCAAATCTTTGGAATTGGATGAAGGGCAACATTAAGTGGACCTTGATGACAACGCTCCAAACAATTACATCGATGTAAGTGATTGTTTTGTTTTCGATTGATATAGAGTGAGATAGAGAGAGAGATGAAAGAAAGAGAGAGATGAAAGAAAGAGAGAGATCTAGAGAAACATAAAGAGATAGAGAGAGAGAGAGAGAAAGAGAGAGAGATGAAAGAGAAAGATAGAGAGAATGTAAAAGAGAGAGAGAGATGAAATAGAAAGAGAATGAGATAGAGAGAGAGATTCATACATACATACACACACATATGCATACACATACTCACATACATATTACATACACACATGCATATTACATACACACTCACATACATATTACATACACACATGCATATACATACACATACATTTTACATACTCACATGCATACACAAATATACATACATACATGCATATTACATACAAACATGCATATTGCATACACACATGCATATTAGATACACACATGCATATACATACACACACATATTCATTCTCATACTCACATACATACATACATGTATACACACATATACATACACACATGTACACACACATGTATACATGTACACATGCATATGCATACATACATACACACATATTTGCATGTACACACACACATACATACATACACACATGCATATTACATACACACTCACATATGTATACACACACATATGTGCATACACACATGCATATGCATACATATGTTAGCGGCCGCCAGATTGGGAATATGTAACTGAATCTTGTTCGCACGAGTGAAAAGCTGTTACAAATAGTTTGTAAAAAAGTTATATAAATCAAAGAAAGGCGCGCCAGTGACGGTTTCCTGATGAATCACCAGACTGTCTGTGTGACTGAGCGGGTCATTACTGTAGTTGAAGATGAAGGTAGCAAAATTGAAGAATTTTACAAAAGAAAGATAGAAAAATAGGTGATTTAGTGTAGTGAATGATATCAAATACTCAAACAATATCTATGTTCTTAAGAAACATTATCACATAAATCAGCTAAATTTTTATATTTCCAATGGAAGTAATTATATGAATTCGCCAACTATTCTATATTACAAATGGAATTTGTCACTGAAATTTGCCAAAATATTTATAATTATGATATGAGATATTTCGATAAATTCACCCATATTTATATACTTTTGAGTGAGGGGGATGGTCTTATTTTTTACCCTGATTGCGAGGTTCCCATAAAACGTTGCTAAAATGACACAATTTAAAAGCGTCGCATAAGCGACACTTTTTTGCGTCACATAGGCGACATTACTTGCCGTCGCATAAGCGACGCTAAAATTGTCGCGTACTCGACGACGAATAGCATCGCTTACACGACGATCTGTTGATGGACAAAAATTAAAACGTTGGAGGCTCTGCGATCGGCATTTTCACGCATCCGATCGAAGAGCTCTCCAACGTTCGCAATTGCACTGTGCTTACGAGCTGAAGCAAGTATATGCAGAATTGTTGTTTTGCCTAAGCTCTCTTTTATTGTCTCCCTCTGTCTTTGTAACTCTCTTTCTACATCTTTCTCGCTTTGAATTCTCTCTCTCTCTCTAGATATCTCTCTCTCTCTCTGTCTCTCTCTAGATCTCTCTCTCTCTAGATCTCTCTCTCTCTCTCTCTCTCTCTCTCTCTTTTCTTTCTCTCTTTATTGCAGGTTATTCAAGAAGCTAACCAAGCAAAAAGTATGGCTAACAATTGTAAGTACAATTTCTATTCTTTGTAGATCATTTGAATTGTGTTATTTTCATTACATAGCATACTCACACTTATTGATATGCACTCATACACTTATACATGATGAAGATGCACTTTCACACATATACATATATACACATGCACATACACACACATATATACACATAGATACATGTGCACATACACTTAGACATACACACATATACACATGCATATGCACAAACATTCCTACAACCACATAAAAAGACGTCCATGCATGCATTATTGTATATCTATATATATATATATATATATATATATATATATATATATATATATATATATATATATATATATATATATATATATATATATATATATATATATATATATATACACACACACACATTAACATATATGCAAATACATGTATATGCACATCCACATACACATGCATATATATACACATGCATATACATATACACATATACATATACATATACATATACATATACATATACATATACATATACATATACATATACATATACATATACATATACATATACATATACATATACATATACATATACATATACATATACATATACATATACATATACATATACATATACATATACATATACATATACACACATATACATATACATGCATATACATGTACACACACATACATATACATGCATATACATATACACACACATACACAAGAACATGCACATACTCATACACACATATACATTTATACATGCACATGCACATACATACATATACACACACATACACATGCACATACATACATATACACACACATACATATACTCTTAGGTACACACATATGAATGAATTATATAATTAAAGTATTAAAACACATATACACATGAACACACACATGCATATACCTACATATACACATATACATGCACATACACACACATACACATAGAGTTATACATATACATGCATATACATATACACACACATACACAAGAACATGCACATATTGATACATACATATACACTTATACATGCACATACATACATATACACACACATACACATACACATGCACACACATACATATACACACACATACATATACACTTAGGTACACACATATGAATGAATTATATAATTAAAGTATTAAAACACATATACACATGCACACACAAGCACATACCTACATATACACATATACATGCACATACACACATATACACATAGAGTTATACATATACATGCATATACATATACACATACATACATACACATGCATATGCACATACTTATACACACATATACACTTATACATGCACATGCACATACATACATATACGCACACATACACATGCACATACATACATATACACACACATACATAATTAAAGTATTAAAACACATGCCTAATATAAACAATAATAACAATCAATAGAACAAAACTCTTCATTACTTAATACCATACACACAATTCAAAACATAACTGAAAATATATATATATATATATATATATATATATATATATATATATATATATATATATATATATATATATATATATATATATATATATATGTATGTATGTATGTACATATAATCCAATGTCATAATCAACTAAAATCCTAATCATCATCATCATGATCATCATCATCATGATCATCATCATCAGCAGCAATATCATGATCATTCTGATCTTCCTCATCCTCATCATCATGATCACCCTGTGACGATCGAGATCGTCCCTCCTGTGTCTGTCTCTCCACCTCATCCATATTTGTCTCTCCATAATACTCCTGTATTACATATAACAAACATAAATAAATAAAATAATTAAAACATTCATAAAAACAAAATAATTATATAAAATTTAAAAATACTCACAAAGGCATCAAGATGATCTTGCATATACTCGCTCAAACGCCGATATCCAAAATGTGTAGCATACTCGATCTCCTGTTTCGTAGGATATTGGCCATAATCCTTCCGCTGCAATGAAACAAATAAAAAACATTAGTTGCTTGCATTTTAACTAAAATAAAAAATATACTCACAATAACACATATACTTACAAACGTAGCTACAAAACCATTATGGCCCATTTGGCCTAGGTGCGATGTGTGGCCCGACTCCACTCTCTTCTTTGCAGCAGCCTGTTTATTCAAGAAAAAAAATACATAAATTAAATGTAAAAAATTACTAAAATATATAAAAATTATAAATATAAACTATTAATTTGTGTACCTTCTACTGAGGAAATGACTCTTGAAGACGTAGCTGTCGACAAAAAAACTGCCATGACTCAGGTGGTATGCTAGCTCGCCTCTTATTTTTTTCGACCATACAATATCTCCTGTTAATTTAATCTCAAACAGAAAAAAAATTCAGAATACATACACATATATACACACACATACACATACACATACCCACATACACATATACATGCAAACATATACGCATGCATATATGTATACATATACACATAAACATACATATAACATAAACATACATATACATATCCACATATATATGTACACACACATGCATGCATATACACTCATTCATACAAAATACATGCATTTATCCCACAATAATATGTAGTTGTGTATATGTGAATATGTGTGTATGTGTAAATGTGTATATGTGAATATGTGTGTATGTGTAAATATTTATATGTGAATTTTTTGTTTATGTAGATAATCAAATTATTAATATCAAATATCATTATTTGTAGATTCTGATCAATCAGATGGAACTCCACCACCGTCTCCTCTTCGTGCAACGACTTTATACTGTAAGTATATGAAATATTTAATTTTAAATATATTTGATGGATACATAACTTATATTCTATTTTATGTTTCTTATTATGTGCAGATTCTGATCAATCAGAGGGTACTCCACCACCTCCTACCCATGCAACGACTTCACATGTGTCCTCCGATAGGAATTATGATGAATTTTACTATGAAGAGCATATTATATGTTGGTGTAACTCTTGTTATGGCACATATCGAAGACCACGATTGGAATGTATTGAACATGAGGCAGAGTATGGTACTTTTGAGCGTGCACCATCACCTAGTCAACATGATAATGCTTGGGTATTATTTTCTATATATATTAATGTCATTATTTTATTTAAAAACCATATATAAAATCAAATTATTGTTGATATACAGGAATACGTGCTCGATGATGATGATGATGATGATTTTTCTTATAATGTTAATATACCTCGTACACGTCATGGACTTGTTGTTCATCAATTACAAGCAGAGGTTTCTAGAAATCCTCTACCTCCTCTTTTAGAGAATGAAACGGCTGGAGATTATCCATTGCCTGCTCATGATCGTTCTTTAGTACAAACATATGATAGAAGAAGATATGGACGATGGAATAGAGGACCACTTCCTTTAGATGGAGAGGTTTTCAACTTTTGGGATAATCGCTATATGATTGCTCCATCCACTATTACTAATGCTGGTCGTGGTCTCTTTATTGTAGAGGATTTGTATGTGCCTCCGAACTCTGAAGTCACTCTTATGTCATTTTGTGGTCCTATATATGGATGGGGAGATTGGCATCGACTTTCATGTTATGTTCAAAGCATGAGTACTTATGGAATATGCTTGAATGCAGCATCCCTTACTAGTAGAAGGATTTTACATGTAGAAAATGAAAGATTATATACTGATGGAAGACCTTACACACATGGAAATATAGCAGGTTTAATAAATAGTAGTCGAGGGTTACATAATAGTTCAAGGACTAATTGCACATTTGAGGAGCGTGAAAATAGTCATGAATCACCATACATGAGTAGAGATGTATCAAGATACATAGTTGTCAATGCTATTACTACATTACATGCTGGTGATGAACTATTAGTGAATTATGGATGGCGTAGACCTCCAAGAGCACCTTTTAGCTAGAGAGAATAAAAATTTTCTATCCATATTTAATAAGTTATATACTTAATTTTATATTTGAAGTTTACTTTTTATTCATTTATGGAATACTAATGAGTTTTATTTATATGTGTAGATTCCAACGTATGATGTTGATGATATTCATCCACAACATTCACAATTACCAGCAAGACCATGATTATCAGAAGCTTCCATGAGGAGGCTACGCAAAACTAATCCTGTGCAATATGCAAAGTTGAAAGATCTATATTCAAAAGACGATAAAGTACAAGATTTGTGTGACAATGATGAAGATGATGGCATGGCAGATTTTATCGAGGATTGGTATCAAAATGACAGTGAGAGCATTGATATTTCTAAAAATGAGAAATATCTTCGAGAGGAATGTCTAAAGCATGTATATGAAGGAAGTCGTTTGACACGACTAAGTACGAGCTTACTTATTCTCAACCTTCAAAATTGTTTTGGATGGAGTAATGTATCTGTTTCGACACTATTAAGGTATAATTTTCAATTTTCTATCTATTTATATATATATATACATATATATATATATATATATATATATATATATATATATATATATATATATATATATATATATATATATATGCAGGTTTTTATTCTTACTTTAGATAAGATAAGAAGAAGAACTTGAATTGAATGGATATGATTGTTTGGATGGCAGGATACGATTGTTTGTTTTGGAGGATATGAATGATTTGTTGATTCACACATATGTTCAGTTTGAAAGAGTGAATCGACAAATCATTCAATGAAGGTACATACTTCATGTGTCCAAAACAAACAATCGTATCTTGCCATCCAAAACAATCAAATTTTGTGTAAATATTTTGAAAGATGCATTAATAGTTTCAAAAGATGTGCGGACAAAAAGTGTCCATTCAATTCAAGTTCTTGTTCTTACCTTATCTAAAGTAAGAATAAAAACCTACATGTATATATGTATATTTATTTATTTACCTTTTTTAATATATCTTTTTTTTATAAACTTAAAGGTTATTATCTGAAAATTTTTTACCAAGTGAGAATATTCTTCCTACCTCACATGATGAAATGAAGAAGATAATCAACAATCTTGGTATAGATTATCAATGTATACATGCATGTCCTAACGATTGTATTTTATATAGAGGTGAATATGCAGACTCTTTGACATGTCCCAAATGTCAATCTCCTCGATATAAGGGTGAAGAAGGTAAAATCCCAAAAAAGGTATTGAGACATTTTCCATTGGCTCCACGGATTAGACATATGTTTCAAAGCCCCGAATTATCAAAGCTTTTGACCTGGGGACATGATCACAAAAGTACTGATGGAATAATCAGAATTCCTCATGATAGTGTTGCTTTTCAGCATATTGATTCTACATGGCCTGAATTTGCACAAAATCCATAGAATCTAAAGTTAGGAGTTGCATTAGATGGGGTTAATCCATTCTCCATGAAATCCAATAAATGGTCAACATGGCCAGTGGTAGTCATAAACTACAATCTTCCGCCATATCTTAGCATTAAAAAGGAACATTTAATGCTTTCACTTTTAATCCCAGGCAAAAGACAAGTTAAAGATATGAATGTATATCTTGCTCCTCTCATTGACGATCTTCAAGAGTTATGGAGAGGTATTAATGTCATTGATGTATCGAAAAGCATCAACGAAAGACATATTATGGTTCATGGTATTGTGGCTTGGACTATTCACGATTTTCCTGGATATGGCGTTTTTTCAGGTATTGATGTAAATTTTTTATTCAATATGCATGTAAATAAATATGATTTAATCTAATTATATTTTTATCATTTTCCATGATGCAGGAATATCTACTAAGGGTTATAAAGCTTGTCCATATTGTGGTGGTATTGGTTGAGATCAATCTATAGTAATAGATGGACCTCTGATAGATCCCGAAGCAGAAATCTTCAGTGATGATTCAGATAATGAGTATGTGAACAGAGGTAAAGGAAAATTGGCACTCGCTGAGAACATATCAATATGGTATTCTTTGGAGTATTGGAAAGAGTTAAAAGTATGTCATCTTCTTGATCCTATGCATATATTCAAAAATATTGGTTATTCACTATGGCAACATCTTCTTGGACTAAAAGATACCACAACATCAAGGAATGATTTGAAAGATCTAAAATCCAAACCAAAGTTATGGCCAGTTTTTGATAGACATCGACAAGAAACGTCTTATGCATCTGCTCCTTGGGTACTTACAACAAAAGAGATACAGACTATCAACAATAGAATTCAATTGATTAAGACTCCTACAGGATATGGAGCATCGTTTCAAAACATGTTTACTATGGATGATAAGAGCTTATCTGGGTTAAAGACCCATGACTGGCATAACTTTTTGAAACATATTTTACCTTTGGTTATCGATGGATGTACAACGAAAGGAGTACGAGATGTGATCTATCGTATTGGATCACTTATAAGGTAATTATGAAACTTTTATATTTCATATGTATGAATATTGGATACATCTTTATAATTGTTTTTATGATATGTATAGGTGGATTACATCCAAAGAGATCGATAAAAATTCGATCCCACAAAAAAAATGTGAATGCAAAGAGCTACTATGTTTGATGGAAAAAGAACTTCCTACTTCATTTTTTGATATTCAGGTTCATTTATTAGTCCATCTTGTAGATGAGATAGAGATTGCAGGTGTTGTGAACACTCGATGGATGTTTTGGGTCGAGCGATTTATGGGAATACTAAAAGGTTATGTGCGACTATAGCTCAGTGATGAGTAGCACCTCCTTTAATGTCAATCCGGGAAGACGTGAGGATGGTATGATGACCTCGAGCAAGTGAAGGCACAAGTGCATGAGTGCGAAGCACACTAACATGCACACACATACACACACACGTGCACACAAGGCAAGACAAAGAGTGAGAAGCAATGGAGTTCTTTAGATTACTTTCAAAAAGCTCATACAAGTTCAAATCAATTACAAGTTAACCCCAAAAATGAGCTCTCTAGCTCTATTAATAGTTTTTGACTAGGTTTTGGCCGTGTCCAGACCTAGTGTCCGGCCTAGTTAAAAATTAGGTTCTAGGTCCCATTTGAAGGCTCAAATGGAGTCTAAAAATTATGAAAACTGGTAGGTAGCTACTTCTAATGCTCCTCAAGCTCAAGGACTCCTTGGCTTGCACAAAATGGAGCTACAAAAATATGAAATGGTATTTACAATGGCTTTTAGTGATGAAAATCACTATTTTTGTAGGGATTTCCTCTAACGATTTGACATACACATCTTCAAGCTCCCTACTTGCTCCTTCTCCTTATGTGTCCACCTCTTTGATATGCTTTAGCTTCTTGAAAAAATAATGGCCTACTTGCCGGATCTTCTTTGACTACTCTGTCTGCTTGTACCTTCTCTTCGCTCCGACTCCCTTCGTTGACTTCCTTGTCTTGTGAGTTCTTCAGTTCCTTGACTGCCAACACCCCCCCTCTCTCGCGTCTATCGTCTCTGATAGACCCTTGTTGAGTGGGTTGTTGGATGTAGTACTCCACAACGTCTATGGCTAAATGATGTTCTGCAATTCTCAACCCTTTGGCCAAGTCAGTGAGTAGAGCATCCCAATCTAGAGGCCCGGGAACCTCTGGATGTGGTATACGTAGCTTTTCTGAATGGAGAGCTTGTTCCACGGCAAATAACTGTAATAAATGAGATGGTCTGGGAATGAATATCTCTGAATGATATTCCCAGAACCCCGTGATAAACATTCCTTCAAACGTCTGTTTGAAGCAAGCAGGTAGATATTTTATACGGGCATGCCAGGCATATACGACGTTAATGGAGGGCGTGGTGCTCATGTCATAGACAAGGTCCTGATTCCCTTCATTAAATCCAATAGCCGAAAGATGAGGTTCTTTGATGTTCTTAAATGTCCTGAATGTAATCAGCATGAGCTCAAAAATTTTTAGGCACATCTGTGCCATGACATCTGGAACATTCTTGAACCGGACTGCCCAGTGTCGGATGGTTGAAATCATGTAGTTGACTGTGGGTTGGCCATTAGGAGGTGCTAGGTACACATAATTTAACCACTTTTCACATCCTTTAACCGTCAAAATTGTTTCTGTGTACTCCGGCCAAGACCTTCTTCGAAGGACAGGGCAGTAGCAGGGATTATACTTGATATATAGAGGCATGTTATTCCATGTGCAATTCATCTCAAGGTAGGTTTCAAGCAGTCGGATCCTCCCTTGTATATTCCCTTGTTTGGCACTTGCAGGGATGTCATCTGGTGCAAACTGTGTCGCCGAGGTTGGTTCCCTTGATGTGTGTTGCTTGATTTCAGCATATAATCGGCCATTAATACACAGAATGGGACATACAAGTCATCGGATGTGTCGATCCACCTATGATGGGAGAGGTTTCTAAAGTAGTCTGACTTAATAACAACTTCTTCCAATCGAGACATTGACGCTATCTGTACTACAGCTCGCTCATCATGGGTTGTGGCCACCTTCTCGAACCTCTGCATCCATTTAGGAGCCTCGATCTCAATGGTGTCCATGCCTTCTTCTGTTTGCTTACCCCCTGGTGCTGGCATGGGAACATATGGGTCTTCAAAAGTCTCCTCCACCTGAAACGGCACTAAGTCTTTCGATTCCGGTTCCACCAGGGGAGAGGGTTGACGCTCGTATTGTAGAACTTTATTTCGTAATTCTTCTAATTCTGCTCTGAGGTTTGCAACTTCTTCAGATGTGTCGGCTGCAGTTGTGACTTTGCTTGGTGACTCCTGCTGGGTTGCCAACTGCTTTAATAGATCATCTCTTTCTCTTTCTAATGCGGCATGGGCTTCTAGGAGGTCGGCATGGGTTTCCAACACAATTTGCATGTTTTCTTAGGGGATGGCCTTAAATATTTCTAGGTCGATGTCCTGTGGTGAACCCTCCATTGCTGCTTCCAAGTTTTCTTTGTTCTGCCTCTATAGTCACTTATTTTCCTCGAGTGCTGTAGACATGTGTTTCCGTAATAGGGTCAGGTTGCGTCGAAGCTTGAGGTTCTCTGTTATCTGGGAGTGTAGCAGCTCATCAAGTTGTTGTTTTTCTTCAGCATCTGACTGGGGTGGATTGGCCACTAACTGCTCATGTTGTTCCTGTAAAGTGACATACTGTTGTTGTAGTAGCCGCTTTTCCCTCTCTAAGTCAATGAATCGTCCTTGTAATGTTTCATGGCTTCTGAACAGACTTGTATGCTGAGCATCTAGTTGCTTTTAATGTTGTTGCAGCTAAGACATACACTGGTACATGTTATTAAATACATTATTAATGGGGGTGGATGCGGGAAAGGTGTTGAATGCAGAAGGGAAGGGAAAAGGGAATGGGAGCGTGTATGCTGTGCTCGAAAAGGGTGAAGTTGGTGGTGGGGGAATGAGAGATTGTGGACGTGTGGGGGGGGGGGGGGGGGGGGAGAGGTGCGGAGGTGGGTGATATGTCCATGAGGTCAAAAGTGGATGCAGTCGTGGGAGTGATTGTGAACATGGGAATTGTGGGTGCGGTGATGGTGGTGAAAGTGTAAAGTGGTGTGTGTAGTTGTGAATATGAACCGCTAGGAAGTGTGATCGGGGGAACGGGGTTTATCGTGGCTGTAGTTAGAATTACAGTGTCAGTGGTAGTGTATACAAGTGAGATGGTGATAGGGTGTGCGGGTTGTGTAGGTTGACTGACATCTGTGCTTTGGTATGGGCAGTGGACTCTGAGGCGATGACAGTGGTGGTTACACTGGTAGTGGAAGGTGAAGTTGGTGGAGTTGGAGGTAGGGGTGGTAAGGGGGTTGATGGGGGTGCACTGGATGTATGGGCTTCCTCAGTTTCCTGAATGATGTGAGTTGTGGCCGTGGTTGTGGATGTGGTGCCCTCTGGTTCTGATACTAATATATTCATCTGTTTTCCTGATCAAGGGGGGCGTCTGCCGTATCGTTGCTCTGATCTTCTCGAGTATGCAAGAGCTATATGCACCGTCTCAGGTACCCCCAACGCATCAGAAATCATATCAAGGGTTGCTCGGTATTTCTCGTCCACACCTTCCTCTTCAAGGATTCGATTCATGAGGGCTTTTCTTGCTGCTAGGGATAGTTTGTGCTGTTCTTGAACTCTGTTGATGGTATCATACAGCTTTTTCAATTCCTTCGTATAAGCCGGGGCACCCTCAAGTTCGTGTAGAACTTCTTGTTCATATTCCTGCTCTTCTTCTTCTGTTTGTCCACCTCGTTCCTCCTCTTGTTCTTCTTCTTCTTCCTCCACTTCAACGACCTCTGGTTGTCTAGGATGGGGTTGGTCTGTAGCAGTTTGTTGCCCACTGGCCTGCTCTACCTCTACTTCCACGTTAACAGCCTCGATTATTCTGGCTACCTCCTCATCAGTTAGGTCTTCTAATGTGAAGCCATGAGGAAACTCTAGGTCGGTTGGTACAGGTGGAAACACCAGATTCGGTCCATCAGTGCTGTGTCTTGGTAATCTGATAGTGAAGGGTTGTATACGCCTTGGAAGTCGTGGAGTTGTCTTCGGTGTCAGTGTCACACCGCGGGCTTATGCACAGGGCATCTGAACTGCGCCTCTCATTTTCTTTGATGGAGGCCCTGCGGTTGATAGTCTACGCTGAAATTCTTGTACCGTGGTCCAAATTAATGCCCTTTGAACTGGCACATCATAAGTCAAACATCTATACATAATCTTGGTGAGTGCACAACATCCATACAGTACTGACTTTTGTTTCTTATACCATCGTTGATGAGCCAAGTGGATTTGGTCGATAATCTAGAGGGGCATGTTGATTGTCAAATCGAAGGCATCTGCTAAATATAGACTGAACCATATCTTTTTGGGTGGCATTGTGAACTTCCCTTGAGCAGGGAATGCGAAATGCTGCATGACCATTCGCAAGTGAATGGCAATAGTCGGTGTCATGGCCACCATGTCTTTGAGTTTCGTCAGATTCCTGTTCTTCATGTTATCTGGAACCATCGTCTCTTTTTCGATGGGGACATGCATACCTTTCATGTCGAGAGCTTCCCTCACCAAGTTGTTTGTCAATCTGAACCGTTTCAGCTCATTGCCCCTTGTGAGAGATGGGAGGACAAAAGTGTTGTATCCCTTTTTCTCTTTGCTCGGAGTGAGGGTGCTAATCAAATATGAGCACCTCAGAAAGTCGAGCTTCGGCAATTGGGATTTGAAGTAATCATACAGTCCCGCCTTCTTCCATATCAGTTTCAGCCCTTCATTATTTTGCAGTCTCTCAAACTCCCTGGTGAAGAAGTGATATCTGCCCCAGCGCCCGTTGAACTCTATCTCTGCCTCCCACAGGTAAGTGCCTTCCCCCAGAGGTCCAGCCACATCACTGAACCAATGTGAGTTTTTGCTGACCGGCATTGTGTGCCCCTGTGGAGGATTCTGAATCGGTATGGCGTGTAATGCCCTCAATGCCACTGGGCGTTCCTTCAATTCCTCTTCAATGGGAAGACTTTCAATGTCCACGATTTGGGGGCTGGTGCCTGCCTGGGAGCTAGTTCCTGCCTCGGCCATATTGATGGGACTGGTCACCAGTTCTGTGAGAATATACAAATGAATGTTAACATTGCAAATGGACACCAAGTGGTCACGTGTCCTCGTTACAACATTAACATGATTTTAGTGATAAGTTAGTAGGTCAATAAGTGCTCGGTGATCGTGTGTGTAGTTAGAGAATGGATAATCCTAAGAGCTAAATGGAAAGATGCGGTGTATGAGTGATGTAGTTAGTAAGTGGGTATGAATTTACAAATGAGGGTCGGGGGGTTTATTACACGTTTTGGGCTGCCAAACAAACAGAATGGCTGTTGGTCTTGATTTTGTGGAGACTCTGGAGGGCTTGGTGAGAGTACCGGCTTGGAAATGAGGCTTTTTAGGGACCCATTTACAAGTGATTCTACTCGTGCTCATGGGTGAATATGTGTTCGTGCGTGGTGTATAAGAATGGGTATCAGATGTTCGAGTGAGTGAACCATGTTGTACAAGGTGTGGCCTCGGTGTAACTATTTGAGCCCGCAAGCAAGCCTTAGGCACCCAAATTTGTCCTGATTGTGGGATGGCCTTCATCGACTTCTTGGGTACCCAAATAGACTTTACTTTCGCAGAAGAATTTCTGAAAGACTTCTTATTAGTGTCGTGTTGTTGATTATTAATAAGAAGTTTTGCCCATGTGGTTGGCTTGATCGCAACAGGGTGTTCGCCTTTCTGCACCCACACTTGTTTCAATGGCTGAGAAATTCTGCTTCGCACGTTCTTTTGACCTCCAGCATAGGTATTACTCTGCTCCATCTGTATTTGATCTGCCTTTGGTTGCTGCATCCCTCTGGTTTCTGGAAAAGAAGGGGGTTCCGTTGCACCCCTGACTTCTTGATTGAAATCATCATTCCTCTGCATCACACAGTTTTGGACAAGAATAACATGGTCATCTTCATGTGTACCCCTGGAAGGACGAGGGGTGTGTGCCTTGTCTAATTTCTTGAGTGCTTTATTTTCTAACTCAATTGTAATGCGATTCTAATTTAGCCAGACTTGAAGGAGTCCACTTCGTAGGTTTAGGTTGACTGCATGATCATAGATCCAGTCTTGACCCAAGACAAGAGGCTCCGTGAGGTCCTCATCTTGACACACTAGCACTTTAACTGTCATTAAAATGTCTTGAATGTAGAGGGGAAGTTCCACCTCGCCTATGCAAGGGGTTTCCACACCTCCCAATCCTATGAGATATGCTTCTATAGGATTGACATTTAATTTCAATTCTTGACAGTAAGAAAGTTTAACGGCACTAGTGGTTGCACCTGAGTCAATCAAGGCTTGTGTAGTCCTTGCACCCTTTCCTTGTCCTATCTCTAAGGTTACAAAAGTTCATCTATCAATTATTCTATGAGAACTTATTCTTGAGACTTCACACATTGCCATATGATAACCTGCATCCGCATAGTCATCTACCCTGGCCTGATCTCTACCGAGTCTTCGCAACCTCATCCTTCGGATGCGTTCCAATGCTTCCGCCTGTGCCTCTTCTCGAACTCGTTTTTCTTCCTCTTTGCGTTTTTTGGCAGTGTTGAGTCGATTTAGGATCTCCTCTGTCAGGGGTTCTTGATATAACTTGACTCTGCATCCGCTTATATAGCTAGGGAGAACATCACCTTCTAGTGTAGCAAGTTGAACTGCTCCACTGGTTGAGATCCTATTTATGATCATAGGTCCATAGCCACGTTTCTCTAATTTTCTTGCATGTTGCTTCAAGGTGTAGACTAAAACTAAATCTCTTGCCTTCAAGCCTTTATCCTTAACGTGGGCATCAAAGTATGCCTTCTCTCTTTTCTTAGCTGCATATATTCCCGCTGCCGCTCTTAGTCTGGTTTCACCTAATCGTTCCAGATCAAGAATCCTCGAAGAGAGTTCATGACCTGTCCATTCATGCTCATGTGCTACTTTCAGTGTAGGTATCAAGAAGTCCAATGTTAGCACTGCATTTTGACCGAATACCATCTGAAAGGGAGTGGCTTGGAGTACCGTTTTATAGGCAACTCAGTATGCCCAAACAACATGGTGTAGCTGTTTGTCCCAATCAGAGCGTTTATTATTCACTAATTTGGTCAGCACATTGCACATAATCTTATTTGTGCTTTCAGCTTGCCCATTAGCTTGTGGGTGATAGGGAGCAGTCTTCTTGTGCACTACCAAGAACTCTTGGAGAAGATTTTCAATAACTTCATCCAAGAAGTGTGTGCCTCTATCACTGACTAGCTCTATGGGTAGCCCGTATCTAGTGAACACATTCTCAAATAAGAACTTAGCAGTCGTCTGAGCATCGTTCTTTGTAGTAGCTTTTACATCTACCCACTTTGTTAGATAGTCTGTGGCAACAATGATGTATTCAGCATGTGAACCCTTAGCAGGGGGATTAATAGGACCTACGAAGTCTATTCCCCACTTAGAAAATGCACGTCCACCCATCATAGGTTTCAGTGGCATCATCCTTGCGTATAGGATACTGAGTTCGCTGACAAACATCACATCTCTTCACATAGGTATGTGCATCCATGTGAAGGGTAGACCACCACAAGCCTGCAAACAGGATTGCTTTAATCACCCTATCTGGTCCAAAATGTCCTCCTGCTACACCTTGGTGAGCAGTTTCCAAGATTTTAAGATACTCGCTCTCATGGACACATAATCTAAGGTAACCATCTTTACCACGCTTGTATAAATTATCACCAATGAGTGAGTAATCTAGGGCTTCTTGTTCTAGACTTCTTTGTCTAGCCAGTGTCATATCTGGAGGGAATGTTTTCGTCCTCAAGAAGGCTACTAACGGTTCACTCCAATCTGGCACTATGGACACTTGATACAGAGTGGCATGTTCCACAGGTGGTTTAGTGCAACAGATTAGGCATTCTTTACACATCTTATGTACATCAGCTTCCATAGTAGGCCAATGCACTCCGAGTCTCCTTAGTGTCTGTAGGGTTCGTTGTTTTGAGTAGTGTTGCAGCCTCTAATGCACCTACATGTGCCAATTGCAACCATTTAGTGTACTCATCCTCTTCCACACAACAAGCTAGGATCCCTTGATTTGTTTGTACATACATGCTTCCTGCCATGATGTGGCACTTTTGGGCTTTTACTACCTCTCTACCTTGAGTGTTTATGACTGGGTGGTTGGGCCCGTATGTCAATACTAGCACTAATGGCTTAGCCCACTGAGGTACAACTTCCAAATTAAACAAGTAAGCATCAGGAAGGTCATCCGACACTCCTTGTGGGGCTTCTCCAGATGTGAGCCTAGAGAGATGGTCTACTCTAAAGTGAGTCTTCCCTTTCCTCACCACTACTTCAAAGTCATATTCCATTAGTAAGAGAAACCATCTTACTAATCGGCATGTATTGCATGGTTTGTTTACCAAGTACAATAATGCCTGATGATCGATAAAAAATTTAAACTTATTTGCAAGCAAATAGTGTCTAAACTTCTTAACCGCATATACCATGCCTAATCCTTCTCGTTCGGTGGTGGTATAGTTCCGTTCAGCTGCATTCAACTGTCTACTAGCATAGGCAATAGGAAGATCCATATTACCTTCGCCTGTAGGTTGTGCGAGTACACACCCAATAGCATAATTGGATGCATCTACATGAACATGAAAAGGCTTATTCCAGTCTGGAGTGGTCAAGATTGGTGCTGAACATAATCGTTGTTTGAGCTCATTGAAGGAGTTTTCACATTCATCAATCCACTCAAAGTTAGTCAAAAGTCCGTACAGAGGTTTGGCAATGATGGCATACATGTGTATAAAGCGTCGATAATAGCCACAATGCCCCATGAAAGCTTGTACTTCCTTGACATTCTTTGGCCTAGGTAACTCGGCTATGGCTCTTACTTTCTCTTCATCGGTGGATATGCCATTGTTTGACACTATGTGTCCTAGAATCTTGCCTTGCCTGACCATGAAAACACACTTTTCTGGGTTCAAGCAGACTTGATATTCTCTACATTTGTCAAAGATTTGCCTGAGTTATGGTATATGTGTCTGTCTAATGTTGGAATGAGGACAGAGGTCGTCAACAGAGACCTCTAAATTCTTCCTCAAGAGCTCTTTAAACACATGGCACATCAATCTTTGGAAAGTTGCACTAACATTGGTAAGCGCAAATGGCATTACCCGAAAGGCAAATATGCCCCATTCGGTGGCAAAAGCTGTCTTATGCTGGTCTTCCAAAGCAATGACTACCTGATTGTAGCCCGAAAATCCATCAAGGAAGCTATACACTTCCTTGCCTGCTACTCTTTCTAGCAGATGCTCAGTGATAGGAAGCGGATAGTTGTCTCGAATAGTGGCTGCATTAACCTTCTTCAAGTTAATGCACACCGTAGCTTTCCATTCTTCTTGGGCACCACTACAATGGGGGATACCCACTCGGTGTGCTCAATTTCATAGATAGATCCAGCTTCTACCAGCTTCTATCATTGTATGTGTATGGCTTTTGCTTAGAAGGTTTAGCATCTGAGGTCATGGGGATTGTGTGTGAGCATATGTTCGGGTCTACACCTTTCAAATCCTTGTAAATCCAAGCGAATACACCTCTGTATTCTCTAAGCAAGGCTATTAGCGCATGCTCTTCTTCCTCTGTTAGGTCATGTCCTATGTAAGTGCATCTCTCCTCTCCTTCTTCTAGGGCTACCACTATTTTTTTGGTGGTTTCTTTGTTATTATAGGCCTCTCCTGATTGTGCCTCTCGTTTAGGCATTCTTATCATGACTCTCCTATCGTCTATCTCATACTTTTTAAAGTTTTCCGGGACCTCAAACAAAGATTCTTCTTCCTCCGGGGGGACTTCTTTCTTCTTCCGTTTCTTGCTATCATTATTAGCAGTGACTTGTGTGGTTAATCGTACATCGTTTGTTATCTCTTCGTGTCTTTGAGGTTGGAATTCTACTTCATAGAAGTATTCTTCATCTGATGCAAAAGGTGGGTCCATAATGATTGACTCTAGATCGGAGTCACTTGCGTCCTCGAATGCATCAGGGCCATGTTCGCACTCTTCTAAAACCGCATCTCCCATGATTGGCTCTATAGAGAACACTTAAATGTCATAGCCATCCTCATCACAGTGGGGTGTCCACTGTTCTTTATTGATGGCTACATCCATTGTTGCTAGAATTTCTACCCAGCCATGAGGTTCAAATTCTTCATCAGGGAATACTACAGGTGCATAGGCTGGGTCTTGAATTGATCTATGTGTTTCCTTCGCACCTACCTCTCTCGCTTTTTCTCTCTTCTCTTCTTCTATTGCTACTTTGCACATCCATAAGTGGGTGTCTTGATGCATCCATGAGGATCCTGATCCTATGGAATGCACTGACTCTGTATCATCTTTAGCTCTATGGATGGGATTTCATTGGATAGGAGCGACATCTCTATGAGAGTAATCTTTGAGATTCACTTTGGTCATAACACCTAAGTGTTGCAAGTACAAGGAATTGGTTCCCCAATCCTGTACTACTTGCAACTGTCGCATGAACGGTCTTCCCAAAATCATCTCATAGGCATGATTTTTGCTAAAGTCACATATAGCAAATGTGTGCTCAAACTCTACACCACAAGTAGTGAGAGTTATTCCTTCTAGTAAGCCTAATGGTCTTTCTATGTGGCCATCAACCATTTGCAATTTCATCCTCGTGGGCCTAAGTGCTGGCTTGCCCCAATGTTTCCATAAGGAAGTGGTAGCAATAGCAACTCCTGCACCAGAGTCCATAATTGCCTTGGTTGTGTATCCTTGATGGGTGATGGGAAGATAGGTGTTTCCTTCTTCACCTTCACTCATATCTCCTATCTTGTCTAGAGGAATTTCTGGCACTGTCCTATGAGAACCTACCTGGGAACGCGGTTTGTCTATCTCTGGTACCTGTTTGGCTACATGTTTCCATAGTTCTGGCCTTACTTTGAGTAGCTCTTCTAAAGTGAGGTTACACTGCACTTTAGTTTTTTTCACTACCTCTGTGTTCCTAGGTATGACCGAGTCTTCGTTTCTTACCATGGCTGTGGGTGCTCTCATACAAGTGGACTTAGTTTCCCATGGGCCTGTGAAGTGGGGTAATTCATGTAAAGAATTAGACTCAAAGTCTAATCTCTCTTGAGACTGAGTGCTCTCCTGCTCTTCATAAATGGATGGGATGTCTTGTGGGAATTGATCGTGTGCATCATCCACAAGTTCAATGGGAGGAGGGACTTCACTCTCTTTAGCCCATTTGTCTTCTTGAATCTCTCATAGGAATTCTGGTGTGAACCAATTCATAGAAGAAGATATGTCTGGCTCCGTAGAGTTAGGCACATAGGCTTCCTGGGCAGGTAGGCTTTCTCTTTCACTTGCCTTGCCCTTATTTTGAGAGACAGGTTCCTTTTCTGATTGTGCTATTAGCCTCTCCAATCTTTCTAGCAGTCCATCAAAGTGCAACTGCATCTTAGCTGAACTAGAGATGTTAAAGAGGCGTCTGACTTCAAACATGGTTTGAGCCAATTCCACCATCTTAGCACAAATCTTGGTTCGTTCAAGCTCTAGTTCTGCTCTCGGGTAACATTTTTCATGATCGATTACGTTTGGCCCTTCTTGGATTTTGGCCTGATATGCCTTAAGCATCATGTTAAGGTTCTCGGGAGTGGGATCTGCTAAGACTGATCCTACTCTAGGGGGTGGTGGAGTAGCATGAGGCGGGTTGGAAGGTGGTGAGTCGGATGGAGATGGGAATGGTGGAGGTGGGGTAGTGTGAGAGGGAGTTTGAGATGTAAGTTCAACTATCCTGGCTTTTGTTTCTCTTAGGCTTTCCTCGAGTTCGCTCATCTTCTTAGCTCATTGCCTTTTCATCCTTTCTCGACTATCTCTCCAGGCTCTAGTTCTCTTCTTAGTTATGCTCTCAGTTTCACTAGCCTCTGAGCTCTTTTCCTGGCCTACCCCTCGGTTTTGCTGCAATGTCTGAGCTCTAGTGACTACCTGTACTGGTGCAGTGGATGTCACACTTCCTGTAGAGTCTACTATTAACCCAATGACATTGATAGGAGTAATTTTTGGCATATTATTGGGGTTCTTTGGACAATCTCGTAAGAGATGCTCCTTTCCACAATCTTGGCAAAAGCCTTGAATTGTCATTGACTGACGTTGTGTAGGTGGAGGTAAGGGGCACTCACGAATGAGATGATCTCCCTAACATCTGTAGCATGGTCCTCTAGGAAATGGAGGTCTTACTTGCCTAGGTTGAGGTCTAGGGTTGGGGTTTGTATACATAACGTTTGCGTAATCTGACTCCCAACTAGGTTCACTCGGCTCTTCACTAAAGTAGGACTCACCATGTTCATGAGACTGCATGTAGTAGGCCTGGGGGCTATCAATATGCGTTGAATCAAAGCTATGGTCACTCGGGTCACTTTCAGAAAGCAATGGTGTTACAGGGACTATAGCTCTATTCAGGTTCTCTTCTACAGCTGCATATTTTACTGGGATCACATTGGCTGGAGCTGTAGGTTGTTGGGCTAACACAGGCTGAGGTCTTTGCTGATTTTGGTAGGGTTGCTGATAGGGTTGTTGTGGTCTACCATATTGTTGTGGTGGGTATTGGTTCTGATACCCTACTTGTTGTGGATAGGGCTGAGGGTAGGTTTGTCTAACCGCTTGCTTATTGTATGGGCAGTCTTGTGCTGTGTGATTTGTGTATCTTCGTTCTATGGTGCAGTACTGGCTACTAGGGTTTACTTGGGGTTGAGCCATAATGGGACATACATTCGCCATATGGTCACCTCCACAAGTATAACATCTTTTCACAGGGGCAAATCTTGGGACCTGTTTGCTAGAGACACCTAATTTCTGAGCTCCTTTCTCTGCTAATTCCTCGATAGATGTGGATTGTGTGGAAGAGAGGCTAGAAGCACTATCTGAATCTTTGTAGATTTTGGAGAGCTCTAACTCTTCCCCTAGGTTATCCTCGATGTCGATGCACATGCGTACACACTCTTCTATAGTCCTAGGGTCCTTCAAGTACACATATGACCTCAATTTGGTACTTAGCAATCCATCCAAGAATAAAGCCACTTGTTTGGCTGGTGTTGGTAACTCAGGAACATGGCATCTCTCAAGATATTGCCTAAATCTTCTTCCTGCTAGTCTCACGGTCTCTTGAGGGGTCTGCTTGAAGCTATGTATCAATGAGGAAGTATTATGACTTATGCCACTTTTAGAGAATTCAGTGATGAAAGCCTCTAAGAGTTGGTCTATGCTCCTGAACTGTCTCTCATTCAATGGTTGAAACCACGTAAGGGCTGTGTTCCTAAGGGTTAGACCAAAGGCATTATATTGTGTGAATAGATCCTCAACTTGTTCAGCTCTCAAGACTTGCCTAAACTCAGCCACATGATCATATGGGTCTCCTGTGCCATCGAAGTAGTTCTTCATGGACTTAACCAGTTGTGTAGGTCTCAATGTTCTGGTGTGTTCCCTAGGCCTTGGCAGAGGGAAATCATCAGCATTCCTTTGGTTCCTTGGGGCTCTAAGTCCCTCAGGTTCTGCTCTATTTGTTTCCGTTCTCGTTCTTTCTCTTCCCACTAGATTGGCAAAGCTTACCTCAGGTCTATCTCTATGTCTGTCTCTTTGAGCTCCATGAGCTTGGGATGTTCCAGCTCCTGGGTGACCAAAGGACACATTCGATCTTGGTTGGGGGAAAATAAATTCACCTTTCCAAGTGTAAGCATGCCTATCATTTTTTGTAACCACAAAGATCCTCTTTGAAGCATGATCTAAGTAGGTCACTCTACCTGGGCTATTAGGATCTTTGAACTCATATATCATGATTGTTCCTACCTCATTCGGTTGATCAGATTTATACCTCCAAAAGGCTTCATCAGTCTCTCGGTTTAGGAGTAGATCTATGCTCTTATTGTCTTGGGGAATCCACTCCCGATTGAGGATTCTAATAAGAACAGATTTGCCTCGGGGGGTTCTAGGTTCTACACCCATGTTTCCTTGCTCCAGGTCACCTTAGTTCGTTTCTGGGATCACATTCCCGAATTCATCTGTCCTATCTGGATGACTGGTGACTACATATATGGTTCCCTCTTTGTCCAAGTATGCTCCATTTTCAAACTTGACAGCTGGGTGTTCTAGTCCAATGGATTGGTCAGGGTTTTTAATCTGGACCACTGATCTTCCTAGGCCGTCCTCATAGATGCTAGCACCTAATCGGTTGGTCCTAAGGTATTCCAGCTGCGTCTTGTAGGGTCCTTCCACCCTATACAAATATGGCACACCTGAACTTCCCGTAGGTCTCTCCATACCTTGAGACATCTCTGATTCACTAGTCTCAGAGCTAGGGTAATGAGAAAAATGGCTCAACTGCTGGGCCCAAGACCTAGCAGTATGATTGACACTAGCCTCTGAAGATCTAAGACTCTGTCTGTCTCTCCCTAGGTGCCGTCCTGATCTAAGGTTCATATGCCTATTTAAGCAATCCCGATTTTTACCCAAGGTACAAACTCGTTGTTGAGTTCTTTTGTATCAGTCACTTGATTCTTTTTAGTTGATTATTGTGGTTATGATCTTGTCTGATATCACGTCGTCAGGAATACTTGAGTTAATTTCCGCACTTGAATGTTGATCGTCTCACGTTAGGTTCTTTTCGTTTAAAGTTGCCGATCACACACAGGTTATCTCTTGACTTGAACTTGATTTCTTAGATAGTTTTGACTTGTTTCGTGCCTATCGTTGCCCTGACTTACTTCTAGCACTACTCGCACTTAACCTAAACTAGAAATTCACAGAGGGGGTTGAGAGTATTCCAACCTCTCTTGCAGATCTCGTGCTCTTTGGTGCTCACGAACCCAGTTCTCAAGCTTGCAGATTACCCTTGCTTTGGATGCCTTCTAGTGCTCCTAGTGGACCTGTAAAAATCCGAAGGTTATCTCACGACTTAGATTCAAATGACATAATAAATCACTTCCATTCATGCAACTCAGATATCAATTAGCCTTTTGTCTTTATGGAAAACAATTCCAGAGATCCCTTGGTTATGTACCCCCTGGGTATGGTCCACTTAAAAATACTATAGCTAATAATCCTGATATTAATTTTACCGTAAATGGTTGTACTCCCCATGAGCTTTCCAACAAGACAAGAATCACAGCAAATGGATTTCGTATGCGGAAGTTATGACAATTCAGGGTTCTGGTGCTAAAACAGGGTTCAAACAGGCTAACAGACCACAGGATTTTTTTCTCAAAAATACATGTGTAGGGACCTCACAAATCACTAATTGCTATACCAATATGCCCAAAAACTATCCCAAAAACTTGGAATAGAAACCCTAATTTTTTGGCCGAAAAGCCTATCAATCGCGATCGACAGGTCTGTCAATCGCGATTGACAGAGGTGTCCTTCGGGGCCTGTCGGTCACGATCGACACGTCAGTCGCGATCGACAGAGTTGGTCGTGGGTCCTGTCAATCGCGATCGATGGTGTCGGCCGCGATCAACACTTTTTGCACAAATTTCAGCAAAATTTCAGTCGATCGGGGTTCTATCCGTCGCGAGGGACACATGTATGCGCGAATTTTTCTGTCAATCGTCACAATTTAGTCGGTCGCGATCGACGGTGTCAATTGCGGCTGACAGAGGTGTCGATCGTGGCTGTCGATCGCGATCGATGGTATCAATCGCGATTGACAGGGTCAGTCAGTCGTCTCTGTCGGTCGCGATCGACAGAACCTGTCGATCGTGGCTGTCGGTCGCGATCGATGGTGTCGGTCGCGATTGACAGAGAAACACGGAATTTTTTAATTTTCTTTAGTGATTTTGAATGTGCTCTCCCTGTGTATTAAGGTGGTGTACTTTGTTTTACCAAAAACTTGAATTTTCTCTCGATCGCGATCGACAGAGGTCTGCGACACAGAGACAGTTTCAAGCTTGTCCGTACCTACGCAGCGTGCTGAAGGGGATGATATAGCTATACCTGCAAGATCACTCAGAAAATAGGCAAAAAGCAATGCACACAATTCGATCTCTCGCTCTCTCTCACAAGTGGAATGAAGGAAATGGAAGGGAGAAGGTGATATGATCAAAAAACTGAATTTTTTCACGATGGTGGAGATGGAGATCGGATATGGTGAGGATGATG
This sequence comes from Ceratopteris richardii, assembly GCA_020310875.1. Classification (NCBI taxonomy): domain Eukaryota; kingdom Viridiplantae; phylum Streptophyta; class Polypodiopsida; order Polypodiales; family Pteridaceae; genus Ceratopteris; species Ceratopteris richardii. Next base: position 141,244,869 of record CM035428.1, on the reverse strand, counting down.
ATGGTGATGATGATGGTGAGGTAAGAAAGAGAAAAATAAGAAAAGTAAAGAAATTACCTACAACGCCAACGTTTCAAATCTACATCTTACCATCACACGCTCGTCCTCAAAGCTTGATCCCCGACAACGGAGCCAAAATTTGGTGTAGCTCAGTGATGAGTAGCACCTCCTTTAATGTCAATCTGAGAAGACGTGAGGATGGTATGATGACCTCGAGCAAGTGAAGGCACAAGTGCGTAAGTGCGAAGCACACTAACATGCACACACATACACACACACGCACACAAGGCAAGACAAAGAGTGAGAAGCAATGGAGTTCTTTAGATTACTTTCAAAAAGCTCATACAAGTTCAAATCAATTACAAGCTAACCCCAAAAATGAGCTCTCTAGCTCTATTTATAGTTTTTGACTAGGTTTTGGCCGTGTCCAGACCTAGTGTCCGGCCTAGTTAAAAATTAGGTTCTAGGTCCCATTTGAGGGCTCAAATGGAGTCTAAAAATTATGAAAACTGGTAGGTAGTTACTTCTAATGCTCCTCAAGCTCAAGGACTCCTTGGCTTGCACAAAATGGAGCTACAAAAATATGAAATGGTATTTACAATGGATTTTAGTGATGAAAATCACTATTTTTGTAGGGATTTCCTCTAACGATTTGACATGCACATCTTCGAGCTCCCTACTTGCTCCTTCTCCTTATGTGTCCACCTCTTTGATATGCTTTAGCTTCCTAAAAAAATAATGGCCTACTTGCCGGATCTTCTTTGACTACTCTGTCTGCTTGTACCTTCTCTTCGCTCGGACTCCCTTCGTTGACTTCCTTGTCTTGTGAGTCCTTCAGTTCCTTAACTGCCAACAGCGACAAAGAGCAAAACCAGAACGATCCATGGCAAAGGGTTGGATGCTTGAAGAGTGCATGTATTACGTTAGTGAGTACCTTGAAAGAGTTCATGAAGAAGCTCCACGTGCATGGACCAACGAGTCTTCTTCAAAAATAACAGATGAGGTATTATCAGGTAAGGGGGTTCCATTCTTATTTACATTTCAAGAAAAAAATGATGTTTCTACTTTTGTAGCATATAATAGCGAATGCATGCAAGCATTCCTTAGCGAGTACGAAGAACTTCAAAGTCTCCGAAGTAAAAGGCGAAAAAACAAAAGATCTAGATGTAATCTCGATAATAATTAGATTACAGATAGAACTTCTTTCACGGATTGGCTATATAGTCGTTTGCAACGCGCCAACGCAAATAATGAAGAAATCTCAGATGAGTAAAGAAAAAGAAAAATAAGTGAATTAATGAGAAATAAAAATTAAAAAAATAGAAAAATAAAAAGAGAAAATCAAAGAGAGAGAGAGAGAGAGCACATAGAGAGGCAGAGAGATTGAGGTTGTGGCAGAGATGAAAAACGTTGCGGTTGAGTTATTCATGATTTAGCAGCTCAGGTACCAGTTGAGCATTGTTGGCCACTTCTCCGATACCAAAAATGGGAGATAAGGAGGTCATAGAAATGGAAACCATATGCTCGTCCAAAGAAGGTCCTACGCTCAACAAGTACCTACGTCAAGAAAAAGAACAATAGAATTCTTTAGATTGAGCAAAACAAAGCTCACGGTAAACAGACGTATTAAGAAGTAAGCTTGTCGTTGGCACTTTGATCGAGGAATATGATAAGCTTCGGTCAACTCCGATCAACAGCATAAAAGGAGAGAGAGAGAGAGATAGAAAGAGAGTGATGTGCAGAGGGCAGTGCAAATAGGGGAGAGAGAGAGAGGGCTCGATTAGTCTTTTTTTTTGTTTATTGATATATTACAAAATTAATTCAATTGCATATAACGTATTGTTAGTTAGTTTAAGTAAGTAAAACAAACAATTTCAATTAAATAAAGAAAATAGTTAGTAAATTAATTAAACATTGATTTTAAGAATTGGTAGATATTAGAAACACATAAATTTAGGAATAAATTGGATAGAAAATATGCAAATCAATAAAATAAAAAAGAAACGTAGAAATGTAAATAAAAGAAATTAGATATCGATAAAAAGAATTATGTAAATAAATTAAAAGAATACAAGAATATAGAAAATGAAAAAAAATAAGTAAAAAGAAAGAAAAACCAAAAATCAAATGACATCAAAGTAAAAAGAATAAAATCAAAGTTATAGTTTTTCTCAAAAGTGTGTTTTATTTTTCAATGTATTAAGTTTTTTTCTCATGAATATTTTCAATGATGCGAAGAAATTGAAGTGAAGAATTTGAAGAGAAGCGAAGTTCTTTTTCTTCCCTATAGTGAGAAGACTGAAGCAAGTTTTTTATATTCTGATATGCACTGTCGCGAAATACAAATTGCTTTTGATCTGCCCTGTAGTAGAATTTCAAATGGTCCTCACTTCTTTTCGATGATCATTTACTTAGTTTGTATTAGGCTTCACCCACATGCATTGTATATTTTTCATTGAGTGTGTATTTGGCCATTGCCACCCCCTTGTATCTACCCATGGATGCCAACACTGATGAGTACATGGTTATCGAGGTTTCATTTATCTTTGGTTTCCAATATCACGGTCAATAGTATGGATTTTTTCACTTCCAAATTCCTCTTGCCCATACCCACTTTTGTTCCTACCCCTGGACCAATTTCATCCACGACTACTTGCTCCCCCCCTCACATGCTTCTCTGCTACCCTTGAAGCGTAGGCCTAGTTGGACAAGCTATCCATAGGAAAAGATGCCAAGCGTGTGAATGTTGCCCACTGAATAGGAACAATGTGACACACCCCCTAGGGCCTTATCTAACCTTGTTGCTTTGCGACCACCTTCACTCTAATAGATTCAACCCCACATGAAGCAAGGGAGTTGCTCTAGAGATAGAGATCATCCACACCTTCAAATTGATAGAGAAAGCACCTTTCACGCACATTTGGATTTACTTGTATTTAGGTTTTTCAAAAATCAAATGTAAAAATTATTTTTCACTACACGAACCCATAACTTTGGATTCAGATCAAAGTTCCAAGTATTGGTTCATTCAATTTCTGTGTATATTACATTGCTACACACACATAAAAAGAAGGCTTTTTTTGCCTAAGTTTGATCACTCATATTTTGCATTAGGTTTAAATGATTCATCTTGAGCACTCATTGCTATTGTTATCTAGATCAGATAATTCCTGCTATTAGAGCTTAGATAAAAAGAACAAAACATTAAAAATATTATTAAAAATCATAAAAGAAAGAAAAACTAAATTCAAAAAGCAAATTTAAAAGTAAAAAGAAATTAAACTTAAATTTCAAAAAAAAAAGAAAATTAAGAAGGATCAAGTTCAAAAAAGAGGTCAATTCAGATAACCAAGGTCAAAAGAAGAGATAAATCAAGTCAAGTTCAAGTGAATTAAATTCAAAAGATCAAAGCTAAGTAACTCAAGAAATTCACAAATCACTCTGATCCTAGAAGTAGATTCTACTTAGGTAGTTGATTTGAGATCTGAAAAGAGAGCTTTCGGACCTACCTTCACCTCCTTGCTCGACACTCATCTAGTCTCTTCTCTGAGCTCTACTCTAAGTTAAGAGAAATCATCAAGCCACTTGCCCTGGCATTGCCCTTTGCACTAGGACAAATGAGAGGAAAGAAATGGAGGAAGTATTCAAAGAGTTAATGATTGAAAAACAAGGAGCTCGAGTAGTCCAAGCTATCTTAAGAGACAAGGGGAAGTTTTCTAGTTCAAAGATGACTGTGTACTTGGACATATTTGAAGACCAAGCTCAAATTCATGGGTTACCTGAAGAAATGTTGTCTCATTTCTTCACTTGGATATTCTTGCAATTGATTCTAGCATCCATCTCAGTACACAGAGAAGACTTCGACAGATTTTAGAAAGGAACTACATAAACTCTTATATCTAGAAGATTTCAATTAGCACAATGGAGAGCGTATTTTGAGATTGGTTCACTCCCCAAAACCCATTGCATCTTTGGCACACCTATTGAACAAGTTCTTGAGGAGGTATGCTCAGCTTCCTCAGGTTGACCTAGATTCTCTGAAACGTGACTTGGTGATTTCGTTTCTCAAGATTTTAAGTCCTAAGGACATAACTGAAGCTGAGAGAAGTATTGAAGAGGTTGGGAGGAGATTTGGATTCACTAAAGATTGTGCAATGGTTAGGAGAGAAGTAGAGGTAGTTGCCTAGATGAGGCAATGATATGCAGTGCATTATGATATACCTATACAGACTACTCCGTTACAACCACGAGAGATACATGTTCTAGTTAGACCAAATGTGTTTGCAGCACAAGCTTTAGCTAATGTTGCATCCACTTCACACACACCACTAGAATTACAATTAGACATTGTGTGCAAGCAGATAGAAAATGTTATGACAATGCAAGCCTCTTTGTCCAAAGAAATGGCTAGCTTACACAATAAGGTATATTCCATGGGTTATCAAGACCCCATCCCTGCTCAGTGTAGCATTCCCTACACATAACCATTCCAAAGAAATACAATACCCATGCCTAATGTAGTGGGATAGGCAATGCCTTAGGTTCCACCTCTAGTGTAGCCCACACAAGCTACATACATTAAAGAAAAAGGGCATGTCGATAAGTGACGACAACCTAAAAATCAAAAGCATATGTGAGCCACTTGCATCTATTCGTGTAAATGTAGATGATGATGATAATATAGAAGTGTGCCTTTGTGTTCTAGGAGATGCGTATAAGCAATTTAGAACATCTATTCAGACCAAGGAAAACATTTTGAATTCTATTGATCTAGTGTCCATGTTGATTATTGAAGAAAAGAATCTTGGTGAGGACTCAACTCCCAAGGAAAACCTAGTTTTGAGTAGATATTCTACTCTGGTAGAGGAAAAGTAGAGGTAGAGGCTTCAAAAGTGGAAGAGGAAACAATAACCAAGAACAAGGTCAACATCAAAATCATGTAGAAAGTAGAGGATAATTTGGAGGCAGGGAAAGCCAAAGAGGACACAAAAATTTCCAAAGAAATGATTCAGGTAATGATAGTAAAGGATGCTAGAATTGTGGTAAACTTGGATACTTTGAACGTGATTGCAAGTTGAAGAATCAAAATAGTAGAAGGTTGTAAAATAACTATGAATCCACAAGTGCAAATGATTTTGAGAAGCTGTTCATAGTTCAATATCACATGATGAATACGATGTCTATTGATGTTTCAAAATTGAATGATAATGTCTGCTATGTTGATTTAGATGCTTCAAATCAGATGACCAGTCATGCGGAATGGTTTCATACTTTGCAAAAATTATCAGTTCCTAGATATGTTGAAACAGGTGATGGCACATCACACCCTATCGAGCATATAGGAAACATAGCACTATCAATGGAGGACGGGAAGGTAAAACATCTTGCTGATGTGCTGCATGTTCCAAGTATAATAAAGAATCTGGTTTCTGTTGGACAAATGGTTGACTAGGGATTATAAGTCAAGTTCAATGCTGATGGATTATATATAGAAGAGTACAAATAGGATGGACGACTAATTGCCAATGGAAACATAGTGGGTAAGATGTTCACCTTAAATGGGAAAATTCCTAAAATGAATGCAGCCATGTTTGCAAAAGGTGCAAGAGTAATCGCTGATATAGAGATTTGACACAAACAAATTGGACATGCAAACTTGTAGAGGCTAAAATTGAAGTAGTCAAAGGAGATTGTCAATGGACTACCAAATTTTAAAGTTCTAGAAATGCAAAAGGTATGTGAAGCATGTCAATTTGGTAAACACTCAAGAGCATCATTTGTGCATGACAAGCATGTTAGTGAGAATGTGCTAGAAATAGTACATACAGATGGTTGGGATCCTGCAAAGACCACATCTATGGGCGGTTGTAGGTTTTATGTTACTTTCATTGATGACCATACACAAAAAGTATGGGTATATTTCATGAAAGTGAAGAGTGAAGTGTTCGCTTACTTCCAAAATTTTAAGGCTATGGTGAAAAGTAGACAAGAAACTATATTCAAACATTAAGGTTTGATGGAGAAGTTGAATACATGTCAAATGAGTTCAACAAGTTTCTTAAAAGTCCTGGAATTCAACATCAGTTTTCATGCAGGTACACACCACTACAAAATGCCATTGTTGAATGCAAAAATAGGACATATTGTAGAAATAACATGAGCCTTGATGGTTGAGAAGAATATGCCACATTGTTATTGGGCAGAATCTGTGCATATTGCTGTATACATCATGAGTAGAACTTGGACTATTGTTGTACATCAAGTTACACCTGAAGAGAAGTTCACGGGAAAAATGCCAAACTTATCACATATGAAAGTTTTTGGTTGTATACTTTATGTACATACTCTAGATTAGTTGAGGATGAGGCTTGTTCTAAAAGCAAAAAAATGTATCTTCATTGGGTACTCCCTTGTGAAAAAGGGATATAAATGTTATAACCCACTCACACGACAAGTGACGGTAAGTAGAGATGTGGTGTTTGATGAAATGTCAAGCTTCTATGAAAATGCCAAAGATGGACTTAATCTTGAACCAAATGACAAAGAAAATGCTGGAAAATCAAGTGTAGAATCTTAAGTTTTGAGTGGACTAGATGCATCACCAAGAAATACTTTCAACTCAAATCCATAGATTGGAAGATTGCATGAAAATTTTAGGCTAGAGAATTCATCAAATACATCCAAGAAAGGTAAAGAAGAGCTTTTTGCTGGTAGTAAAACATCTATAGGTTTTTAAAACATTGATGGAGATTCAAGTGATTCATAAAAGAGTCTTGATGAGGAACTTGGATTGCCCTCTATGAAGACTCTAGGAGTAAGAAAGGCACATGCCGATGATACAAGGAGAAGTGACCCAAGACCAAGAAGATCTAGGAGGATGCAGAATTCAGTGCAACAATTGACATATGACAATTACATGGTTCATCATTATGCCTACATGACAAAGGTAATACAAGATGTTGAACCTTCTTGTTTTGAAGATGCAATTGGAAATGCAGATTGGAAAAAAGCTATGGATGAGGAGATGGTTGCACTTTATGGAAATGATACATGGAAGCTGGTTCCATTACCACAAGGAAAGAAATCCATAGGCTGCAAATGGGTTTACAAGGTAAAGCACAATGTTGATGGTAGCATGAGCAAGTACAAAGCATGTTTGGTAGCAAAAGGATATGCACAAACATATGGCATTGATTATGAGGAAATGTTTAGCCCTGTAGCTAAAATGTCTACTGTCAAAACACTTGTTGCAATAGCTACATCAAAAGGATGGAGTTTGCATCAGATGGATGTGAACAATGCTTTCCTACATGGTGAGTTATAGGAAGAACTATATATGGACCAACCACAAGGATATGAAGATTCAAAACATCCAGAATATGCTTGCAAGTTGCAAAAGGCTTTGTATGGACTTAAATCAAGCCCCTCGTGCTTGGCACGCAAGGATTGCTTATTATTTGACCACCATTGGATTTTCTATGTGTGATGCAAATCATTCATTGTATGCAAGGAAAGGTGATGATGGCATCATGATTGTGACTATTTATGTCGATGACTTGATTGTACGAGGTGACAATGAAGTAAGAATTAAAGTGCTACTTTGGATTATGCATTGTTTTATGAAGTTGGTGTAGATTTGTAGCTTCATGGATACACTGATGCAGATTGGGTTGGTAGCATTCTAGATCAAAGATCTACTAGTGGCTTTCTATTCTCACTTGGGAGTGCAGCTATTACAAGGAGTATTAAGAAGCAACCCACTATTGCTTTGTCGAGTACAGAGGCTGAGTATAGAGGTGTTGAAATGGCAGCATGGGAAGCATCTTGGTTAGAGATGCTACTTGCAGATTTAGGTGTGGAAGTGCAAAAGCCTATCACAATCTATTGTGATAATATTAGCAACATACAATTCACACATAACCCTATTTTTCATGCTAGAACAAAGCATATAAAGGTACATTATCAGCTCTAAAAGGTATTAGTAGGTCATATTGATCTTGTTTATGTGAGGATAGATGAGAAGGTTGCTGATATTTTCGTGAAGCACTTGAAGCAGAAAAGCTGAAGAAGCTTCAGAAGATGCTTGGATTAGAGGACATGACATTGAGCTTGAATGAGAGTGTTGAGATATCAAGCTCAACATGTGATAATCTAGGATGACATTGATCACTTTTTCATTTCTCTGACATGTATAGTGGTCATGCCGGTATATGTCAGGGATACTTTATTGAGCTTTACTAGATTTATCTATCGAGAGTGATGGCACATTTGTTTCTTGCGAGCTCAGTCATTCGCTCATATTAAAATTTTCCTTATGTAGTGTTCTTTATATATTGCACTTGTTGTATTGTTGTTTCAGGCCATTCTTGTACATTCCTTTTATGTAATAGAAGAAGAAGAAGAAGAAGAAGAAGAAGAGCATTCTTCATTGCCTCAATCTGTGTGTGTGCTCCTCTTTCATTGTGAGAGTGTGTGTGTGAGATCACTTCCTTATCTCGTTCCTTGTAATTCTCTCTCTCTCTCTCTGTCTATCTATCTATCTATCTATCTATCTATCTATCTATCTATCTATCTATCTATCTATCTATCTATCTATCTATCTATC
>CM035428.1:141146264-141231264 GCA_020310875.1 Ceratopteris richardii | reverse complement strand
TGTGTTGGCGATGGCGGAAATGATCTGGGCGAAGAATGGGTGGGACTCCACTGAATGCCAAGGCAGTTCAGCGAAGTTGTTAAGCCCACAAATGCGCAGGAACTCTCCTACGTCGGCAGGGAGTCCATCACGGAAGGCGGCATAGTTAGACAAAGCTTCCATGGCGCACACAAAGACAGTAAGCACAAGCACGCAGAGCACAGGGTAAGCACACAGAGCACAAATCACACAAACACAATAGCGATTTTCGACGAAACAGAAAAGGTTAAGTAGATGCGTTGTGGTGGAGAGCAATCAAGGATGACTAATCATCGCGCGGTATTGAAATGATAATTCTTAACTTTGGTGTTCATGCGTGAGTAGCTGGCAAGGGCAGGGCAGCTGTGGACATAATTAGTTAACAAAACACGGATATTTACAGACTTATTTTATTAAGCATGTCAAAAAAAGAAAAGAAAATAAAGAAAAGAAAATAAAGAAAAGAGAACGCCAAAAAAAAACGCAGCTAAGTGAAACATTTCAGTGTGGGTTAGATGTGTGTTGATACGGCCGAAGTTTCGAACCGTTGATGACTTTCGGAAGAGGAATTCTGGTCAACGTAGTCAACCGAAAAGTTGTTGGGCCCACTTGTTCAGAAATCTGGTAGGGACCAAACCATCGCAACTTGAATTTGCCAGCAGAGCGATTCGACTTTGCATTGTAAAAGAGTACAAGTTGTCCCACCGAAAAAATTGGAGTCTTTAGATATCGATCATGTGTTCGAGCTTGTCTTAGTTGTACTTCCTGCATAGTAAAAAAACTGTGCCATCGATGCTCGTCTAATTTTCTGAGTGTATCCAACCGAAATGACAGTGATTCTTCAGGTAGCAGTTTCTGAGTGATTGCTACTCGTAAACTTGGTATAACTATCTCCATCGGTGCTATTGCTTCTAATCCATAAGCTAGTTTGAAAGGGGTTAATTCTGTTGTTACCTTGTATGTAGTCCGATATGCCCATAATACTGCAGGTAGCAGTTGATCCCATCTTTCCGGTGCTTCTAAAATGAGTTTTCGAAGCATATTCAACAGAGTTTTGTTTGTACTCTCAGCCAAACCATTTGCACGAGGATAATATGGTGAACTAAATTTATGTGTGACCTGAAACGAATGTGTGAGTACTTTCATTAGATTGTTGACAAAATGAGTGCCTTGATCTGTAACAAGTTCCAGCGGTAAGCCAAAACGTGGAAAGACATCCTTCAGTAGACACTTAGCTACTGCAACAGCTGTGGCAGATCGTAAAGCCCAGGCTTCCGCCCATCTGGTAGCATAATCAGTACATGTCAAAATATAACGATTATTATTGAGGATTGTTGGTGGTGTAATAGGACCAATGAAATCTATACCCCACTTTTGAAAAGGCTCTAATGGCAAGACAGGTTGTAGAGGAAAAAGATGACGTTGTAGGGGCTGTCCAGATCTCTGACAATTATCACATTGTTTGACAAACTGTGATACATCCCTGTACATAGTAGGCCACCAGAGACCACTTTGCAGAATTTTCCGGTGTGTTAAGTCTATAGCAAAATGGCCACCGGAAGGAATTGAGTGAGTCAAATTAACGACTGAGTTAACTTCATGTGGTGGAATACAACAAAGTAAAACTCTAGTGTGATCTATATAGTATAATTCCCCAGCAATCAACCGAAATCGGCGACTGAAAATTGAAATTTTCCTTCCTATTGCAGGAGAAGTCTGAGTAGGAAGGTATCCATCAGTGAGGAAGGTCAAGATCTGATCATAATATGTAGATGGCATAGGTGGGTCTGTAATTTCATCATTAGTTGGTTCAAAGATATAAATTTCCGGTGTTGTGTCATCTATACCGACCGGAGCTTCACCGGAATCTAAGCGAGACAGAAAATCTGCTAAGGCATGTGAATTGCCTGGCCGATGAATAACTTCATAGTCAAACTCTTATAATAGTAGAACCCATCGAGCTAATCGACCACCTAGATGGTGTTGCCGAACTAGATAGACAAGTGCAGCATGATCTTCATGAAAAGTAAATCTACGGCCCAGTAAATAATGTCTAAATTTCTTGATAGAATATACTAGACCTAGACATTCTCTCTCTGTTACAGAGTAATTCTTTTCGGCAGGGGCTAATCTTCGACTTGCATAGTACACTGGTCTGAACCACGTATCGGTTTGCTGCATTAGAATGCTTCTTATTGCTATATCTGAAGCATCAACAAATACATGAAATGGGCGATCCCAATCAGGAGGCTATAAGATTGGAACCTGTGTTAGTAATCCCTTTAGACGATCAAAAGCAGTTTGACAGTCCGGGGTCCAGTCAAATTGTCGAGGGGTCTTTGTTATCAATTGGTTCAGTGGTATTGCCAAATGAGCAAGCCACCGCAAGTGCCGACCATGCCATCTTGCTTGGCCCATAAAGCGCATTACTTCCTTAGGTGTAGTGGGTACAGGTGCTTCTAACACAGTTGTGATTTTATCTGGATCCACCTGTATGCCTTGTGCAGATACAATGTGACCAAGTAGCTTTCCACATGAAAGCGCAAACACGGATTTGTTTGGGTTTAAAGAGAGTCTGTATTCTCTACACTTTTCAAAGCAGCACCGTAAATGGAACAAGTGTGCTATCATCTTACCGAAAATTGAAAAATCGTCAAGATATACTTGCATAAAAGAGGTAAGGTAAGGAGAAAATATTTCCTGCATACACCTTTGGAACGTACTTGGGGCATTCCTTAATCCAAACCACATAACAGTACATGCAAAAACACCCCAATTGGTAATGAAGGTGGTCTTCGGTATATCCTGTTCAGCCATTCTAACTTGATTATACCCACTGTACCCATCTAAGAATGAATACATTTCATGTCCTGCTACCCTATCAAGCATTGTGTCAAGAAAAGGGAGCGGAAATGGATCAGGCACTATAGCTGCATTCAGTTTCCGGTAATCTACACATATCCATAACTGCTTATTCCGGTAATCTACACATATCCGGTAGCTGGGTTGCTTAAGTGGTTTTGCTTCCGGCTTCAGCATGACCCTGTGTTGATAGATGCGCGGATCCAAACCCTTCATATCTTTGTAATCCCATGCAAATACATCAAAAAATTCTCGAAGTAGTTGGATTAGATCTGCTTGAAATAATTCTAGTAAGCTCTCTTTTATCTTAACAGGTCGTGGATTTTCTTCATCACCTAAATTGTAAGTGGTCAGTTGATCTTCTAGAACATAAAATTGTCGAGGCTTCTCTGTATTCTCAGCTGACTTAAACAGTTGTTGTAGATCAGCATCATCTATGGTAGCCTTATCTTCTTTCATATCTTTTTCTGTTACAGTCATCACCGTACAAACTGAAGGATTCCAATTATCTACAATAGATTGTAGATCAACAGTTCCTAGGGAGATCAAGTCAATGTTATTTTTCAGAAACTCTTCTTCTTCATCATCTGACAACCCATCTAGCATATGGACTGGTTCCGCAAAATACGGTCTAGCATGCAACTCGCAAGGTTGTATAGCATCTAATTTTACAACGTATTTACGATTATTATCTTTGAAAGTGAGTTTCCTGTGCAGACCAATCTTGTATCACCTTGGCGTGCTTCAGCCAAGGTCGGCCGAAAAGGAGATTATAATCAAGGGTGGATTCCGGTAATTCTAGTATGACAAAGGTCATCTTAAATGTTGTACCTTGTAAAATTATTGGTACATTTCGTACAAGTCCTACGGGATGGACTCTTGACTGGTCGGCCATTCTGACAAAAAACTGAACTGGGTCGATGTTGGTCCACCCTAACTTTTTACATAGTGCAACAGTAGCAATGTTGACACCAGATCCTCCATCAATTAGTACCTGTGTGATTTTATGATTTTTATACCATACCGTAATTAAAGGAACTGAACGATCGACCGTAGAATCAGGTTCCGGTTGCACTGTTGCCGTTGCTGGAATACAAGAAGGCACAGGACTGAACTGCTGTTGGAATTGTTGTCGAACTCCCGGTACTAGTGCAAGTAATTGGCCGAGAGGAAGAGTGATGGATGCTTTTGATAAAATTTCCCAGGCCTTTTGTGATTGGGTTGTATTTTCCACAGATTCTGAAGATGATGCGCCTGCTGAAGATGATGTGCCTGCTGCTGAATTAAAATCCTGTTGGTGTGTTCCTTCCTTGGTTAACGGAGTCTGGGTCACCGGAATAGGATCTGGGAAGACTGGAGGTTCTGCAGTGGTCCATTGACTAGCTTTATCGTACATCCTTTGTTGTTCACGTATGCCTGGTTCAAATATTTCTGCTACTGGTTGCAGTTGTTTACCAGATCGGGTCTGAATTACTGTAGCGTGCGTTTCTACTGGTGTGATTTGTACCATATTAGCCATTGGGTTTTGACGTTCCTTCTTCCTCTGATCATACTCAGTTGCATCCTTACAAAATCTTCTAATGTGACCAAATTCACCACAGAAATTGTTGGGTGTGTGTAGAAGTGCGAGAGATACACGAGAAGCACACACAAGGAGCACAAACGCAGCAAGACACACGGAGAAGACGATGGCTGGAATAGCTCTCTCTATAGATCGATTAACTGAACTGAAGTAAGAGCTGAATAATAATCCCTAAGTACAAAGTACCACCACATATGAGAGTATCAAGTATGTGGTAACATGGGGAAAAAACCTCTACCCAGCACTAGAGTAAAAAGTGCCCATGTATAGGGAAAAGGTTCACATCAAAGCTACTCGAGGAACACATAAGTGTAACAAACCCCCCTGGAGCGAATGATGTGAACACATACAGGGAGTGACAGATCAGCCCCCACAAGGTAACAAGCCTAAAGCTTTGCGAAAAGCTTCAAACTTTTCCCGTGGAAGAGCTTTGGTGAATATGTCTGCCACATTATCTTGTGTAGGCACATATACCAAATCAATATCTCCTGCATGAAGGCGCTCTCTCACATAGTGATAATGCACCTCAATATGTTTGGTCCGTGCATGAAACACTGGGTTTCGTGCAACAGCCAAAGCACTCTGACTATCTGTGAGAATATGCGTAGCAGCATCAATCTCCATGCAAAGATCCATCAATAGGCGTCTCAACCATATACACTCCACTGTAGCTGTGAAAACTGCCCTGTACTCAGCTTCACAACTCGATGTCGCCACTGTAGGTTGCTTCTTACTCAACCAAGATATGCATGAGTCACCAAGGAAAAAGCAATTACCACTAGTGGACACGCGAGTATCATAACAACCAGCCCAATCACTATCTGTAAAAGCATGCAAGCATGGCTGAACATCTCTTCCATAAAAGAGACCTAAGCTCAAAGTGCCTCGAAGATATCTAAACACACGTTTCACCGCCTGCCAATGCTTAGTGCCAGGGCTATGCATGAATCGACTCAACTGGGAAACTGCATACTGTATATCCGGCCTTGTGTTTCATGCATATATAAGACATCCCACGGCCTGCTGATAAAGAGAAGTGTCAAATGCATCACTGGAATCCTCAACTGAGAATCTAAATCCTGTCTCAACTGGTGTGGAAACGGGCTTGCAATCCTCAAAGTCAAAACGCTGAAGTAGTTTTTCAACATACTTTGCTTGATGCATAACAATTCCCCCCTCAACGGATACAAACTGGATGCCAAGATAGTAGCTCAAAAGACCAAGATAAGTGACATCAAAAGTATGCTGCAAATCAGCCATCAGAATGTCAAGTTTTGCATCACATGACCCAGTCAAGAGTATGTCATCGACATAAAGAACAAGCACTATAAGATCAGCCCCATTTTTGCGTACATAGAGTGTGCTTTCAATCGGACTACATGTGAAGCCAAGAGCAATCAAGTGCTTATGTATTTTGTCATACCATGCACGTGGAGCTTGCTTGAGACCATACAAAGCTTTATGCAAGTGACAAACCATATGCTCTTTCCCTTTCATAGCAAATCCAGGAGGTTGCTTCACATAGACCTCTTCTTGCAAATCTCCATTCAAGAAGGCTGTTTTTATGTCCAATTGATGCACTTTCCAACCTCGATGGGCAGCCAATGCAACTACGGTACGAATGGTAGTCATACGTGAAGTAGGCGCAAAAGTTTCCTCATAGTCAATGCCATATTGTTGCGCATATCCTTTGGCAACCAATCGAGCTTTGTAGCGATCAATGCTACCATCAGATTTTCTCTTAATCTTATAAACCCACTTTGTACCAATGGCATTCTTTCCTTTTGGCAATTCACATAACTCCCAAGTACCATTCCTATGTATGGAATCCATTTCTGATTGCATAGCACTCATCCATTGTGGATCGTCACATGCATCTTCAAAAGAAAGTGGCTCTTCATTACATGCTGTAGCAATAAGAGAATAATCCACAAAATTACTTGATGCATGGTGAGAGCTTGATCTTGTTCTACCAAGTAGAGGTGCACTCAATTTGCTGTCCTGCAAAGTTTGTTTCAGCCACTTTGGCATGGATTGTGCACTCTTGATAGACATGCGTTCATTATGTAATACATCTTCAATATGTACATCATGCGTGGGCTGAATTTCATGCTCAGTTTCAGCCATATTTTGACGCAAATGTTCAGCCATATGTGGCTGAAAATTTCCAACAGTTTTGGCAATTTTTTGTTGAATTTTTTCAGCCATGTTTGATGGCAAATTCTGTACATTTTCAGCCCCATTTGGCTGGAATTTTTCAGCCCTTTGAACCTCAGTTGGCTGGTCTACATGGCCATAGTCAAGCGCACCATTTTGGAACAAAGGCATGAGTGTATCGAACACATCTTGTGAGCTAACTGTTGGCAGTTTTTTGCATTCAAGTAGAGGAAAAACTGAATTTTCAGCAAATACCACATCTCGACTCACAATAATTGTGTTCGTCAATGGATGGTACAACCGATATCCCTTACTTTCAGCACTATAACCAACAAATATACATTTCTTTGCCTTGTCATCAAGTTTATGACGTTGTTGTGATGGCACGAGAGCATATGCCAAACAACCAAACACACGCATATGACTAACCATAGGCTTATGACCATTCCAAGCCTCATAAGGAGTGATGACTCTCAATGCTTTTGTAGGGCAGCGATTCAACACATAGTTTGCACACATGACCGCTTCCATCCAAAACTTATGAGGAAGATGCTTTCCTTTAACCATACATCGTGCCATTTCAAGTAAAGTTCTATTTTTACGCTCGGCAACACCGTTTTGTTGAGGTGTATATGGCACCGTACATTGATGTGAAATACCACTTTCACGAAGAAAAGCATTAAAGTCATGTGACATGTATTCACCACCACGATCCGTGCGTAGAGTCAAAAGCTTTTGTGAAGAAAAATTTTCAGCCATAGCTAAAAATGCTTTGAAGCAAGAAAATACCTCATTCTTTGCTTTCATAGGATACACCCATGTATGGCGAGTAGCATCATCAATGAAGGTAACAAAATATACATGCTTCCCAAAAGATGGAGTCTTGACCGGACCACATACATCACTATGAACAAGTTGCAATTTTCTTGTAGTGTGTGTGTGACTATCTTTTGGAAAAGAAGCACGATGCATTTTTCCAAGAATGCAACCTTCACATGCATGCTTTTCAATGGACTCAAGTGTAGGCAAACCAATAACCATGTCCTTCTTTTGCAAGTAGAGCAAACTATTGAAGTTTAAATGACCAAAACGAGCATGCCAAAGCTCCATTTCAGCCATGGAAGAAGTATGAGCAACCAAGGCATTCGAGGCAGCCCTCTTGTATGTATCCATGCGATACAAACCATCACATAATGTACCGGACATCACAATAACATCGCCATTGCTGAAATCATGAACCATACACTTATCATCAACAAAGTGTACATGAAGTCCAACTTTGGCAATCAACGGAACTGAAATTAAGTTCTTCTTGATACCGGGCACATACAATGCATTTTTCAAGAGAATCACGCCTCCATTTGCAGCCGTAAGCTCAATTTCTCCTACTCCAATGATAGGATAAGAGGCATTGTTTGCACACACCACATGTCCTCCTTTAGGTGCATCTTTCAAAGAGGTAAAAAATCTTTTGCATGATGTTATGTGCTTTGAAGCACCACTATCAAAGAACCAATCCGAATTAGCCTCATTCACAACCATACATTTAGAATGTAAAGAAGCATCATAATGACATGTAACAACACATGCCCAAAAATCTTGAGCCATGTTAGCTTCATCATTCTTTGCATTTGCTGAATTTTCAGCAATAGACATGCCCGATTCCTTCTTCTTTTCATTGCGTTTAGCAAGCTTTCTACACTCATCAATAGTATGTCCAGCCTTCCGGCAATATTTGCATCTCTTCTTCTTTTGCAAATCGCTATCATTAGAGGAATGAGTGGAGGAGGAAGCTTGAGGCTTTGGTTTTGATGAACCAAAAGTTGAACCATACTTGCTTTTCCCCTTTTGTGAGATAGCAAGTGCTTGCGTTCCCTCAATCAAACCACTCCTATTCACTCTAGATTGCTCTTCTTGCAAAAGAAGAGACACAACCTCATCAAATGCATACATATTAGGATTTCCTTTTGCAACCAAACGGAGTGTAGTAGCAAAGCTTTGAAAAGATTCCGGTAATCCTTTCAACAATGTAGAAATGAGTGATGCATCCGGAATGATCTCATCTATGTTTGCCAATTGCTCTTTCAAGTCCTTGATGCGTGTCACATACACATCCACTGACTCATTTTCAGCCATACATACATCCTCAAGTTGCTTCCTCAAGTATGCAACACGTGCTTCATTACGCACGGCATACAAAGAAGCAAGAGTGTCCCATGCCTGTCGTGATGTAGAACATGACCGAATGTGTGGAACTATATGACGCTTCACTGAAAGCGCAATCAAAGCATGAGCTTGAGCATCTTTTCCATCCCATCTAAGCTGCTCCTGTGTAGGTGGAGAAGGAGAAACCACTGTACTCGAAGAAGAAGCTCCATCTGTGACAGTAGACTGTGAAGTAGAAGCACCTGCCGGTCTTCGATCTACATCTGCCACTATGTTCCAAAGTTGTTTTGCAACAAGAACATGCTTCATCATGTAAGACCACATCGGATAGTTGGTCCCATCAAGCTTATCTTCAGCTTGAAGCATGCCAAACAAGTCATTGCTGCCCGCCATTTCACTAAGGAACAAAAATGTGACAAAATCTTCACTTCGACGAAAGCTGAAATGAGTGCTGAAATTTCAGCTCACAAACCGTCACTCTGATGGCGATTCTGACTGCACGAATGGCTTCGAAATGGGGGTAAAACCCCAGCGCGCCTGTTGGAAATGTTTCCGGGCTGCTGAAATTCACAGTTCTATGCTTCGAAGTCGATTTGCACTGTTAAAGTGCGCGCGCGCCGCGACGCGAAAAACCGAAACTTGAGAAGAAGTTGAACCTGCTCTGATACCAATGTTGGGTGTGTGTAGAAGTGCGAGAGATACACGAGAAGCACACACAAGGAGCACAAACGCAGCAAGACACACGGAGAAGACGATGGCTGGAATAGCTCTCTCTATAGATCGATTAACTGAACTGAAGTAAGAGCTGAATAATAATCCCTAAGTACAAAGTACCACCACATATGAGAGTATCAAGTATGTGGTAACATGGGGAAAAAACCTCTACCCAGCACTAGAGTAAAAAGTGCCCATGTATAGGGAAAAGGTTCACATCAAAGCTACTCGAGGAACACATAAGTGTAACAGAAATGACAGCGCGATGGTGGCAAATTGGGATTCTCTGGTGCTGGTCCGGCCTGCCAGCGGTTTGCATTGTAGTTATTATTTCTCTGTCCTTTGTAATTTTGATATCCTTGTTACTGGTTGTTTCTCATTCAGGTCTTCGGCGATATTTCTATTGGCTTTTAACCACTCCAGATCTTCTGTAAATCCTCCAACCTTGTTTTCCAACTGCAAAGCCATTGCAATCACTCCATCAAGCGTCATAGCTCCTACACAGCGTATGATCATAATCTGTTTAAGCTGTGGAGTCAAGCCATTGATGAGCCATTGAGTAATAACGTCATCCGGTAGGTTGGCATGTGCTGGTGGTAACTGCCTCAAATGAGTCCGGAATAGCATGGCGTATTCCTGTACTGTTTGATTTATCTTCTGTCTATTGTTTTGCAGGTAGTCAAAAATTTCGGCTGGATTCTTCTTTAGCCTGAATCTCTGCAAAAAGGCATCTCTTACTGCTTCATAAGTGCCAAAATGGTTAATATCATATTCTGTAAGCCATCTAGCTGCTTCGTTGATCAATGTCGATTGGAAAAAAATAGCCTTATACGTCGGATCAGGTGGATGATTGAGCACTGCGTAACTTATCTCAAACGTGCGTACATGAGCATCCGGGTCATCTCCTGGGAACCCACCAAATTTGGTGTACGTTACTCCGGTTGGAGTCGGCCTTGGTGGGCATAGTTGTTGTTGTTGCTGCTGTTATTGTTGTTGCTGCTGTTGTTGTTGTTGCCCGTTCATGGCTCTGGTGGTTGTATTGTGTCGATCTTCTGTATCCCGGGGCTCAATATCTGAACTATTGGAGTCTGTATCGTCGGCCTGTGCACTTTCTAGTTCGATAATCTTGTTCAGTATGTTTCGAATCTCGGTTTCGAACAGGCTACCTTCCTTCTTGATATCGAATGTAGGGAAAGTTACTCCCAATAGTAGTGACTAGGCTGAAGATTCACCTAGAAAGGGTAAACCATCGTCAAAAAATTGCGATTTTTCAGCAACTGTTACCGAAATATCACCGGAATGTGTCGAATCTTCGCCAAAACAAGGTGTTTTTTTCTCCTTCACTAATTTCCTTGGCTAAAGTGTTTCTAGTCGTAAACAGATTTGAATCTTTATCCAATGTTGTTAAACTAACTTCAGGTTGCGTCCTGGTAGATTCTGGAGTTACTATATCTTCGACAGACTGTGCCAAAATAGTACCGGAATTTACTAGAGGCGTAACACGTTCAACCGGAATATGACCGGAATCACTACTAATGTTCTTTACTTTCTTGACAACTGGGTTAGGCCTAGTTGTACTTCTACCTCCCAGAGTCGTTGTTAGTAAATTAAGTGCCCCAGGCTGGTGGTTCTTTGGATACGTTTCACCGGATCGAGTAACCGGCATGTATCATCTTTTGTACTAATCGCGTACTGTTACTGTCGATTAAAAATTTTACAGTCACGTTTTCACAACAAGTTTGCAACAATCTGATCTGTTGCCACCTTCCCACAGATGGCGCCAGTGTTAAACGCTATTTATTCTCCTAAATGTCAGAAGTGCGTTTAAGTGATTCTTGGGTTCTTGGGAGTGGAAGGGGTCTGTTAGACAGAGGCCCTGTACTTAGTTCCCAAACTCACTACTCGCACCTAGCAATATACTAATGCTGAGACTTTATCGAAATCGGTTGTACTTAGACATTACAGTTCACGGTCTTAGCTCAACCACGTGTATCGGATACACTAAGATGCTATGTTGCATCTGCACATAACTTACTGAACATACTAGAACAAGGATATTCGTTCAGCCTTCACAGAATGGATACCACACTCCTTCCAATATCCAGAAACACAAAGAATCCCAGTGTTCAGATACACTGTACTGAAGATTCAGTACGCAATCCAGGGAATCTTTACTGTAGTTTAAACTTTACCGTATGGAACTTGAACCTAGATACTACAGACAACTTAACACAACACGGATACCAGAAGAGTTATTACGATTGCACAGACTTAGCCACATGTTTGCAGAACATTTCAAGAAAAGAAACAGCTTGATGTGCGAACTAGTTGAGACTCACAACTGCAATGAACACCATCAGACATTCGTTAAGCCGAAACACAAATACACACAAAACACTCAGAAAGTCGCCAAGGTACTCTGGATTACTCAACTCAACACACAGAAATGCTACAGACCAATCACTCAGACAGACAGTCTGGTGATCTCTCGAACATCTATGAAGTTAACAAACAGAAACGGATATCGACAACAGACAAGACAAGAGACGAACATGAACTCAAAATACTGGAGATTAATGCACACACATAAATACCCACATACACATGCACACTTGCACATATATACACATACATACACTTGAGCATATGCATATTTACACACGCACATACAATTGCAACTCTTATCTCTCCAATAAAATTTTGCAACTTTTGAGAACAAAAAGAACAAGCAACACACTATCAAACCAAGGCTTTTGATCACAAGAAGCAAAAAGAACACAGATTTCATTCCATGTACTGAATCCTTCTCCTATAACATCAATATAATTGCCTAATGCATTGACCCAGTAGTTTGAATGTCAAGTACCTAACAAGGTAAACTTTTGATTGAAGAAACATGTATGCCCTCAACATGTCCTCTAAAATCTGATTGAATCTCTTCATCCAATTTTTAGTCCAACAATGGTCATCACCATTCATCTTAGAAGAATCCTAAATTTGAAAAAAACAATATTTGAATATATGTTGAATAGACAAATCAACAAATTGTGCAGCTCTCATTATGTATCTATGAAATGAGCAGTCTTGCTCTATGCATCAACTAGCACTAGAATGGTATTGGAATTTGGGAAGCTAGAACACACACAAACAAGAGGATGAAGAAGCTTAGGAGCACAACACACCATGTATTGCTAAATGTGGAATATTCAAAGATAGTATCTTGTAAAGATTATGGGTGTATATACAAGCGAAGGGGGATAAACCTCATAAAAACAAAGCAGATAAACCTCATAAAAACAAAGCAAGTACCCTAGCAATCCTTAGTATGTTCATAGACATCACGATTCAATTATACTGACAATCCCCCCTTAGAAATGATGAAAGCTAGTACTCATGTAACAACAATAGTATCCCAATAATCCTGTTGTTCACACACATCACCACCAAAGTATACTAACACATAGACTTAACATATTCCACAATCTACCTAACATCAATACATACAGATATGAAAAGCTTACAATTATAAAAGTAATTTCATTTCCACATCTAGTTGCGCATTTGATCACATCCATTGCAACAACTAGACATGCACACACAATGCATGCAACCATACAAAAACATACCTGCCAATCTTACACAACTCACTAAGGGACACTAACATATCCAGCAAGCCTCAAGGGCATGGATTCCACCTTTGTTACATGTTGGACTAGTGCCCTTCAAATGTTTCTAAGAGATGCCAAAATGCCTGCCCAATCTTTTCAATAGCAGCCATCCTAACTTCCAACTTCATTAGCACATCAAAACCAATCATAGTACCCTTCAACACCTTCTCTCTATGTATGCATGCATGTACGTACCAGTGTCCTCGCACACATTTTTAAGAGATACATACCCGCACATTTGATCACATACATTGCAACAACTAGACATGCACAAACAATGCATGCAAACATACAAAAACACAGCTGCCAATCTTATGCAACTCACTGCCAATCTTATTCTCACCCGACTGCATTTTACAACCCACCTTCCACTCTACAAACTTCCAATAGCCCACTGTCAACCGAAGGACCAATTACTAATTCCTTGAACTTCCACCTCTAACTTCACTTCACTCTTTGCTTGACCTAACACAAACCCTCAACCAGGCTAGAGCACTTCAAGTCAACACTCACTCCAAGTCCTACTCACCCTACATTAATTTCCCTCAATTCAATATCTTAAACGTTCTCCCACTTTTTGAAATCCGCAACCCTCAACTCTCACCATTGACTTTCACGCACAATCCACACTTGGTTCATTCATTTTCTATCACTCCCTCACTTGCACACTTCCATGCACTCACAAATATGCACATCTAAACACACATACATACATGGAATGCATCACACACCTCTTTCCCTCTCTCTCTCTCTCTACACACACATGCACATACACGCATCAGATCTCACCACTCTCTCATTCACTCTTTGTATCTTTTATACACATACTCGTTCATTTCCCATTCACATACATAGATCTCTTCAACTCATATTTTTTTCACACACATATATACAAAGGTATACAACAATACAGATATATACATATATGTCTAAAGAGAGCACTTTGATGGGGCGCCCATTCAGCATAACAACATTCTCTCTGTTAGTTAAGGTTCCACATACTTGGAAAGCAAACAAAAAAGTTACCTTGTTTGGGCTTATAGATTCTCCTTGCATTTACACATACAAATGCAAAGCCTCTTCAACCTGATCATGCTCTACATATGCAGCTAGTATTACATGATGTCTAGTCCAATACCACAATCCACATGCATTGACATGACTTTAAAGTGAAATTTGAGTTCATCCATGAATCTAACATGACCACATGATGAGAGGACGTTTTTGAGCCTTACATCATCTGGTTTGATGCAATGTCTTTGCAGCTTGTCAAACCCAAAATGCAATCGATCTGCACTCTCTTTCGTACATATACATGGTACCTAGCACGAATCCAATTAAATTGAAGGGAATTCTATTCTGTAGGCTTGTTTAAACACCATTGCACTTTTATCATGAACTACTTCAGTTAGTCAAAAAATACCTATATAAGCCTTAGTACGGATTAGTCTCTCCATGATGTTCAAATCATAAACTCAACCATGCCTAGATGTTAATATTGTTGTAGATTAAACACTTAACCCAAAACAATCTAAAGATGATTTCTCAAAGACGTTTCCATTAGGAATCTTTATCAACTAAGATAGTATATGTGGAAATCAAAATAGTACAAGTACAGTAGCAGTATTTCGTCATATTTGCAAAAATCGTCAGAGAGTAACAATGCTTTCAAAGGCGATATGCTAACCAATGTGTGAGACACATATTGAACCATACAAAATAATTTCATTCTTTTCATATCCTCTGAGTGATTTGCTTATTCACAGTGTCCTATTTGCAATGAATTATCATCAAGTTTAGGCTTTCAAACAGAACAACCAGATTAAGTCCACCTCCTTCCTTTAAACCTGCTTTCTTATTCATGTGAGTGCATCTGCTACATGTGTTCACCTTATCTTCAAATCAAATCAGGATACTCAATTGTTCTTCAACAATCATATATACCATGAGAAATCCAAGCAAACCCCAAATTCACCCTCATACAAAAACGCAACTATAAGCTCATGTTAGTCAACCACAAGATCATACAACCATCAGCACAAAATGCAAACAAAAGATAGGACAAACTTGAACAAAGAATCATCAAGTGAAAACTACCAGGATTGATAAGAATCAACAAGTGAATCGATAAGAATTGCTAATACAACAGTCAAAATTTTAGTGAAGCTTCCAGCACAATCAACAACAAAAGGACGAATAGACCTGCATCCTACAAGAAACAAAAATTGGCAATGGAATAATACTATTATTTGGATAATAAAAAATTTGGCGTGTCATTTGAATAATCAGTAACTCCTACAAAAGCTGATCTAAAGAAACCGTGATACCTAAGGCATATACCTTCGGCATCCCATGTCCACTTACTACTTTGTTGCTTCAGAGTAAGCATGGGTTCCAAGTCAAGCCCTAACATGAGTTGTGCTGTCAATTCTTAGGAATTACCTCAACTTCTCGTCTTAAGCATCCTATTGGTCGACCATGATGCTTGTCAAACATCAAATAACCAGCAATACTAACACAAAGTCCTTGATCCTCCTTTTCTAGACTTTCAATCCTACCTCTGCTGCTTACATAATCTAGTTGTCACTCTTTTTCCCATGGCAGTCAACGCATATATACACACGCACATATATTCCAACATACATATACCTACAAATCCACATACCCATACACATGGATTCATAAATGCATACACACACATATGTATTCCATCATAAATATACATAGAGATCCACATACATGTGAGTCAGCACACCCATATGCATGGATGCATAAATGTGTACATATCCCTGCACATATCCCTTTGCCAGTCTAATATGTGTAAAGTTAGACATCTTGCAACATTCACAGTGCATATTATTATCAAAAAGGGAAAAAAATAAAGTAAAAAATCATCATGCTTTTGAATCCTACGTTAATAATCTTTTGATTCCCAGATGTATAAACGTTATGGTAGCGTTGATCTCTCTCTCTCTCTCTCTCTCTCTCTCTCTCTTCTTACTCAAATATCAAGTGAAAAGCTAGCTATACTTAACAAAAATTGGAAATAAACTAGGAATTGAGGTATAACCTCAAAAGTACAAACTTTCCAAGATATATTTAACTCAAATACCTTGATGGAAAATCACAATTTCAGAGTCATACACCCATCGTTGAGGTTGCAAAAGAAAAAACACAATGAAATATGATATAAAAATCAATACCAGGTGCAAACATACTAGAGGTTTTGGTTACATCTAAATAGTAAAAATGAACTTACTGAGTCTTAGTTGAAACAATATTCTGGGATGTTAGATCAATTATTGCAACATTTCGTCTCACTCGTCCTCTCTCTACAAGCAAAGCCTCTGAATATTCTTCATCCTTTGATAGGTGGTTTCCATTCAGATGCCCTTTCTTTAGCTTCTTCCAAAATCCCACTGGTAATGCCAATTTAGCAGAGAAGACAAGAGTTTTCCTTTGATGTGTCCGTGGTGCATCCATAACTGATTTGTCCAGACCCTAGTACTCATTCTCTTGGTTAGTGATGAGTCTTGACTACTGTGAAGCTGGAAGCATGTTCATGATTGATTGCAGCTCTTGAAAGTGGCCCTTTCCTGTCATGCAATCAACCTCATCCAACACTAGAAAGGAGAAGTGATTGACCTACAGAAATATAGAAATAACACGTGCCATTTTTTCATGAATATAAATTTTCATTCCTAAGAAAAAAGAAACAAGATGACAAGTACAACCATATCTTGGCAAATAAACCAATGGTAAAATAAGAAGAGGCTGCCAGATTGAATTCTTTGTGGGATGAATTAGCATAAAGTAATACTTGAAAAGTTAAAGCATAATCTTTATGTATGTCTACCAGCCAATATAACAGAGAATATAAATACACAACACCACAACAATCAGGTAAGTGTTGTGACAAGTGACTCAGATGTGTAATGTGATAAGTGTATCAAGCTTCAACTATGGCCTGAGATTATTTGTCAAGCATACAATAAACCTTCTAAATCATCCAGTAGAAAACTCACATATATGATATAGTAATGAGAATTATGGTTATTATATGATATACAACTATTTTTTATTCCATGATTAACATGAAGGCTCTATATCTATACCACCATTAAAAAAAGAAAAATCTGTAACTCAACTAATTATTAAATTGCAAAAGCATTGCAACTATCACTAGTGCATAAAAGCACGTGCAAAAAGAAAATGTGTGATACGCGGAGAGAAATAATCAAACGTATGTATCATGAGTGAAATATGATGAAATGATGTTTTGAAGCATCTGAATCCTGACCAAAAATATATGACCATGCCCATCAGTTTTTGTGTACTGTCACCCACATGAAGATATCTTACCTTTGTCTTTGTCTCTGTTCAGCTACATAAGATGCACAAAAACAAGTGAATTTATACCAATGTATAGCTAGCTGTAATCTTAGTTGTAACACAATGTACTATGAACTAGAAAACAATGACAAGTAATGATTCAGTCAACGTATCTATTGAACAACATACACTAACAAGGAAAAAAGTTTACATTTATGAGTATTCCTTGTTGATTTCTTGATATTTTTCAATAATATCTCCTCACTTTGTAAATCCTCTTGATAGTTTGTTGCACTCTTTTATATAAGATCGTATATAAATCTAGGTACAGATGGGGTGTATCTCAAAGATTGAAAATTGATAAGTGAAAAACCAAGTACAAAGGAATGCAGCAGAAATATAGCATTTGAAAACCATATGTTAAGCCATTTGATCTGCACGTTTGGGCAGAAAAGTCATACTTTTCGCGAGAAATATGCATTTTCTATTACACACCTTGCTTTTCCTAAAGTAATTTAACCTACCTGTCCATAAAGATAATTATGCAAAAATCCCCCCCCCCCTTCGAACCCCCAATCTTGAACATCAAATATGTACCAAAAAAATAATAAAACTAATTCTTGCATGATAATCATAATTGACAGATAACCTCAAAGAATAATCTCCTTTGTAATGTTTTTTTGTCTTTTTGTGAGAATGGTTGGCTAATCACCTCACCCTTGATTAAGTATAGATATAGGGACTATAAGTTTAATCCCCAAATTATTATCAAACTTCGATCAAAACTGTTCGAATCTTACATCCAAATCTCACTAATTCATTGTTACCAAATGGAGTGTACCCCAAACATGAATTTTACAAAACTCTATAAAGGGTAGTATAACCATATCAATTATGTGCTTACCCACAATAAGAAAAAACTTCTTTCTCTCATATATATGGAGATATAAAAAGCATTCCAACAAACTCCGTGGACAACAATTAGTCTTTTATTACCACCATGCCTTACATAAGTACTTTTCATGTGAAAGATGTTAACTCTCTTTCATTTGAAAAGTGTTAACACTCAAGCAGGCATAGGGACAAGGGAAGAAGGAACAAAGATTGGCAGATGAAAGTTGCTTTCTATGGATGACAATTAGAACATTCATCTTGCTTCGAAGTATACAAAATTCCAAAAGCAACATAGCAAGATAGAATGAATGAATCAAGTTTTCTAGTCCAGCAACACCAATTGTCATGCCATCCTTATTGCTTGGCATGTATGAGTAAAAAGCTTTGATAAGTACAATGTTACCATATGTTCAAGAGGTAGTCTCTCACGTTTGGTATGGGAGAGAGGAGAAATAGATAGAATTGTGCACATATTCATGATAGGCTTTTACATAAGCACTCAAAAAAGGCAACCACAAAATGAAATTCTCATATCCATCCAACAGAAACCATGTACAGCAATGCACCTTCTAAATGTTTCTACTTCAAAATTTTTGTACAAATGTATCAAACAAATTCATGTGTGTGGGTACTTTATACATGCACACACGGCATTCATCTGTACATAAATGTGTATCTACCCATGGATATGCACTTCACATCTGTATGTGTATGCTCAAGGTTGATTTTTGTGGGCTATAATGATCATTTTTTGTGATTTGGACTATAAAATATGGGTACAATTTCTAATAGACCTCAAAAAATAAAGTGAATTCAAAAAAGGATATGAAACTAAGAAAAGTAACTAATA
The DNA here is from genome assembly GCA_020310875.1 of Ceratopteris richardii. Taxonomy (NCBI): domain Eukaryota; kingdom Viridiplantae; phylum Streptophyta; class Polypodiopsida; order Polypodiales; family Pteridaceae; genus Ceratopteris; species Ceratopteris richardii. The sequence goes on along the minus strand of CM035428.1, from coordinate 141,212,021 downwards.
CGAAGAGCAAGGGAGCACATGAAAAATCAACACTATGTGATGCATTCATAAATGCATGTGTACTCACACATATTTATATCACACATTCATAAATACATGTGTACTCACACATATTCATAATCCTTTACATTCATAATATTCTCTTTTTTTAATGTTTTAAAGTTTTAATCTTTCAAAAACAACTGCAACAACAATAACAACCACAAAATGTAAGTATGCTAACCACAACAGCCACTTATACAACTCATAGGAAAGAGAGATCTTACCTACAAATAGAAAAGTAGTACTTATCATCAACTAAGAAGTTTTGGAAAAGGAAATTAAAAATCTAATAAAAGAAGAAAAAGAAGAGGTGAATAGATTCTTGAAAACAAAAATGACAAAAAGGGTGGAGTTTGTTTTTTATGTCCATTTAACCAAACAAAGTGACTCAACTCATAATTTATAGAATAAAGATAGAGTAAAATGTAAACATAGAAATATTAAATGAAAGACAACAAAAAGCACAAAACCATTAACCCAACTGATTTTCATGCTCTTACTTGGAGAATATATTATGTAATACAAATGCCAAGTTTGACATCATTTTCAGTTTTCATGCTCTTATTTGGAGAATATATTATTTTCCATTTTTCATGCTCTTACTTGGAGAATATATTATGTAATACAAATGCCAAGTTTGACATCATAGCACCTATAAACCTTGTGAACTTTTTTGTGAATCACACCTCATCAAGATTGTTAATCATCATCAACCATAACATTTAAACTCAATCGTACCAGTCATATCAAAGTGGAGCTCCCGCAAGGAAGCAAGACCGCACCCTCCAATAATGGGGACCAAATACAACTATCTAGGACATTCTTATAGTAGTAGCAACATGGCTAATAGTGTGTGTCAAAGCAACTTGAATGCGATAACATTTCAGAAAACATCATCAAGACCATAGATGTTCCCTATTTTCACAACTTTACACTCTACATATAACCAAAAGCATTGCCCATTGAGACTCCAAATTCTGGCAATACCGGCTTCCAAAATAAATCCTATACTATATGAAGATGCACCTTCTCTATCCTCAATCAAAAGACCATGCAACCAGGTTATAATGCAACCCGAATCATAAGCCTTGAGAATCATGTCTGCTATCACCTTACTAATTATGTGCATCTAAACCACGTATGTAAACATAATTTCAAATGAAGAAGTAATTGTGCATGTATTCAGCCTTGATGCATGTTTCCTATCACCTTATTGATGATGTGGCATCCAAAACAGGTATGTGAAACATAATCTCGAATGAAGAAGTAACTCTGCGTGCATTCAGCCTTCATGCATATCCAAGAATCTCTCTCCATAGCAATGTCTCTATTACAATGTCTGTATAACAATGCCACCATAGCTGCGGCTACTAGTGCTGAGCGCGACCTCCACAATGTTGAATCAAAGCTACAGAAAACAACTAATCTGAGGTGGAGAAATAGGAGCAATTACCTTACGATGTCATGTCCTTCAGCCGCACGTATAGAGATTGCACATCATTGAAGCAACTAGCCGAAAGGGCACATTTTGAAGATGATGGCACTATAGTGAAATCTTGAAAAGATCTTGAAGATGTGGATTATTTCTTAATGCATCCTATGACCATGTGACCCTGTGAGAACGCTAAAAGAATCCATTTTCTTCATAGATACAACAAATTTCGTGAAGAAGAAACTCTGAGTAGCTAGTGCATCATACTCTTCGTGACTCCATCTAAGTGAATCTCTAAGCGCTCACATCATATTGACCAAACCAAGAAAAATAGAAAAAATTACCTGTGGCTAACGCTTTGTAGTTGTGACTTCATTTGGGCGAATATCAAAGAACTCATACGATTGATTTGTGCACAGAGGGCGAATCGTTTCCAGTAGCAGGCATGTCGAAAGTCGTAAATGTGGCGAAAACAAACCATTATGCAATATTTAGGGTTCAAAATTTGGACAAATTTTATATTTATGAGACTATCAAAAAATAAATATATTTTTTTAATTTCTCTATAATTTTTCCATTCGGCTAATATTCGCCCTTATATTTTTCTCTGCTCGCAATCCCGTCGCGTCACAAGTCGCAAATACCATCGTTTTTTGCGTCGTTTAATCGGCGGTCGGCACGCGATGCTAATTACGACGCAAGTTGCAATTTTATAGTGACGAAATTCTGTCGCCTTAACCGTCGCTATACGCTCGTATTCCTTGTGGTGTCTCTTGTATATATGTGTATAAAAAGATTGCATGATTGAGCATATGATATATAATGAAATGCATAAAAATCAAGAGATTTAAGTAGGCCAAAGATTTCATATGGCTATTGAGATTACATGTGATGTATGAAGGACCAGGATTATGCGAGTAGGATTAGAAAGCAGACTAGAACTTTCAGAAACAAGACCAAGGAAGGTGAAGGGAAGACCTAAGCTGAGTAACTATATATACTAGCATTCATGAATGATTAATGAGTGAGACTCTTCGACTTCTGCTTTTGATCTCTCGTCTGATCTGACCTTCAGACAGATTATGTTTCAGAAAAAGTCTTCATTTACTCATACTCTCCATTCTTCCATTTGCATTTGCTATTGTGTGCATGGTATGAAGAAGCTTTCTTTGCTCGCGACATGCCGTAAGCGCATTTTCCATCATTTCTTCATTTTGGATACATAGATAATATAACTCGCTATACGCGATAATGCCAATCTGAATTCGCAGGAGAGTTCATTCTGTTATGAAATATCTTTTATTCTTTTGTATCTTAAAAACTATAAAGGTTGAATCGTGAAATTTATTCTTAAAATAACAATGGGGTAGCTATCTGTGCGACATCATAAGAGATATATGTCTTGGGAAGAGTTCTAAATGAGGAACTTGTCATTGACAATCAAAGCTTTCTGAGATGATTCGAGATGGACAATTGTTTTTGGTCAATCTATGTCCACGGAGTTCCATTGAGAATGTCTACCTGTTTCGTTGATGTTAGCTTGATGAGTCTTGAATGATGGCAACTTCTTAAGGGCAAGCTGATAATTAGGGAACTTCATGTCTGCTTGAGCATAGAGGAAAACTCCTAGTTGGAATCAATGGTCTGAGGGAATGTCTTAACCTTAAAACTGTATGTGCACATAATTTTTGTTTGCCATCTACACGCGTGATCAGCTCACGTGATGTAACATATATAGAATGATGATCTAACATGTAATGAATGATAGAATTACGAATGGGTGAATACATGCAAGTGACATGACGTTGTCGTAATAATAGCATGTTTTGATATGTGGAGTGATAGAAAGGCACGGATTATTAAAAAGAAAAGCCGACTACTGCCGACTATTCAAATTAAGTGGACTCTCGCCATGTTCAATGGTGCTAATTAATGTGACTTAAGACATATTTTCAATCTCAAAGGATTGTCGAATGAAAGACTGCATGCAATATTTCGAGTGCCATGTTGAATTCCCCATTCTTTTTCACAATGAGCAACAATAGTGAATTGATATGAAGACATTTCCAAAAAAATTGGTGTTGTTCAGTCATGCCTCATTTCTGGAAAGCTTGTGATATTCTTATGAATTAGTGCTCTTGTTCCTTGTGCTAACCTTGAGTTCATGTTCGCTCTAACTCATTCACCTCTCCTTTCATGAACCCTGTGACAACACAGTTGGGAAGACATCCGTTTTTCTCAAAAATTAATGTTTCCCAATGAGTTGAATTAATAATCTTTCCTCCCAAAACTTTATTGCAAGTACTGAGGGTGAACGCAAGTGCTTTTCCCCTTCATTCCATTTTTTTAAGAAAATAAAAACCATAAAGCGCCAGGCCTTTGCACCCACGCAGAACCGGAATCACATATTGACTATTAAAAAAAAAAAAAAGCAACTGAAATTCATATTGACTCGTAGGCTGCAGCGTTGGACGAATGACCACGAAAGACACGCCAAGCCGGACCTCAGAACTCCAGCCTCCAATGCTTTGTCCGTCGCTACGATAGCTACAATAAACGTTGGTACAAGTGCTGCCCGCAATTGGCAAAGAACCATGCAGAAAAGCCGAGGGAGGGGAAATCCGTTTATCACCGAACGCAAAGAGGAAACCCGGTTGTTCGTCATGTTTTTGTCCATCACAGCTATAGTCCTCAGCCATACTTTACGTTCGTCGCAACCCTCCTCTCGACACATGGTATCAACGTATTCGACCTTATTGCTCCTACCAAGGCTATTCTATATCCAAGCACAAGTGTATCCATTACTAACTATGAGAAATGTGGGTAAGCCTACCTTATGGCCCATTAGAATTTGTGTAATAAAGTAAGTCTATGATCTAAGGATCCGACCGGTTCAGACACATCTAAAATCAGACACCGGTTGGTGTGTATGACCAAAGATCTCGAATCTTGACTTACTACGAGGTCATGTGGTCTTGTGAACAAGTGATCCACCTAGCATAGTGGTTAAGTTTCAAGAATGTGAAGGAGAGGGTCTTGGGTTCAATCCCCATGGGGTACATGGGGAGTGTATTTTGCCCAAAGAGATCTAATGCCTCGTACAAGCATCCACTTGACTTAACTGGGACACTTAGTGTACATGCAATTACATGGCTGACACATGGATGGTTAGTATCCACCTGCAGAAGAAGGCAATCCCCTGGAGAGATCTATATATAGAGGCATTTGGTTGGGAGGAGAGTCATCTCTCTAGCACGTGGTGGTCTTAATGTTAGTTTCTCTTGCATTGGTATCAAAGCCATGAAAGATTTCAAGGCGACCTTAGCTTCACTACTTTTCTTATGCGTTTCGAGAATAGATTTGTTCATCTCTGTCATGGAGCTTCTCCTCGCCATATGCATTCATTTCTACTGGTTTAGATTAGCCAAAATGTCAATGCGCTCTAACTGCAGAAGACGGGTATTGATCACGCTTCCTGTTTATGCTAATGGATGGTTCTTATCCATTGCTACACGGCGCCACGGTAATACGATGTCGCCTCTATTACAGGGAGCGCGTGAGCAATGATGGGTACCGAGAGTAAAAAAAACAATATGTTTTGGCTGTGCATGTAGCGGGCTCGAGCCTGTGATCCTGCTACTGAGGTGCTTCCTCTTATCCAGCAAAGCCAGTCGTTGTTGAGGTGCCTCCTTTGCAAAAGACACTAAAACTTTCTAAACGGTTGTAGAAGTTCATAGCTTCAGAGCAAAAGGCAGAGGAGGCGGAGATGGAGCCCAAGACCTTCGATCCATAGTCATCCGCTTTGTCCAACAAAGCAAGGCCATGTTTCTACGACGATACAATTTTTAACTGAAATCTCATAATAGCCGTTGCGGAAGCTTCTCCATAAGCTAAAACAGAAAAAACCTTCATCAAGCCAGAGCACGAAGGACGGGCTCGACCTCGCGATTTCTGTAAGGGCGTTGATCTAAGCAACTCGATCTACACCATCAAGACCTTCGATCCACGGTCATCGGCTTTGTCCAACAAAACAAAACCATCTTTCTATGATGATACACTTTTTAACTCAGATCTCATAATAGCCGTTGCGGAAGCTTCTCCATAAGCTAGAACAGAAAACACCTTCATCAAGCCAGAGCACGAAGGACGGGCTCGACCTCGCGATTTCTGTAAGGGCGTTGATCTAAACAACTCGATCCACACCATCAACACTGTTTTGTAGAAGCTTAGATAAAAGCACAATCGTTCTATAGCTAGCGGTAGTTGCAAGAATCGATCCGCGTCCATATGCCCTCGAATTAGCGCTCAATCCATTAGGATAATATGCTTTGAGTGCTTTATATTTTCCACGTCAAATAATATTATATTTATTTAACCAGGTAATCCCGAACCATCATTCTCTTTGATAATGTTGTCTTAACCACATCTAGTGGTAAATTTGAACACACAAGTTCCATATGTGAATTTGGCAAGGCTAGAAATTATGATTATTCTTAGATTGGTCACTACCAACGAAATTGAAAGTTATACAAGTCTAGGAGGAAATGCAATTTATATTTAACTTAATGGCACAAATAATAAGATCAATTTGGAATCCAATGCTTACAGAGTTGTGCCACTCTCCAATGGTGTGAAATACATGATGAAGATCATAAAAGCTCTATAAAGAGAAGAAATTCAAGCCAGCAATTATGGATACACCAAGACATTAGACTTTGCTTGTGTCAAGTGGGAAACAATGAACCAAGTCAACCAATGAAAATATCAATGGAAGATCCCAAATAAATTTCTACCTCTAATCTCAAAGAGGATGACTTTTTGAGCCTTTTGGTTGGCCATATATTATGGGAGCCATCGAAGTACCTATCAAAAAGCAAAAATTGACACATAAATATGATGTATGACTTGGATTTGTTTTCAGGGGATGCAATGGATCCCATGCATAGGTAATCAATTTGTCAGATGATATTGCAAGGTGAAGAGACTCCCCAACCACTAAACAACATAGGATCAACCATTAGTGACTAACCCAGTCTCCACATGGAAGGTCCCTTTAATAATGAAGAAGAGTACATGAAAGATATGGGGACCTTAAATGATCCTTCTAACATGGATGAACCTAAAAGAGTTGTTTTCCAAGTCCTTGAACAAAAAATTGTAACTAAATGAGCTAGTATGCTTAGCAAGTAAGTCAACTAAGACAATTAATTTTGAGGTTCCAAAATATTTCAAGAAATATCAAGTAGATGAACTCAAAATTGTTGTTGCCATACCTAAGCATGAAAAGGAAAAGGGAGAGAGTAACAAAAACAAAGAAGTCACAAAGAAAATGGTCACAAAAGTGGAAGGAAATGAAGAGCAATTCTCTTATATAGAAAATAATTTGTTTAGTTTTGAGGAGGAAAATCTCATACACCTCTTATGAGTGTATCAAAATGTCCTTGCATGGACATATAAGGTCCTAAAAGGGGTTGATCCACACATCTTTGGACATCAAATACCAATGAATCTAGATGCTTGACCATCAAAATAGAGACCATATACTTATAATCAAACTTACTCTATAAAGATCAAACAAGAAATTTACAAGTATCTAGCTATCAATTTCTTTAATGAAATCAAACACATAGAATTGGTCTCACCCACAACGATTGTCCCCAAAAAGAATGGACAACTTTGAGTTTGCATTAACCTCAAAAAGGTTAATGTATTTACTATTAGAGATAACTATCCCTTGCGAGTCAAAAAACATCTATTAGAATAGGTAGTTGGACATGAAGTGTACAATGTCTTACATGGGTTCTTGGGTTACAATTACATGCTCGTTGTTCAAGAGGATCAAGAAAAATTAAACTTTTTGTGATGGAATGGGGAACATTTGCTTTTAGAGTGATTCCATTTGGCATGAGCGATTTCTAGCCACTTTTCAGAGGCTAATGTGCCATATCTTCAAGGACTTTCTTAGGAAATCCCTAGAAGTATATCTTGATGATCTATGTATATATTTTGATGAAATGAAGAAACATTTTCTGAACTTAGGAAGAATATTGGATAACTTCTACTTCTAGAAAGTGTGCTTGAATCCATAAAAGTGTTTCTTCATGGTCCACCAAGGGAAGATCCTTAGGCACATGGTCTCTAGGAATGGCATATCTATGGGTGAGGAAAAAGTAAGAGCAATTACAAAGTTACTCCAACCACAAAATGTAAAAGAAGTCTAGGATTTTATGGTACATTGCGGATATTACAAATGAATTATACATATGTATGCAAACATTGATCAACCAATTTATGGGCTATTAGAAAAATTTTGATTGGATGGAAGAGTGTGAAAAATCATTCCAAGAACTCAAAAAGCCTTGACTTCAAAGACCTTGGATTGGAACAAACCATTCCATATCCATACGGCTGATTCTAATTATGCAATTGGATGCATTCTGTCACAACCTACAAATGAGGGAAATTAGTACTTCCCAATTGCATACGCAAGTTGTCAAATTATCCCAATAGAAAGAAATTATATGACTATGGAGAGAGAGGGCTTTGTTATGGTCGACATAGTAAAAGAAATGTTTTGACACTATATATTGGTGCATAAATTTAAAATCTTTTTAGACCATCAAGCTTTGCTATACCTTGTCAATAATCCATGTGCTACTAGCCCATTAGTAAAGTGGTTCCTTTTCCTAATGGAATATGATTTTGAATTAGTTATAAAAAAGGGCATTACTCATATTAGAGTTGATCATTTGTCAAGAATATAAAGCAATGACCCTTAGAACTAATAGATGATGACTTACTAGATACGTACTTGTTCAATGTCAAAAAAATACCCAAATGGGCTGAGTCAACTACTCCTATTATATTTTTTGAGTCTATCCACCTTTATGTGCACTTCGCTAAAGAAGAGGTTATGAATGCAAAGAGTTTGCACATGATTTCTTCTATCATAGAGATTCCAACCGTATCCTTTTTTGTTGCATGTTAGAGGATAACCATATATGCTAGTAACTCAAGCCCATGTAGATGCTTTTGATAGACATCTTCCTAAAACAATAACTTTGCAAAACATGAGGGGAAATTGCTTTTATTGGTCACATATGGGAAGAAAAATACATGAATATATCAATGCTTGTTCTACCTGCGACGTCATCCCAACAATCAAGCATGCTACTTTATATTATGTTTTTGCATGCCCTTCACGGAGCTAGAACATACTTGATTACTTGATATGTAGCATTATCCTCCTAATATGACCATACCTAAACAACAAGCTTTACACAAAGAGAGCCATGATTACACTCTTATTGGAAACATGCTATATAAGCAAGGCAAGGATAACTTCCTATGAATTTGTGTACATAAAGATGATTATCTAACACTATAAGAAGCCACACACTTAGGTGTTGCAGATGGACATTTTTCTATAGACTAGAGACTTCAAATGATCTTGTTTGCTAGTTTGTTGTGGCCCACATTACACATGGATGTTCAAACATTTGTGACTATGTGCAACACATTCCAAAGAGCCAAATATTCATTCAACAAAAGGAAAAATGCATGTATGGCCAATGATGGCAAGATGCACGTTTTCCAAATGGGGGATAGAATTGACGCTCAAAAAACTATAAATTTTTTATTTGAGTAGATTTTTATGCTGGCAAGATGCACGTTTTCCAAATGGGGGATAGAATTGACGCTCAGAAAACTATAAAATTTTTATTTGAGTAGATTTTTCTTCTCTACTAACATAATCAATAATCGTGGTATCCATTTTTGCAATGAATTCATAGAGGCTTTATTGAAATAATTCTTGATTTTTCATAAGAAATTAGCTTTCTTATCATCCACAAGTGAATAGTCAAGTTGAGATGTCCAATAAAATTCTATGCATAGTGTTAATGAAGAAGCAACTACATCACATAGTTTGGGGTTATGATGTTGGTTATAAGACCACACTAGGAGCTAGTCCATGATGGAGAGGACTAATCTCCAAAAGAACAAGCTACTCTTGAAGTTAGAGCACCTCTATATCAAGAGTAACTCAAAAACTTCACCAATTTGGAGGATTAATGATCAATTATAAAGATTTTGGATAAACTGTGAAGAAGATGATTCTATAGAAAGTCTGCTGCACATATCTCTCTCATTGACTTATCAAATGTGTAAAGTTTTTTATAAAACTTTGCACAAGGTGTTGCCTATAGTTTGCGCACATTCTCCAAGTTCAATCATTTCAAAAGACTCAGTAGATCTTGAGAAATGAACTTAACAAGTCACCTATGTCTAAAACTATTCTTCTGAGAAGTTGATTCAGACACATATAACTTCTAACACTTGGTTCTCTCAATCTAGAACTCGTTCATGCAAATGCTTTTAGCCATAGATAGCTTACCTTCCAACTTAAAGATTGAGTGTTTGCTTGCTCAAAACTTTAAACTGCAGAAGGAGAACTGACCAAAACATTAACATCGAATTTTGCACCTGTTTCAGAAAACAGTGAACACTTCTTCACATATGAATGTTCCTACTCATAATTCTCATAGCCTGTTTACAATTAGGCTCTCAAGCTTTAACCATAGACTCATTAACTATGGAATTAGATGTCTACAAAAGGATTCTTGAAATGATCAAGCACAAAAAGAGAATACACAGAAACATCGGGCACAATTTTTCTTCATTACTAGAGAACTTTTACATCTGGATGAGAGAGCTAATCTTCACACTTCTCAAGAGTCTAATCACTTCTAATTCTTCTCAAAGTAGCTTTTAACCTTTGTCTTGTTGGTCTTTGTAGTTAGGAGGTCTTTTCAAAGAAAGGTATAAAACCCAAAAAATTGTCTTTTTCCAAGTCACTTGTTTTTCTGAGCAAGTATCGTGAGAGTCATTAGTCGAGTATCACGTTCTGACAACAAGGAGATTGGGGACAGCGCAGGGCGAATAGGAGTGTTAGGAGAGTTGGAAAAAAGCTTCCAAGGTGACACATTCATCCTTTGTGCATAACACCCTTTCACATCAAGTTTTCTAGTAAAACGATCTGTGGCAAGTATCGTGGGGGTATTTCAGGGTTAAGGAAGTTTGTTTTTGGTGATACAGATGGTGAGGAGAAGGTAGATGAGCTTTAGAAACACTTGTGTGCATTTAAAATCCAAAAACTCTAGTAAAAATTTGAGAAAGTGTCAAGTATCGCATTCTCCCTCGGTTAAGTATCGTGATACCTGAGTATCGTGATCTCTTGTGGTCGAGTATCGCGATACCTGGCCTTGTTGAATATTGTGTATCGTTGAACTCTTTTCACGATACCTATCAAGTATCGGGTATCGTTGAATTGGGTTTAGCGATATTTGTCACGTATTGTGTATCGTGGAGAAATCCTCACGATACTAGTCAGAAATCGCATATCGTGTATCATGAAATTCTGATCACGATACCTATCGGGTATCGCGTATCATGAGTCTCTCATCGGGATACTTGTTGGATATCGTGTATCGTGGAGGCAACCTTCCCGATACCTGGCAAATATCGAGTATCGTTAGGAATTTTCTCGTGATATTTGTCGACTATCGAGTATCGTGATTGGCACAGCAAGGTCTAGTATCGAGTATCGTGGAAATTTTATCGTGGAATATCGTGTATCGTGTATCGTAGATTTATGATCACGATACCAGTCAAGTATCGAGTATCATTGATTCACTCGTGATCTTGGTCAAGTATCGTATATCGTATTCCTCAAGTATCGAGTATCCTGTCCACCAAGTATCGTGTATCGTGACCCTCTCAGGTGCCTAATATCGTGTATCGTGAGACATCTTGCAACATTCACAGTGCATATTATTATCAAAAAGGGAAAAAATAAAGTAAAAAATCATCATGCTTTTGAATCCTACGTTAATAATCTTTTGATTCCCAGATGTATAAACGTTATGGTAGCGTTGATCTCTCTCTCTCTCTCTCTCTCTCTCTCTCTCTCTCTCTCTCTCTTCTTACTCAAATATCAAGTGAAAAGCTAGCTATACTTAACAAAAATTGGAAATAAACTAGGAATTGAGGTATAACCTCAAAAGTACAAACTTTCCAAGATATATTTAACTCAAATACCTTGATGGAAAATCACAATTTCAGAGTCATACACCCATCGTTGAGGTTGCAAAAGAAAAAACACAATGAAATAATACCAGGTGCAAACATACTAGAGGTTTTGGTTACATCTAAATAGTAAAAATGAACTTACTGAGTCTTAGTTGAAACAATATTCTGGGATGTTAGATCAATTATTGCAACATTTCGTCTCACTCGTCCTCTCTCTACAAGCAAAGCCTCTGAATATTCTTCATCCTTTGATAGGTGGTTTCCATTCAGATGCCCTTTCTTTAGCTTCTTCCAAATCCCACTGGTAATGCCAATTTAGCAGAGAAGACAAGAGTTTTCCTTTGATGTGTCCGTGGTGCATCCATAACTGATTTGTCCAGACCCTAGTACTCATTCTCTTGGTTAGTGATGAGTCTTGACTACTGTGAAGCTGGAAGCATGTTCATGATTGATTGCAGCTCTTGAAAGTGGCCCTTTCCTGTCATGCAATCAACCTCATCCAACACTAGAAAGGAGAAGTGATTGACCTACAGAAATATAGAAATAACACGTGCCATTTTTTCATGAATATAAATTTTCATTCCTAAGAAAAAAGAAACAAGATGACAAGTACAACCATATCTTGGCAAATAAACCAATGGTAAAATAAGAAGAATGAATTAGCATAAAGTAATACTTGAAAAGTTAAAGCATAATCTTTATGTATGTCTACCAGCCAATATAACAGAGAATATAAATACACAACACCACAACAATCAGGTAAGTGTTGTGACAAGTGACTCAGATGTGTAATGTGATAAGTGTATCAAGCTTCAACTATGGCCTGAGATTATTTGTCAAAGCATACAATAAACCTTCTAAATCATCCAGTAGAAAACTCACATATATGATATAGTAATGAGAATTATGGTTATTATATGATATACAACTATTTTTTATCCATGATTAACATGAAGGCTCTATATCTATACCACCATTAAAAAAAGAAAAATCTGTAACTCAACTAATTATTAAATTGCAAAAGCATTGCAACTATCACTAGTGCATAAAAGCACGTGCAAAAAGAAAATGTGTGATACGCGGAGAGAAATAATCAAACGTATGTATCATGAGTGAAATATGATGAAATGATGTTTTGAAGCATCTGAATCCTGACCAAAATATATGACCATGCCCATCAGTTTTTGTGTACTGTCACCCACATGAAGATATCTTACCTTTGTCTTTGTCTCTGTTCAGCTACATAAGATGCACAAAAACAAGTGAATTTATACCAATGTATAGCTAGCTGTAATCTTAGTTGTAACACAATGTACTATGAACTAGAAACAATGACAAGTAATGATTCAGTCAACGTATCTATTGAACAACATACACATAACAAGGAAAAAGTTTACATTTATGAGTATTCCTTGTTGATTTCTTGATATTTTTCAATAATATCTCCTCACTTTGTAAATCCTCTTGATAGTTTGTTGCACTCTTTTATATAAGATCGTATATAAATCTAGGTACAGATGGGGTGTATCTCAAAGATTGAAATTGATAAGTGAAAAACCAAGTACAAAGGAATGCAGCAGAAATATAGCATTTGAAAACCATATGTTAAGCCATTTGATCTGCACGTTTGGGCAGAAAAGTCATACTTTTCGCGAGAAATATGCATTTTCTATTACACACCTTGCTTTTCCTAAAGTAATTTAACCTACCTGTCCATAAAGATAATTATGCAAAAATCCCCCCCCCCCCTTCGAACCCCCAATCTTGAACATCAAATATGTACCAAAAAAATAATAAAACTAATTCTTGCATGATAATCATAATTGACAGATAACCTCAAAGAATAATCTCCTTTGTAATGTTTTTTTGTCTTTTTGTGAGAATGGTTGGCTAATCACCTCACCCTTGATTAAGTATAGATATAGGGACTATAAAGTTTAATCCCCAAATTATTATCAAACTTCGATCAAAACTGTTCGAATCTTACATCCAAATCTCACTAATTCATTGTTACCAAATGGAGTGTACCCCAAACATGAATTTTACAAAACTCTATAAAGGGTAGTATAACCATATCAATTATGTGCTTACCCACAATAAGAAAAAACTTCTTTCTCTCATATATATGGAGATATAAAAAGCATTCCAACAAACTCCGTGGACAACAATTAGTCTTTTATTACCACCATGCCTTACATAAGTACTTTTCATGTGAAAGATGTTAACTCTCTTTCATTTGAAAAGTGTTAACACTCAAGCAGGCATAGGGACAAGGGAAGAAGGAACAAAGATTGGTAGATGAAAGTTGCTTTCTATGGATGACAATTAGAACATTCATCTTGCTTCGAAGTATACAAAATTCCAAAAGCAACATAGCAAGATAGAATGAATGAATCAAGTTTTCTAGTCCAGCAACACCAATTGTCATGCCATCCTTATTGCTTGGCATGTATGAGTAAAAAGCTTTGATAAGTACAATGTTACCATATGTTCAAGAGGTAGTCTCTCACGTTTGGTATGGGAGAGAGGAGAAATAGATAGAATTGTGCACATATTCATGATAGGCTTTTACATAAGCACTCAAAAAAGGCAACCACAAAATGAAATTCTCATATCCATCCAACAGAAACCATGTACAGCAATGCACCTTCTAAATGTTTCTACTTCAAAATTTTTGTACAAATGTATCAAACAAATTCATGTGTGTGGGTACTTTATACATGCACACACGGCATTCATCTGTACATAAATGTGTATCTACCCATGGATATGCACTTCACATCTGTATGTGTATGCTCAAGGTTGATTTTTGTGGGCTATAATGATCATTTTTTGTGATTTGGACTATAAAATATGGGTACAATTTCTAATAGACCTCAAAAAATAAAGTGAATTCAAAAAAGGATATGAAACTAAGAAAAGTAACTAATACGAAGAGCAAGGGAGCACATGAAAAATCAACACTATGTGATGCATTCATAAATGCATGTGTACTCACACATATTTATATCACACATTCATAAATACATGTGTACTCACACATATTCATAATCCTTTACATTCATAATATTCTCTTTTTTTAATGTTTTAAAGTTTTAATCTTTCAAAAACAACTGCAACAACAATAACAACCACAAAATGTAAGTATGCTAACCACAACAGCCACTTATACAACTCATAGGAAAGAGAGATCTTACCTACAAATAGAAAAGTAGTACTTATCATCAACTAAGAAGTTTTGGAAAAGGAAATTAAAAATCTAATAAAAGAAGAAAAAGAAGAGGTGAATAGATTCTTGAAAACAAAAATGACAAAAAGGGTGGAGTTTGTTTTTTATGTCCATTTAACCAAACAAAGAGACTCAACTCATAATTTATAGAATAAAGATAGAGTAAAATGCAAACATAGAAATATTAAATGAAAGACAACAAAAAGCACAAAACCATTAACCCAACTGATTTTCATGCTCTTACTTGGAGAATATATTATGTAATACAAATGCCAAGTTTGACATCATTTTCAGTTTTCATGCTCTTATTTGGAGAATATATTATTTTCCATTTTTCATGCTCTTACTTGGAGAATATATTATGTAATACAAATGCCAAGTTTGACATCATAGCACCTATAAACCTTGTGAACTTTTTTGTGAATCACACCTCATCAAGATTGTTAATCATCATCAACCATAACATTTAAACTCAATCGTACCAGTCATATCAAAGTGGAGCTCCCGCAAGGAAGCAAGACCGCACCCTCCAATAATGGGGACCAAATACAACTATCTAGGACATTCTTATAGTAGTAGCAACATGGCTAATAGTGTGTGTCAAAGCAACTTGAATGCGATAACATTTCAGAAAACATCATCAAGGCCATAGATGTTCCCTATTTTCACAACTTTACACTCTACATATAACCAAAAGCATTGCCCATTGAGACTCCAAATTCTGGCAATACCTGCTTCCAAAATAAATCCTATACTATATGAAGATGCACCTTCTCTATCCTCAATCAAAAGACCATGCAACCAGGTTATAATGCAACCCGAATCATAAGCCTTGAGAATCATGTCTGCTATCACCTTACTAATTATGTGCATCTAAACCACGTATGTAAACATAATTTCAAATGAAGAAGTAATTGTGCATGTATTCAGCCTTGATGCATGTTTCCTATCACCTTATTGATGATGTGGCATCCAAAACAGGTATGTGAAACATAATCTCGAATGAAGAAGTAACTCTGCGTGCATTCAGCCTTCATGCATATCCAAGAATCTCTCTCCATAGCAATGTCTCTATTACAATGTCTGTATAACAATGCCACCATAGCTGCGGCTACTAGTGCTGAGCGCGACCTCCACAATGTTGAATCAAAGCTACAGAAAACAACTAATCTGAGGTGGAGAAATAGGAGCAATTACCTTACGATGTCATGTCCTTCAGCCGCACGTATAGAGATTGCACATCATTGAAGCAACTAGCCGAAAGGGCACATTTTGAAGATGATGGCACTATAGTGAAATCTTGAAAAGATCTTGAAGGTGTGGATTATTTCTTAATGCATCCTATGACCATGTGACCCTGTGAGAACGCTAAAAGAATCCATTTTCTTCATAGATACAACAAATTTCGTGAAGAAGAAACTCTGAGTAGCTAGTGCATCATACTCTTCGTGACTCCATCTAAGTGAATCTCTAAGCGCTCACATCATATTGACCAAACCAAGAAAAATAGAAAAAATTACCTGTGGCTAACGCTTTGTAGTTGTGACTTCATTTGGGCGAATATCAAAGAACTCATACGATTGATTTGTGCACAGAGGGCGAATCGTTTCCAGTAGCAGGCATGTCGAAAGTCGTAAATGTGGCGAAAACAAACCATTATGCAATATTTAGGGTTCAAAATTTGGACAAATTTTATATTTATGAGACTATCAAAAAATAAATATATTTTTTTAATTTCTCTATAATTTTTCCATTCGGCTAATATTCGCCCTTATATTTTTCTCTGCTCGCAATCCCGTCGCGTCACAAGTCGCAAATACCATCGTTTTTTGCGTCGTTTAATCGGCGGTCGGCACGCGATGCTAATTACGACGCAAGTTGCAATTTTATAGTGACGAAATTCTGTCGCCTTAACCGTCGCTATACGCTCGTATTCCTTGTGGTGTCTCTTGTATATATGTGTATAAAAAGATTGCATGATTGAGCATATGATATATAATGAAATGCATAAAAATCAAGAGATTTAAGTAGGCCAAAGATTTCATATGGCTATTGAGATTACATGTGATGTATGAAGGACCAGGATTATGCGAGTAGGATTAGAAAGCAGACTAGAACTTTCAGAAACAAGACCAAGGAAGGTGAAGGGAAGACCTAAGCTGAGTAACTATATATACTAGCATTCATGAATGATTAATGAGTGAGACTCTTCGACTTCTGCTTTTGATCTCTCGTCTGATCTGACCTTCAGACAGATTATGTTTCAGAAAAAGTCTTCATTTACTCATACTCTCCATTCTTCCATTTGCATTTGCTATTGTGTGCATGGTATGAAGAAGCTTTCTTTGCTCGCGACATGCCGTAAGCGCATTTTCCATCATTTCTTCATTTTGGATACATAGATAATATAACTCGCTATACGCGATAATGCCAATCTGAATTCGCAGGAGAGTTCATTCTGTTATGAAATATCTTTTATTCTTTTGTATCTTAAAAACTATAAAGGTTGAATCGTGAAATTTATTCTTAAAATAACAATGGGGTAGCTATCTGTGCGACATCATAAGAGATATATGTCTTGGGAAGAGTTCTAAATGAGGAACTTGTCATTGACAATCAAAGCTTTCTGAGATGATTCGAGATGGACAATTGTTTTTGGTCAATCTATGTCCACGGAGTTCCATTGAGAATGTCTACCTGTTTCGTTGATGTTAGCTTGATGAGTCTTGAATGATGGCAACTTCTTAAGGGCAAGCTGATAATTAGGGAACTTCATGTCTGCTTGAGCATAGAGGAAAACTCCTAGTTGGAATCAATGGTCTGAGGGAATGTCTTAACCTTAAAACTGTATGTGCACATAATTTTTGTTTGCCATCTACACGCGTGATCAGCTCACGTGATGTAACATATATAGAATGATGATCTAACATGTAATGAATGATAGAATTACGAATGGGTGAATACATGCAAGTGACATGACGTTGTCGTAATAATAGCATGTTTTGATATGTGGAGTGATAGAAAGGCACGGATTATTAAAAAGAAAAGCCGACTACTGCCGACTATTCAAATTAAGTGGACTCTCGCCATGTTCAATGGTGCTAATTAATGTGACTTAAGACATATTTTCAATCTCAAAGGATTGTCGAATGAAAGACTGCATGCAATATTTCGAGTGCCATGTTGAATTCCCCATTCTTTTTCACAATGAGCAACAATAGTGAATTGATATGAAGACATTTCCAAAAAAATTGGTGTTGTTCAGTCATGCCTCATTTCTGGAAAGCTTGTGATATTCTTATGAATTAGTGCTCTTGTTCCTTGTGCTAACCTTGAGTTCATGTTCGCTCTAACTCATTCACCTCTCCTTTCATGAACCCTGTGACAACACAGTTGGGAAGACATCCGTTTTTCTCAAAAATTAATGTTTCCCAATGAGTTGAATTAATAATCTTTCCTCCCAAAACTTTATTGCAAGTACTGAGGGTGAACGCAAGTGCTTTTCCCCTTCATTCCATTTTTTTAAGAAAATAAAAACCATAAAGCGCCAGGCCTTTGCACCCACGCAGAACCGGAATCACATATTGACTATTAAAAAAAAAAAAAAGCAACTGAAATTCATATTGACTCGTAGGCTGCAGCGTTGGACGAATGACCACGAAAGACACGCCAAGCCGGACCTCAGAACTCCAGCCTCCAATGCTTTGTCCGTCGCTACGATAGCTACAATAAACGTTGGTACAAGTGCTGCCCGCAATTGGCAAAGAACCATGCAGAAAAGCCGAGGGAGGGGAAATCCGTTTATCACCGAACGCAAAGAGGAAACCCGGTTGTTCGTCATGTTTTTGTCCATCACAGCTATAGTCCTCAGCCATACTTTACGTTCGTCGCAACCCTCCTCTCGACACATGGTATCAACGTATTCGACCTTATTGCTCCTACCAAGGCTATTCTATATCCAAGCACAAGTGTATCCATTACTAACTATGAGAAATGTGGGTAAGCCTACCTTATGGCCCATTAGAATTTGTGTAATAAAGTAAGTCTATGATCTAAGGATCCGACCGGTTCAGACACATCTAAAATCAGACACCGGTTGGTGTGTATGACCAAAGATCTCGAATCTTGACTTACTACGAGGTCATGTGGTCTTGTGAACAAGTGATCCACCTAGCATAGTGGTTAAGTTTCAAGAATGTGAAGGAGAGGGTCTTGGGTTCAATCCCCATGGGGTACATGGGGAGTGTATTTTGCCCAAAGAGATCTAATGCCTCGTACAAGCATCCACTTGACTTAACTGGGACACTTAGTGTACATGCAATTACATGGCTGACACATGGATGGTTAGTATCCACCTGCAGAAGAAGGCAATCCCCTGGAGAGATCTATATATAGAGGCATTTGGTTGGGAGGAGAGTCATCTCTCTAGCACGTGGTGGTCTTAATGTTAGTTTCTCTTGCATTGGTATCAAAGCCATGAAAGATTTCAAGGCGACCTTAGCTTCACTACTTTTCTTATGCGTTTCGAGAATAGATTTGTTCATCTCTGTCATGGAGCTTCTCCTCGCCATATGCATTCATTTCTACTGGTTTAGATTAGCCAAAATGTCAATGCGCTCTAACTGCAGAAGACGGGTATTGATCACGCTTCCTGTTTATGCTAATGGATGGTTCTTATCCATTGCTACACGGCGCCACGGTAATACGATGTCGCCTCTATTACAGGGAGCGCGTGAGCAATGATGGGTACCGAGAGTAAAAAAAACAATATGTTTTGGCTGTGCATGTAGCGGGCTCGAGCCTGTGATCCTGCTACTGAGGTGCTTCCTCTTATCCAGCAAAGCCAGTCGTTGTTGAGGTGCCTCCTTTGCAAAAGACACTAAAACTTTCTAAACGGTTGTAGAAGTTCATAGCTTCAGAGCAAAAGGCAGAGGAGGCGGAGATGGAGCCCAAGACCTTCGATCCATAGTCATCCGCTTTGTCCAACAAAGCAAGGCCATGTTTCTACGACGATACAATTTTTAACTGAAATCTCATAATAGCCGTTGCGGAAGCTTCTCCATAAGCTAAAACAGAAAAAACCTTCATCAAGCCAGAGCACGAAGGACGGGCTCGACCTCGCGATTTCTGTAAGGGCGTTGATCTAAGCAACTCGATCTACACCATCAAGACCTTCGATCCACGGTCATCGGCTTTGTCCAACAAAACAAAACCATCTTTCTATGATGATACACTTTTTAACTCAGATCTCATAATAGCCGTTGCGGAAGCTTCTCCATAAGCTAGAACAGAAAACACCTTCATCAAGCCAGAGCACGAAGGACGGGCTCGACCTCGCGATTTCTGTAAGGGCGTTGATCTAAACAACTCGATCCACACCATCAACACTGTTTTGTAGAAGCTTAGATAAAAGCACAATCGTTCTATAGCTAGCGGTAGTTGCAAGAATCGATCCGCGTCCATATGCCCTCGAATTAGCGCTCAATCCATTAGGATAATATGCTTTGAGTGCTTTATATTTTCCACGTCAAATAATATTATATTTATTTAACCAGGTAATCCCGAACCATCATTCTCTTTGATAATGTTGTCTTAACCACATCTAGTGGTAAATTTGAACACACAAGTTCCATATGTGAATTTGGCAAGGCTAGAAATTATGATTATTCTTAGATTGGTCACTACCAACGAAATTGAAAGTTATACAAGTCTAGGAGGAAATGCAATTTATATTTAACTTAATGGCACAAATAATAAGATCAATTTGGAATCCAATGCTTACAGAGTTGTGCCACTCTCCAATGGTGTGAAATACATGATGAAGATCATAAAAGCTCTATAAAGAGAAGAAATTCAAGCCAGCAATTATGGATACACCAAGACATTAGACTTTGCTTGTGTCAAGTGGGAAACAATGAACCAAGTCAACCAATGAAAATATCAATGGAAGATCCCAAATAAATTTCTACCTCTAATCTCAAAGAGGATGACTTTTTGAGCCTTTTGGTTGGCCATATATTATGGGAGCCATCGAAGTACCTATCAAAAAGCAAAAATTGACACATAAATATGATGTATGACTTGGATTTGTTTTCAGGGGATGCAATGGATCCCATGCATAGGTAATCAATTTGTCAGATGATATTGCAAGGTGAAGAGACTCCCCAACCACTAAACAACATAGGATCAACCATTAGTGACTAACCCAGTCTCCACATGGAAGGTCCCTTTAATAATGAAGAAGAGTACATGAAAGATATGGGGACCTTAAATGATCCTTCTAACATGGATGAACCTAAAAGAGTTGTTTTCCAAGTCCTTGAACAAAAAATTGTAACTAAATGAGCTAGTATGCTTAGCAAGTAAGTCAACTAAGACAATTAATTTTGAGGTTCCAAAATATTTCAAGAAATATCAAGTAGATGAACTCAAAATTGTTGTTGCCATACCTAAGCATGAAAAGGAAAAGGGAGAGAGTAACAAAAACAAAGAAGTCACAAAGAAAATGGTCACAAAAGTGGAAGGAAATGAAGAGCAATTCTCTTATATAGAAAATAATTTGTTTAGTTTTGAGGAGGAAAATCTCATACACCTCTTATGAGTGTATCAAAATGTCCTTGCATGGACATATAAGGTCCTAAAAGGGGTTGATCCACACATCTTTGGACATCAAATACCAATGAATCTAGATGCTTGACCATCAAAATAGAGACCATATACTTATAATCAAACTTACTCTATAAAGATCAAACAAGAAATTTACAAGTATCTAGCTATCAATTTCTTTAATGAAATCAAACACATAGAATTGGTCTCACCCACAACGATTGTCCCCAAAAAGAATGGACAACTTTGAGTTTGCATTAACCTCAAAAAGGTTAATGTATTTACTATTAGAGATAACTATCCCTTGCGAGTCAAAAAACATCTATTAGAATAGGTAGTTGGACATGAAGTGTACAATGTCTTACATGGGTTCTTGGGTTACAATTACATGCTCGTTGTTCAAGAGGATCAAGAAAAATTAAACTTTTTGTGATGGAATGGGGAACATTTGCTTTTAGAGTGATTCCATTTGGCATGAGCGATTTCTAGCCACTTTTCAGAGGCTAATGTGCCATATCTTCAAGGACTTTCTTAGGAAATCCCTAGAAGTATATCTTGATGATCTATGTATATATTTTGATGAAATGAAGAAACATTTTCTGAACTTAGGAAGAATATTGGATAACTTCTACTTCTAGAAAGTGTGCTTGAATCCATAAAAGTGTTTCTTCATGGTCCACCAAGGGAAGATCCTTAGGCACATGGTCTCTAGGAATGGCATATCTATGGGTGAGGAAAAAGTAAGAGCAATTACAAAGTTACTCCAACCACAAAATGTAAAAGAAGTCTAGGATTTTATGGTACATTGCGGATATTACAAATGAATTATACATATGTATGCAAACATTGATCAACCAATTTATGGGCTATTAGAAAAATTTTGATTGGATGGAAGAGTGTGAAAAATCATTCCAAGAACTCAAAAAGCCTTGACTTCAAAGACCTTGGATTGGAACAAACCATTCCATATCCATACGGCTGATTCTAATTATGCAATTGGATGCATTCTGTCACAACCTACAAATGAGGGAAATTAGTACTTCCCAATTGCATACGCAAGTTGTCAAATTATCCCAATAGAAAGAAATTATATGACTATGGAGAGAGAGGGCTTTGTTATGGTCGACATAGTAAAAGAAATGTTTTGACACTATATATTGGTGCATAAATTTAAAATCTTTTTAGACCATCAAGCTTTGCTATACCTTGTCAATAATCCATGTGCTACTAGCCCATTAGTAAAGTGGTTCCTTTTCCTAATGGAATATGATTTTGAATTAGTTATAAAAAAGGGCATTACTCATATTAGAGTTGATCATTTGTCAAGAATATAAAGCAATGACCCTTAGAACTAATAGATGATGACTTACTAGATACGTACTTGTTCAATGTCAAAAAAATACCCAAATGGGCTGAGTCAACTACTCCTATTATATTTTTTGAGTCTATCCACCTTTATGTGCACTTCGCTAAAGAAGAGGTTATGAATGCAAAGAGTTTGCACATGATTTCTTCTATCATAGAGATTCCAACCGTATCCTTTTTTGTTGCATGTTAGAGGATAACCATATATGCTAGTAACTCAAGCCCATGTAGATGCTTTTGATAGACATCTTCCTAAAACAATAACTTTGCAAAACATGAGGGGAAATTGCTTTTATTGGTCACATATGGGAAGAAAAATACATGAATATATCAATGCTTGTTCTACCTGCGACGTCATCCCAACAATCAAGCATGCTACTTTATATTATGTTTTTGCATGCCCTTCACGGAGCTAGAACATACTTGATTACTTGATATGTAGCATTATCCTCCTAATATGACCATACCTAAACAACAAGCTTTACACAAAGAGAGCCATGATTACACTCTTATTGGAAACATGCTATATAAGCAAGGCAAGGATAACTTCCTATGAATTTGTGTACATAAAGATGATTATCTACCACTATAAGAAGCCACACACTTAGGTGTTGCAGATGGACATTTTTCTATAGACTAGAGACTTCAAATGATCTTGTTTGCTAGTTTGTTGTGGCCCACATTACACATGGATGTTCAAACATTTGTGACTATGTGCAACACATTCCAAAGAGCCAAATATTCATTCAACAAAAGGAAAAATGCATGTATGGCCAATGATGGCAAGATGCACGTTTTCCAAATGGGGGATAGAATTGACGCTCAGAAAACTATAAATTTTTTATTTGAGCAGATTTTTATGCTGGCAAGATGCACGTTTTCCAAATGGGGGATAGAATTGACGCTCAGAAAACTATAAAATTTTTATTTGAGTAGATTTTTCTTCTCTACTAACATAATCAATAATCGTGGTATCCATTTTTGCAATGAATTCATAGAGGCTTTATTAAAATAATTCTTGATTTTTCATAAGAAATTAGCTTTCTTATCATCCACAAGTGAATAGTCAAGTTGAGATGTCCAATAAAATTCTATGCATAGTGTTGATGAAGAAGCAACTACATCACATAGTTTGGGGTTATGATGTTGGTTATAAGACCACACTAGGAGCTAGTCCATGATGGAGAGGACTAATCTCCAAAAGAACAAGCTACTCTTGAAGTTAGAGCACCTCTATATCAAGAGTAACTCAAAAACTTCACCAATTTGGAGGATTAATGATCAATTATAAAGATTTTGGATAAACTGTGAAGAAGATGATTCTATAGAAAGTCTGCTGCACATATCTCTCTCATTGACTTATCAAATGTGTAAAGTTTTTTATAAAACTTTGCACAAGGTGTTGCCTATAGTTTGCGCACATTCTCCAAGTTCAATCATTTCAAAAGACTCAGTAGATCTTGAGAAATGAACTTAACAAGTCACCTATGTCTAAAACTGTTCTTCTGAGAAGTTGATTCAGACACATATAACTTCTAACACTTGGTTCTCTCAATCTAGAACCCGTTCATGCAAATGATTTTAGCCATAGATAGCTTACCTTCCAACTTAAAGATTGAGTGTTTGCTTGCTCAAAACTTTAAACTGCAGAAGGAGAACTGACCAAAACAATAACATCGAATTTTGCACCTGTTTCAGAAAACAGTGAACACTTCTTCACATATGAATGTTCCTACTCATAATTCTCATAGCCTGTTTACAATTAGGCTCTCAAGCTTTAACCATAGACTCATTAACTATGGAATTAGATGTCTACAAAAGGATTCTTGAAATGATCAAGCACAAAAAGAGAATACACAGAAACATCGGGCACAATTTTTCTTCATTACTAGAGAACTTTTACATCTGGATGAGAGAGCTAATCTTCACACTTCTCAAGAGTCTAATCACTTCTAATTCTTCTCAAAGTAGCTTTTAACCTTTGTCTTGTTGGTCTTTGTAGTTAGGAGGTCTTTTCAAAGCAAGGTATAAAACCCAAAAAATTGTCTTTTTCCAAGTCACTTGTTTTTCTGAGCAAGTATCGTGAGAGTCATTAGTCGAGTATCACGTTCTGACAACAAGGAGATTGGGGACAGCGCAGGGCAAATAGGAGTGTTAGGAGAGTTGGAAAAAAGCTTCCAAGGTGACACATTCATCCTTTGTGCATAACACCCTTTCAAATCAAGTTTTCTAGTAAAACGATCTGCGGCAAGTATCGTGGGGGTATTTCAGGGTTAAGGAAGTTTGTTTTTGGTGATACAGATGGTGAGGAGAAGGTAGATGAGCTTTAGAAACACTTGTGTGCATTTAAAATCCAAAAACTCTAGTAAAAATTTGAGAAAGTGTCAAGTATGGCATTGTCCCTCGGTTAAGTATCGCGATACCTGAGTATCGTGATCTCCTGTGGTCGAGTATCGCGATACCTGGCCTTGTTGAATATTGTGTATCGTTGAACTCTTTTCACGATACCTATCAAGTATCGGGTATCGTTGAATTGGGTTTAGCGATATTTGTCACGTATTGTGTATCGCGGAGAAATCCTCACGATACTAGTCGGAAATCGCATATCGTGTATCATGAAATTCTGATCACGATACCTATCGGGTATCGCGTATCATGAGTCTCTGATCGCGATACTTGTTGGATATCGTGTATCGTGGAGGCAACCTTCCCGATACCTGGCAAATATCGAGTATCGTCAGGAATTTTCTCGTGATATTTGTCGACTATCGAGTATCGTGATTGGCACAGCAAGGTCTAGTATCGAGTATCGTGGAAATTTTATCGTGGAATATCGTGTATCGTGTATCGTAGATTTATGATCACGATACCAGTCAAGTATCGAGTATCATTGATTCACTCGTGATCTTGGTCAAGTATCGTATATCGTATTCCTCAAGTATCGAGTATCCTGTCCACCAAGTATCGTGTATCGTGACCCTCTCAGGTGCCTAATATCGTGTATCGTCTAGGTCTAGTATCAAGTATCGTGGTTTTGGATTAGGGTCAAGTATCATGTGTTGTGACTTCTTGTTCAGTTTTATTCCAACACATATCCCCTAGAATCCAGACTCTCAATAAAGAAATTTACGATTTGGAGGTTAACCAAGTGAGACTGGAAGTTGTTATTTGAATGAACCTAAGGTCTGGAAGAACCCTTTGAAGCCGAAGAAGTGTGATTTCCTCTGTAGGAAGTGTAGCCAAACCAAGTAGCCGTTCACATTATTCTGAAACCTCTAGTGAGTCAGAGGAAGAAATTCCCATGGCTTCCGAAGATATGCAAAACATTGTACCAATGATTGGCATGATGTCAATTATTGAAGGTGAATATCGGACATCTTTAGAATATGTGAACACCAACCAACATGGGATACCTACCTACTTAGATGGTCTAAACCGATCAGTGGCCAGGCTAAAGAAAGCTTCAGATGCTTACATAGTGCCTAGGCCAGCAGTTAAATATGCAGGAGGGTCTTATATGGACAAAAGAGATATTCAATATGTTGTTATGGAACACCCTAAACGTATCAATGAACAAGGGGAAGAAGATAATGCTCATAACCTTAATGCGGAGGGACATGAAGAGCAAGTGACCACCCCTAGAGGGAGATCTACTGTTGTTAGGGTTTGGAGAGGAGACCTAGTTCCCCAAGATGACTCCTTAATGGATGTGTATTTGATCAATGGAATGGAGCATCTCCTTAGAGCCTACTCTTCATTATGGGAAGTAGCCCCTAACCCAGTTACTCTCTATGAGTTATAAGATCCTGAATTCTCCACCATCATCACATATTTGGACAAAAACCAAAGGAGGTAATGGCCTCTAACGAAGTTAGAAAGAGCAGGGTTGAAATATCAGAACATTCCAATGTTCCCTCCTAGGGATCAAGCTACTACTTCTCAGAACCCTCAAGGGACTTTACAAGATAATTCATATCAGCATTGTGGACAGACTCAACAAATGCATATACCGGTCAGACCACATGTGCAGTTTGCTATGCCGGCCAATAATCCTAACTATCGACATCAACCACCTGTTTACCCAAGGAATGGAATTCCTGCCCCAGTTAGACCACCTGTAGTAAGAGGACCGGGGATACCCATAGGAAGACCAGTTTTCCCTGTGATGCCTAGACCACCTGAAGCAAGAAGAAGATTAAGACCTATCCAAGTTGCTAAATGCATGAGAAACCATTATGATGGCTCTAGTGAACCTTACAATCATATAGCTGAATTCAAGCAAGTTATCAGAGCCGAACAAGTGGAAGATTTTTTTATCCAATATGAATCCTTTGGTCTAACTCTGACAGACACAGCTTTAGCATGGTTCCAGCCATTACATCCTAATAATTTTCAAAACATGGAACAAGGTTATCAAGAAATGATTGAAGAATTCACCAAGTCTGGGATCAAAAACAACGCGTCATCATTTATCCATAGCTTTAAGCAAGCTCCGACAGAATCAGTGAGGTTGGTAGCAAGAAGATTTAAGCAGTATGTGGATAGATGCCCAGTTGAAGAGAGACCCACTCAAAACAAAATGGTGTCATTATTTTTGGAAGGGTTAGTGAATGGATCATTAAGATCATTGGTATATGTGAAAAGAGTTCAAACTTTGCAAGAGTGTATGAAGGAATGTATTGATCTAGAGGACAACCTAGCAGAGGATCTGAAAATACCTCAAGGTAGCGTAAGAAGTGAAGATTATGCCAGCAGCACATCAAACCCTAAGAACAGTGTAGAGGAAATAGCCGACTTAGTAGCAAAGAAACTGAACGTTCAAGGACAGAGGAACTACCCCAACAACCCAATGAGAGTACCCATGCTTAGAAGATGTATGCATTGTGGAGGTGATCATCCCTCTCATTTGTGCACTAGGGGAGTAGTCCCAACACCTGCTTTGCTTACAATAGACCACCTATTCCGGGCCCTCTACAATATTGAAGCATAGAACAAAAGTACACAAATCACAGTACAAAAAACTGTACTTACAATAGGCAATCAAGACTGGTACAACCTCTCATGAGACCTTATGGATACCCTCAGAGAGATCAAAGAGAAGAAGCCTTGAGATATCCCACATATCAGCCGCAGGCACCATTACCACGACCTTATGCTTATCAAAGTTACACTCAACCACAACCGATGTTAGGGAAACAACCGCCCCATCCTCAGAATGTGGTCCTAGTAAAAATGGCTCAACCTGAAGAAAACTTAGAGAGAGGAATAGTTCCAGCCACACCTTTGACTATTTATGAACCATATGACTTATCCTATGACCATAGTCAAGGAAACTATTCAACTTATGAGAGGTCTATGATAGAATATGTACAAATGTATGAACCATATACCTATGACATGGAAGGACCAGATAGTTCTTACGGATACGAGAAGGATTATGTGTCATTAATGTACACTGCTCCCAGAGCACCTATACCCCCCCGACCTATTAACAGACCACCTGTACCTAGAGGACCATGATTTAGATGCGGAGGTGATCACTATATCAGAGAATGCACACTACCAAACCCACTACCACCACAGCGAGTTTGGGAAGGATATTGTAGTGATTGTGGTAAAGAACACCTTTTCAGAGATTGCCCCACGAACCACAACAAAGTTAACTCGAACGTGCAGATCAATGTGATAGAGGTGGTAGGGTCGTCAGGGAGTGATAAGGAGTACATTGTGCCGTTGAAAGCAATAACAAGAGCTAAAGCTAGAGAGACACCAGAAAAAATTGGGGAGAATGACCAAAGCGACAGAGAGGTGAATACACCCACACCTCAAAGAGTTGAAGACTCGGAAGAACCTGGAAAAAGTATCACAAGTAAACGAACACAGAGATGGAAGAATTGTAGAGACAGGATAAAGCAAAAGAAACTACAACAAAAGAAGGAGAATGAAAAGAATGAACAAGATCAAAAAGAAAAACAGAATTTCGAAGGAGAAAATCAGAAAGGAAAGGATAAAAAAGAAGCGGTAGGATCAGTGTTAGCAGATACCATGCCAGAAGAGTTAGCCATGTGGATTCAGGCATACCAGGCACGAATAAGAGCGGGACCGACCATTGAACAACATGAAAAAGAATATCCTAGAGGTGACTTAGAGAAGGTAAGGTTGGAGATATGCAAGAAATTAATTGAAGTAGCTCAACAGACCTTAGAAAAACCTGTTCTTCAACTACCCAATTCACGAATTCCCGAAAAAGAATTCCAAGAGTGTGTCATCCCTAATGACCCCGAGAAACCCAAAGAAGGTGAGACACGTAATGGAAATCACTGCGAGGATAAAAGGGAAGGATCCATTGTCCCCGAAGTAGATGGAGAATGGCCTAAAGACTTGTGGGCAAGAGTCCAAGAAGATAGATGGAAGAAAGTGGAAGGAATAGAACCACCCTTTGAGGAGCTGGAAGCAGAAGGTGAAATCGAAGATTCGATACCTGAGCTAAATTCACAAGGATTATTACAAATTGACCAAAGTGACAAAGAAAATGATAGTGTAAAGGCCTTGCCAAATTACAATGAAGAATACCAACAGAATTCGGAATTATACTGCATTCCCTCAATAAGAAAGAAAGAGCAGAACCCCTCAATCCAAACATCGGACATCATCCAACACCTTAGAAAGGTAAAAATCCCTTGTACTCTGACATTGGAAGAACTTTTGAAGGTCAAACCACATTTGAAGGAGAAATTAACCAGCCAATTGGAGATCAAGTCAGAAGAGAAGGAGATGCCTGATGAAGTGACCACAGTCAAAATCCCAATCGATAAGGTTGGAGATTTCAGTGAGGGAGATGAAGGAAACACATGCCTTCCAATTACCTATAGGGGTTACACCACTGAAGCGATCTTAGATTCCGGAGCTGGAGAAGGAATCGCCACTAAGGAAATCTGGGAGAAATGGGGAAAACCATCTTTAAGACCAACACGCATGAAGATACAAATGGCAGATGGACACACTGAACGACCCTTGGGATTATTGGAAAGAGTCACTTTCACCAGTTGTGGAGTTGAATTCATCACACCTTAGTGATCTATCAATTTGAAAGGGCCAGTAATTATGAAATGATAGTTGGAAAACCCTTCATGAGATAGTTAAAGGTAGTGCAAGATTGGGGAAAAGACGCGGTATACTTACAACATGAAGGAACCACCACAAGAATAAATCTCCACACATACACGTACCAAGATGTTCCTCCCTTGCAATGGAATCAGATTCATAAGGAGGGAGACGATCAGTCGATTCACAGTATAGGTTCAAGTGACCAATCGTGGATGAACAAAGACACTCATCTATGGATATGCCAAAGTACGAAAAAGGAAGAGGATAGAAGGAAAGGATGGCAGCAAAGGCAAGGAGTGGCTAGGTCGGTACAAGATCCAACTTACATGCCTCAAATATTCCTAGATGAAGAATTCGAACCTCATGGTTGGATGGAGATTTTAGCTACTCTAGATGTTTGTATAAACGAGGAATAATAACCATGAATGAATACATTGACGAGGAAGGATATGACGTTATTCTATACGTGGTAGTTCTTCAAGAGGCTGAAGAAGGAGAAGTAATTGAAAAAGAACGGAAAGAGGATTATGAGAGCATTGAAATGGAGCAAGAGAAAATGGAAACAGAAAGTGGAAATCAAGAAGTAAGTGTCATAGCTAATGAAATAGATCAAGAAAGGACACAGGAAGAAGAGTCTAGGTTAGAAAAAGAACAAGAAGATGGAGAAAATAAACCACAAGATCAATTTGAAGTGCCTGCCCACTTCAAAAAATATGAAGTAGAAGAGAGGAAAATTGCTATTCAAATGCTGAAACGAGAAGCACAGCTAGGAATAGCATATGAAAACAAAGAACAGACCAAAAAAATAGTAGTAGCCTTAGAGGAAGGAGAAGAACGATGTACTTTTATAGGTCAAGATGTCTCAATGGAAGAAGAGCAAGAGTTGATACGACTCATTCTAGAATATAGGGATGTCTTTGCTTGGACATATAAGGATTTGAAAGGAGTGGATCCTTCTATTTGTGCCCATAGAATCCCTATGACATCTAAAGCCAAACCTTCAAAACAAAGACCATACACATATTACGATGTTTACTCAGCAAAAATTAAGGAAGAGATAGACAAGTTGTTAGATGCAGGATTCATTTATGAGATCGAACACACGGAATGGGTATCACCTTTGGTGGTCGTACCGAAAAAGAATGGTAAGCTAAGGGTATGCATTAATTTGAAAAAAGTGAATGCTGCCACCATAAGAGATAGTTACCCATTACCCATCATCGATCATCTTTGGAAAGAGTGGCAAGAAAGGAAGTTTATAGTTTCCTAGACGGTTCTTCAGGGTATAATCAGGTAGCCATTGCTCCTGAGGACCAACATAAAACAACCTTCACAACTGAATGGGGAGTATACGCCTTTAGAGTCATGCCTTTTGGTCTAACCAATGCCCCAGCCACTTTCCAAAGATTGATGTGTCATGTATTCAAGGAATTCCTGAGAAAAAGTATGGAAGTATATGTGGATAATTTATGCACTTATTCAGCTATACGATCAGAACATATCCCTGAACTAGGAAAGATCTTTGCCAAATGTCGACAATATAGAGTATGCCTCAATCCAGAAAAGTGCATCTTCATGGTTTGACAAGGAAAGATATTAGGACATATTGTCTCTAAGAATGGAATCTCAACTGATGAAGATAAAATCAAAGTGATTCTAGATTTACCGAGACCAAAGACTGCGAAAGAAGTACAAGCATTTATGGGACATTGTGGATACTACCGCAGATTTATACATATGTATGCCATAATTGCTAGACCTCTTTATGCATTTCTGTCTCAATTTAATTGGATAGAAAAATGTGAAACGGCATTTAACGAATTAAAGAGTCGATTAAGTTCAGCATCAATCCTTCGAGTACCTAATTGGAACAAGCCATTTCACATTCATGTGGATGCTTCCAAGTTTGCCATTGGTTGCATCTTAGCTCAACCCGCAGATACAGGAAAGTTAGATCACCCTATAGCCTATGCCAGTAGACAATTAAATCAAGCGGAATGCAATTATACCACAATTGAGAGAGAAGGCCTAGGGATGGTATACGTAGTGAAGAAGTTTCGACACTACCTCTTGGCAAACAAATTCAAGTTCTTCATCGATCATCAAGCTCTACTGTACTTAGTCAATAAGCCTTGTAATACGGGATGACTAGTGCGATGGTTTCTATTGTTGATGGAATTTTATTTTGGAGTAGTAGTCAAGAAAGGGAATACACACATTAGAGCAGATCACTTATCAAGAATGACACATGGAGAACCACCCATAGGAGTACCGGATGATCTGCTTGACACGTACCTTTTTAATCTCGAAGTATGTCCCCAATGGGTAGAAAAGTTGATCCCTATACTCACATATGGACCTAAACATGGGATCACACTAAATCGAAACCAAGATCTATGGAAGACCAAAAACCTTCATATCATTGTTGGAAGCCTATATCACCAAGACTCAAGTGGGTTACTCATGAGATGCGTGGAAGAGGAGGAACAAGAAATGTGGCTTCAAAAGGCACATGTAAATCAATGGAAAACTCATTTAAATGCGAACGGAACATGGCAAATACTGAAGAGATTATGCATATATTGGCCAACCATGCAGAGGGATACATATAACTATGTATCAGCCTGTCAAAATTGTCAAGAACGAAATTCAGAAGAGAACTCTATTTTATGCTATTCCACCGTAGCACCAAGATGGAGCATGCCTCTGGTAAAGTTCTTGAAGACCCAAGAGTACCAAGAAGGAGCCACTCTAGCAAGGAAACGTGCACTCTCAGAACAAAGCAAGGACTATGCTCTCATAGGAAAACAACTCTTTAAGAGAGGAAGAGATAATCACTTACGAATGTGCATTCATGAAGACCAATATCTTGCCGTTTTAGAGATGGTACATACGGGAGCTGCAGGAGGACATTTTTCTGCAGATAAAACTGCAAAAATGATTATCTTTGCATGAATGTGGTGGCCAACTCTACATCAAGATGCAACCACATATGTTCAATGTTGTGATACCTGTCAACGAACAAAATATCCAATTAGAAGAGATGAAATGCCATTGAAACCCATGATGAGTGCCAGAGCCTTTACTAAATGGGGAATATACTTCATAGGACCTATTAGCCCACTAGCTAAAGGATCCCATGTCGAGTACATAATTGTAGCCACAGATTATTTGACCAAGTGAGTTGAAGCCAAAGCAACCAAGAAAAACAATGCAAGGACTACGACCAGGTTTCTCTTCGAGAATGTCTTCACTAGATTTGGATTGCCTATAGAAATTGTGAGTGATAGAGGCATACACTTTGTGAATGAAGTGATAGAAGCACTACTGAATGAATTCTTAGTAATTCATAAGAAATCAGCCCCATATCACCCACAAGCCAATGGACAGGCTGAATGTTCAAATAAAATCTTATGTACAGCTCTCACAAAAATTGTCAACAATGGTAGATCGGATTGGGATAAACAATTACATCATGCTTTATGGGCATTCCGAGTAGCCTACAAAACAGCCATAGGTACTACTCCTTTTAACTTGGTGTACGGATAGAATGTTATCTTTCTGATTGATTTCTTAATACCCACTCTCAGAGTAGCAACAACTAGTGGACTGGACATGAATTGTCAGCACAATTGGATCAAATAGAAAAGTTACACGAAACTAGGTTACAAGCGGTAGCAGGGATTTATGCTACTAAAAGGCGACAGAAGGCATATTTTGATGCTCACATTAAAGACAAAAACCTAAATGAAGGTGATTTAGTTTTGGTCTATACTTTGAAGCAACATGCGAAGAAACTGCAGAAAAGAGGATATGGCCCATTGATCATTAATCGTATATCTACCAGCAGAGCCATCAGTTTAGCAACCTTAGATGGAGAGGTATTACCAAACTATATCAGTGGATGTCGAGTGAAAAAACATTTAGAGCCATTGACAAAAGAGATAATGTCACGACTAGTAATGGGTAAAAATAGGTGCATAGAGGAAGAAAGAATACGAGAAGAAGCTAGACAAGAAGCACTAGAGCAAATCAAGAAACAAAAGGAGTGGATGAGAGAGAGAGAGACGAGAGATATCGACAAGGAGAGGAACTCATCCCTATGGCTAATTTTAGAGCCACTGAAAACCTAGGACATCAAACGACGCAACCATATTTGAATTTGGGTGTTGGAACAAAGGAATACTATTTGGTGGATGCTCTCATTGACATAGGAGAAGCCATAAGTTGTATCAAGTATTCGTTGACCCAGAAACTCAAGGAAGAATTACGCCCTTTAAGGCACAACTGATAGGAATAGGAGGAACAGTTACTCAATGTATCAGTGAGATCACATTACTTCTACATCTTGGAAACAACACAATGGAACAAAAACTCTTAGTATGTCATGACCAGGACTTATTAAAAGAGCTCGTATTAGGCCAAGATTGGATATACGAATATGAAGTGACTATTCAATTGGCCCTAGGTTACATCTCAGCCAAGATAGGACATCGTGAGGTATTCATCATGTTAGATGAACGACCGATCAAAGTCACGTGTATAGAACCGAAAGATCACTTAAACGAGCGTGATGATGAATGTATATTCACTCGCACTATGGAAAACCCTTCATCGCATAATTCATGTGAGGATACACCGAATCTCGATTGCACACAATCTTCTAATCCAGTAAATCACATGATTAGTGTTCGATCCAATAACAACCTCAGTGAGGAACCGAGCACAAGAGAGACTAGTCAGCAAGATTATTACGAATCCGCACACATTAGAATATACCCTATTCCTTACACTAAACAGGCTTGGATCAAAAAAGATCAAGTGGCAGCATATCTTCAACAAACGAACCACTATCGACATCGAAAACCACAACAGAATAAAAATGCAAGTCGCGTTGGACACCCAATTCCACAAAGAATTGCTAGAGTATGGATTTCGAAGAAGGTGATAGCCGTCCAGCCGGCCCGAACGCAAATATGGATTCCCAAGTCATGTACCCAAGTAACAATCATCAAAAAGGACGAGCCAGAGCACAAGGAGAATCAGTATGATCTAAAGGCAAAACGACAGGATACAAACCACTACAAGACAAAGCAAGAAACTCGACATGCAACAAAAATCATTCAAAGATTCGAATAGAAGACGAAGCAAAAGTACTACATGAAAAGTACGACATTCTCCAAGAATGCTAGGGATACAGACTATCCCAAGGGAGTAAAGCAGATTTGGATGCCGAAATGTAAGACAATCTGTACACATCAACCAAGTAATTTGAGTTGCACACATTTGGAGTCACAAGAATCCAAAGTATGCATGATAGGGCCACATTACAAGGCCAAGCATTCGGCACATTCTTCTTCTAATTCAGGATCGCGAAGCACATTTCCCTCTTGGGGAATAGGAGAGCACTTGTAACATAATCAAAAAGAAAATAACATATAATTCAATAACTGCTTCGGCTATGAACTAACTTTTCTGTTTTCTTTCAGACACAAACATAAAAACAATATGAATAAGTGTGAAAAACCCCAGGTATTACCTTTCTCACACCCACGCGGAAGGGACGATAAAATCCACTCAGAGAGTCGCAAATTTAAGAAGGATAAGTGAAGGCTGATTCTTGATACCAGCTTGCACTAATTACGGGTATATATTGAGTGCAGATGGCATCATCTAATTTCGAGGCTACGCAAGAGGAGGAAGTCCTACTTCTTCCCTTGGAATCAATCATGAAGGCGAGAGGTCATTGGTTTCTTGATGATCAACCAGTGTCCTAGCTTTTGTTTATGGCAACCATCAAGATCATGGATAGGGATCACTACTTTCCTATCATGTCACAAGATTTCAAGACTATCATACAAGGATTACCGCGCATGAGAGATGTCTGGACACAAGCTGGAATTGATGCATTCCTCAGACTACCAATATATCTGCCTGATTTTCAGAGATGTACATGTAATGAACACACTTCAGTCGGTACCGAATAAGCCATCAGCCCTAGAGGCAAGAGTACTTGACAAAGTTGGTACATGGAAAACAATTCAATTCACTCATGAGCTAATCAACAGAGCTTTTGGATGGAATCAAGATGGACTCACCAATGTCAAAGATGAGTGCCATGATCCGAAAAAGAGAACATTTTTGGAAATCAACAGAACGGATATTGAGGACTCTGTTCGCTTAGTGCACCAGCATTTTTGCTTTCTGAGTATGCATAGATACACAACACCTCAGAAAATTGTTGTGCAATTACTCTCACATGCTTTGAGGCAAGTAGGAAATAAAGTAAATATGACTCCTTACATTCAGGATCGCTTATTCGAAGCGAAGAAAAAGTGGGGTCAGAAAAAGTTTCTGAATGGTAGTTCGGCATTGACCCTACTCATTTATGAGGCACTTGACATGAAGAACTGCTTACGCTTGATACCAACCTCAACAGAGCTAGCAAAATATGCAAAGTCTGCAACAGTTCCAAAGAAAAAGAAAATAGTTATCTCTGTTGAAGAAGTGGGAAGCAGTTCAAAGAAACCAATGAGAGGGACTAAACGCATAAGGGAGGAAGAAGCTCAAGAGACACCACAATCAAAGAGGACACATATATTGCCAACGATCCCGGTGACACAATAACCAATTATGAAAAGAGACCTCTCCGCAACCCTAGAAGAAATGCATCAATATATGTGGGGGCAAGTAAATTTAAACGTTCAAGGTCATCATTATAGACAGGCAAGCCAGGAAAAGAAACAAAAAGATAAAGAACATACTCCAGAACAAACTGCCAGATACAAAGAACTGGGCTTAGAAGATTCGAGCTCTAATGAAGAATCTAGCCCTGAAAAAGACACATTGGACACTGACATAAGAACATAAATGAAGAATGAGGAATGGACAGAGATAAATCAGGTAGAGGTCACACCTGACCATCAACAGTCAAAGGAAAGGAACCAAGTAGAACCCACTGAAACATTACATATTATTCAATTAAACAATCAGTCCAAAATCAGCATTAAGGAAGTTCCAATAAAAAATAAAGATGCAGTACCACCTGTAAAAGAACAAATACAAACATGCATGGATAGAGGAGACAGTTTCCCTCAAAATAAGGAACCAATTGTGATTGAAGTACCCGACAATACGCCACAAGGCAAAATTGACCATAGGGAGGTTGAGCCACTGATACAACTCCATATTCGGCAGCCCCATGATACTAATTTACATGTAGCAAAAGGAAAAGATGTCACAACAGGTGAAGAACCTAGCATCCCTACCACCTGGTTAAATGTTGATGTTACTCACTTAAAACCAGTAGTCAAGCAAATGATACAAACAACCATGGATACACAACAACAAATGATGGAAACGGATGCGGATTATGACAAAGCCATGAGGGAAAAGAATCAATTTCAAATCATGAGTGAGCAATTGTTCGCACAGCTCATCTAGGCCTAGCAAGAGATTTTAGCCAAAGGAGCGGAGTTACTCGCTGTCCAAGCACAATGTGATACATTGATAAAGCAGCATCATCAACTCCAGGCACAACTGACAGACTTACAAAGACAACATGAAGCCAGCGAAGCAGACAAAGAGAGGATGAAAGCTCGCAGCAACCTGCTCGAAAGACAACTTAAGGTATGTATGGAGAAGAAAATTTCTAGAGAAAAATCCTACTTTGCGAGTGCACTGGCAAGCAGCACCGTATTTATTATAGGTAAACCCTTCATTTTTCCCAACACCCCATCGCAGAGAAGCAAGAGAATTTTTGGACATGCAGAAGAATGGTGTGATCAATAAACAGTGGCTGAATTATCCGCTACTTCCAAGTCCACCTAATAACTATCTACCAACTGAAGATTATATGATAAAAACCATTGAATTTTGGTTGCATTGTCATGCAACAGTATCCGATCTAACTATCAAAATGATGAATAAAATTCTCAGCATGATCCTTACAGTTTTGAAGGTGTTCAAGCACGCGGCGTATACATTTTTAAATTTCATTGGCATTAATCAGGGCACACATATACTCATTTTTTATTTGTCTGTTATGCCTAGCCGACCCACAATAATGGCATATTATTCTAGGTTGATGTTTTTACCGAGTATATATATGCAAACATTTGAAGAAGCCTTTTTCACAGGTTTTTTTGAAATTGATTCAAAAATCTTTTTAAAGATGTCATCCAATTTGAATGCCAGATTAGTGGCATATGAGCTAAGCTTCTTCGTTGACCACAGACAGCCACCACATGATGGTGTGAAAGCAGAACAGTGGAAAAAACTCATGATACATGAAGCTAATCTGCTTAATGAAACAAAGCAAAAGGTGTACAGAACATACTCCCGTCGACTTCCAAAGCCTGTCGGGGACGACAGAGTTCAGGAAGGGGGCAGTGTTGAGGGAGAGTCAAGCAAAAAGAAGAAAAGAAGAAGACAAAGGAAGAAGCTTCACTAAAAGATCATATTTAAAGATATATCTCTACAAGAAGCCCCGCAGGGGCGCAACACCCATCTCTGCACAGAACCCCGCAGGGGCACACATAAAGGAAAAGCACGTAGGAGGGAAGGAGGAACCAGGGCCAGGAAGTATCCATGAAGAAGTGCAAGAAGATATACGGCGGTTCTAGAACCAGAAGAAGGTCCTTCAACATCTAGGTCTTTGGAAGGTCCAGATTGAAGGCTGAAGGACCACATCCTCATACCTTCCACTAGTGGCATGCGTGGAAGCCCGACTTAACATAGCAACCCATAATTAAAGAGGTTATTGGTGAACTAGACTATAAATCTCAGGTAGTCCATCTCCACGGGTTGCGGGTGATGAAAAGAAAAGAACAGGCAAAACGAATGCATCAGGCCCAGAGGATGTAAAACAAGAATCAAGAACAGGGCCATTAAAATGTAATGCCAGTCTGACAAAGAGGCAAAACTAACCAAGAGATGCATGCGGAAAACAAGCGACAAACAAGAAGTAAAGCCTGTCAAGGGACGACAGAGACACAGAGGGGGAGAGTGTTGCAGAGCTAAGAAGAGCAAAAGGCAGAGAAAAAGAAGGGCCCCAAAATTTTTCCGATTTGGACACTCTATTTTTGTATTACAACCATTTTTGTAACATATTTTGCGTTGTAAATGCACTAGAGGAGTCCTCTAGATGCATACCCATGGAGATTAGTAGCTTACCCATGTAAATTAGTAGGAAATTAGCCTTTTAGTGAATAAAGTGCCGGTCTCTTGTAACAGCGAGTCGTAACAAACGAGAACTGTCATAAAAAGAGAACAGTCTCTTCAAAAATCAAGCAAAAGGCAGCTTATGTTTGAGATTCGTTTATACCAATATACATATATTACAAAAATGAAGTGAAAACATGTGATTTTTTGACATTTTTTGTCATTTTCTCATAAAAAAAAGAGCTCAAAATGTAGTCAAAATTTCACTAGATAAGACATTGACATGTCCAAAATCTATATGATAAGAGATTGGCATGTCCAAAATCTATATGATAAGACATTGACATGTCTAAAATCTATATAAAGAATATAAAACTGAATAATTCTTATACAAAAATAACATTTTAGACATATTTTCAATGGATGGATATCTGATTGTTATTCAAAATTTCTACAAAACATGGTTTCATTAACCAAACTACTTCGAGGCATTTACATAAGCAATAAAAATGTTAGAGAGTTTCAATGCAACTCACAACTATGTCGATCTATGTCTACACCCTCATCATCTGATGCACTTGATTCAGTCTCATACTGTTGAGAGCTCTCTTCTTCTTCTTCTATATCCACAAGAGCTCTATCGTCATCCACGTACATACCAAATTCTGCAGGATCATGCACAAATATTCTTGTTTGCCTATGATTTCCTGTACCACATACATCTAGAAGCTTTTGTTTTATCATATTGATGGTTGCTTTCCTCAAGTGACCTGTTTTTGTCAAGGAAAAATCATAAACAAGAATATCTACATCATCCATTTTAAGAGTGGATGTGCTTCGAATATTCTTTTTCTTTTTTGAAACTGTTCCTTTAGTATCACACACCATTTCTAAGTTATATTTACCTGTGAATGCATTACTACTTTTAGTGTAATACCAATGCACCATCAAAGCCTCTATTCTTCTCTGATCAATATCTTTAGTTATCTTTTAAACCTTTGCAATCCAAAATGGTCTGGTAGCCTCATCACCATCATCAAGTACTGCAATAAGTGTTCCAATATTTATCTCTATTAAATTTCCTTGCCATCTTGCTTCTGCCTGTTTTGTCATCCTTGGGCCTACATAAATATTTCTTTCTGGTGGATGTATAAAACTTTGAAGTGCATCTGCATTACATGCTTGGGCCACATTCATGGATCTTTGTGTACAAAAATCCCATGTGAATGGAACATCAACTGGCCAATGACCTGCAATTGTATACTGTATAATCTCTTCTTCATGATTGAAAAAGTCCTCCCACCAAGATACATCTTGATCTCCAACATATTTTCTTGCACGCTCAATATGTCTCTTCTTTTCAATGAGTGCATGCATCCAGCTTTTACTTTGATCAACCACATTTCCACATCTTTTTGTATTGTTTTTATCTTCATATGGTGATTGTTCTGCACCATACACTGTACGGTTATTTCATCAACCCTCCTCATCAAGAATACATGGTTGAAACTGCAATGGAGCCAAAACCTTAGCACTGTTATCAAGGCCCATTGAGCAAAAGTGCTTAAAGTTATAAATCTGTGTGAGGTGTTGAACTTCTGGTTTTGGAGTATATGCTTTTGAAATCAGCTCAGATAAAATCGGAAGAGTAAAAGCATTGTTACGTGCCAACTTCTTAGAGAAAGTACTGAACATTTGATCAATATGATCATGAGTGTGGCCAACCAGAAGGAAATTTACCTTAACCTTCTGAAATACCTCTTTTTCAACAAGCATGCTTAAATATCCAAAGATTGTAGAATTTATATTCTCTCTTGCAGTATTATCAAGTTCCAAATATAGAGTTGGTGGCAAAAGACCCTTCCATGATTGCAAAACCCGATGAATGACAGTAACTGTAAGGTTTGGATCATTATGCACATTCGGATATGTGAAGAAAACCTTGGACATTACAGTTCCATTGTATACCAAAGCACCAACCAAATGCATTTGCACAAGGACTTCATCTCCAATGTCCTTACGGATGTGATAAAAATGTGGCAAACAAGTTTTTGTTTATCCATACCATCGATCAACAAACACATATAACGCTCCGGATTTCTGAGTGCTTTACTTCGATGATGAATTGCTTTCTTTCTCTCTAAAGCTTGACTCTCACGATGGTTGTTAAGAAGGTTTTTAAAATTATCCTTTTCCTATGGTGTTGTAGCCCCCTTTGCCATGTTTTTCAAAGTGGTCAAACTGAACATTCACCCATTCTAACTTTACGAGGAATAGACACATTGTTAAACTCTTCCTTCCATAATCGAGTAAAGTGACGATACAACACATACTTCTCATTTCTATTTTCCATGTCTTCTCTATATATTATAAATACCTCTCGACGAGTAAAGTTATGTCACAAGTGCAACCTTCCAGTTGTAGGCATAACCTCACAATGCAAGCTAAAATAGTTCATCATCCAATTCATTGCATGACGTCCAACAGATCCTTTGGTCCCAACATGGAATGTATCCAAAATGAGATCCCCATTCATAAGACCCTGTTGAACCCTATGTATTCTAAAATTTCCCACACCCATTGCAATTTTAAATGCAACCCTACAACATTGTATCCCTTGACTAAAGAAATATTCACAAGCAACACGTGTTACTGACATGTTATCCTCAATCATTTGCATGTGAGAAACAAGGTATATATCTTGCCTTTCACTATCTAAATGGAGGAATTTCTCTCTTAGATGCTTTAGTTTCTTCATTCCTAAATTGTACAAACATTTCAAACCACAACAATGCTTCACAATATCCAATGCAATCTATCTATCTGAAGTAAGAAATTTAAATCTTTTTTGACTTACTTCACCAGGCCTTCTTTTAAAATGTAGATTGAGCTTGCTTTGCTTTTCCGTTGCTCCACATGCACTTGAGTCAGAAGGGAGATCAATGGTTGCATCAGATGGGAGATCAAGAGGTGCATTTGGTTGAGCAGCATTGCACTGTGAATTGGATAACTTAAATGACTCAACAAAAAACATAGAATCATCACCACGTTCTAAACCATAGGGATCATCACTTATGTGGAAAGGGTCAACTGAGAACAATGAATCCAAAACTGTATCAATATGAGCAGAGGAAGCTGATGCCCAAGCATCCACTAAAAAGATTAAGCTCAGATGCATGGCATTGACTTGCACCCTCAAGTCGATGCCAGGCATCGACTTTCACTTAAATTCGATGCCTGGCATCGAATTGCACCCTCAAGTCGATGCCTGGCATCGACTTGGAAGGTCGATGCCTGGCATTGACTTGGAAGGTCGATGCCTGGCATCGAATGTGGCCTGAAAGTCGATGCCAGGCATCGACTTTAGGGTGCAAAGTCGATGCCAGGCATCGACTTTTAGGTGCAAGTCGATGCCAGGCATCGACTTTGTGTGCAAGTCGATGCCAGGCATCGACTTGAGGGTGCAAGTCGATGCGATGCATCGACTTGAGGGTGTAAGTCGATGCTTGGCATCGACTTCGACCCTCAAGTCGATGCCTCGCATCGACTTGCACCCTCAAGTCGATGCCTGGCATCGACTTGCACACAAAGTCGATGCCTGGCATCGACTTGCACCCTCAAGTCGATGCCTGGCATCAACTTGGACCCTTGAAAAACACATTAACGTATGAGCTCATATTTCCAAGCCCTTTCAGGGATGCTGAGTCCAAAAGTGAGAGGCCCTTCAAGAAGCTGAAAGTGATAATGAGCTCTGTGGATCAGCAACGTGATAGAGGCATTGGTCACCAAGCAAAACCGAAGAAAAACATTGCATCCTTATCCTCTCAGAAGGCCAGCAATCCGGTTGGAGTGTATTTTGGTGGACAGAGTAGCATCAAAATTCCTGAGGATGATGCAACTAGGAAGGAAAGGTTGAGGTACGTAGAGGTCTTAAGGACAGATTGTGCTCTCTGGGACATGACAAACCTGGAGTGGTGCCTTCAATATGTGGATGAAAAGAATGCAGTCCTACTTGTGTTCGCAGGGGCGTACGGGAGAGGAAAGATCACAACAACATAGGGTTTTCAATATGGCCTTGTGTTCAAACTAGATTATGAAGATGAGGATTCTGACAACCTCCTTGTCCTGGTAGAGACATCGAAAGGTTTAAGAAATGTTATATGCAAGATGGATTTCTTGTGCCCATAGTGTTGTGTTCTAGAGAGGCTTGCAGAGATATGCAGGCACTCAGTGAATCTTATCAAGGACTTGATGCCATGGATCCAGGGCAACATCATGCCAACACAACAGAAGATGACAACCCCTGTAAAGGCAAGGGGTAAGCAGTGTGTGCAGAAAAAGTTCTTGAAGAAAAAGAAGAGAATTGTTGATGAGGAGTCTTCTGACTCAAGCTCTAGCTCTGAGGATATAATAGTTGCACATGGTGGGGAGCTTGCCTCGAGTGTTATTGGTACTGAGCAGAACAAGATGAGGGAGGACATAGCTAGAAGAAAATTTGTGAAGAAGGGGCAGTTGTTCCACCTGCCAATAATATCATCCATAGGCCACCAATGGATCCAGTCATAGGGAGGAGGCCCCTTGAGATCAGGGAGCCACACAATTTGCACGTGCAGAATCTTAAGAAGAAAATGAAAATAAATCCTAATGCTACTGTTGTGCCTTTCCTTGTCATGGTGGATCCGAATGAGTGCAGCTCTGTGGAGGAGTTCAATGAGGGACTGTTTGAGGATTATACATATTATGTGATTGGTGGTTCACACTGTGCAGAGGCCCGTAGATAGCTAGTGAAGGAGTACCCCACCACATTCTTCTTTAGGTATGCAGAGTGCAAGATATATGTTGGTCTTACAACTAAGGAAGTGAAGCTTCTTGCTTGGCATCACAACAATGACAATGACTACAGGCAAAAAATGTCCTCCATAGAGAGAATTCGATTCTTTTACCATGAATATGAAGATTATCTCGTGAAGGAAGCTGGAAGAATACATCCCAATCTACAAAAGCAATGCCTTATTGAGGTTGGAATTGCTCTGGATGAGAATAGAAAGTCTGATGCTTTGAGAAAATATGATCCATGGTTTCAACTAGCATTCAGAACAGGTGAGATCTGGGATTTGCAGGATAAAATTTTCACAATGTGGGAGAACAAGGAGGTCAAGGGCCAGAAGCAACGGAAGTCGAGGCCACACCCATAGGTTGATCGGAAGGGAAAGGGAAGGAAAGTTGACCTCTCAATTGAAGAGGCTCCTGAGCGTTGGTGCATTTTGCCCAAGCCTACATGCTTGATATGCTTGATATTATCCTCATTTGTAAGTCACAATAGTA
Organism: Ceratopteris richardii; assembly: GCA_020310875.1. Classification (NCBI taxonomy): domain Eukaryota; kingdom Viridiplantae; phylum Streptophyta; class Polypodiopsida; order Polypodiales; family Pteridaceae; genus Ceratopteris; species Ceratopteris richardii. The sequence goes on along the minus strand of CM035428.1, from coordinate 141,167,664 downwards.
GTCATGAGAACACCTCTTGTAAAAGAGTTCATTTTCATCTCTTGTAATTGAAAAAAGAAAAAGGAAAAGGATGGCTTACCTCATGCATGATGTAAAAGCAATTTCATGGCTCTAACTACCAAAAACCACGACTTTTTGAGCTGAGGGAATATCTCCTAACTTTGGGGATCACTTTTAGGTGGAGCCATTCGAATTCGAATTCAAAACTCCCTCCAAGAATAGCTATAAAAAGAGCAAGAAGGAAGAGGCGATTAGCAAGCCTTGTACGTGACCACTTCATGTCATTTTGTAGAGATTGAAGAGCTTACTCCATAGCTCTATCATTTTACTCCCATTGTGCAAAGATTCATTGCCAATGTGGTTGTAATCATATATGAATTTATACATTTATCATCATTCACTTCTCTGTTTTGTTCTCTGCTATACTCACTCAGAGCAGTACCTTCCGAAGGTCATATCTCGAGTTCTACTAGTCTGTTTTCCGTGATTTAACTTGAGTTAGATAGCTCATACTGTCTAATTTTTACCTATAAATTTTCAAGGTCATTGGATTAATATTTTTGAAGATATCTGCAATTTACTGCTCACTGGTCTATCTCTACAGAGCCCCGAGATGGTGGGCATGTTCCAGAAATTGATGAAACTTTTTCTCAGTGCTCAGTCCATCATTTGAAGTGTTTTAACTTGGATTGGGAAGCTTGCTAAGTCTATTTGCTATGCCCAAAAGGAATTTTTCTAATTCCTACCAGGTTGAGAGCACTGTGCATTTTTTCTAGTAGGTGTATGTCCGAAAATAGCAAGTTTTGGGAGCTAGTCATTTCGCAACTAGTCTATCTTGACTTAAAATTTTGGGATACATGTTCCAAAGTACTTGGCTGATATTTTGGTGGATTTAGGAAGCTTAAAGGGTCTAATAATCAACTCTGAAGTCTCAGTTGGCTGGTGTGAAGCTGGTTGTAGCAGCACCTACTCAACTTTGGATTGCATCCACCATCTCTCTTCACAGTGGTATGAGAGCATAGTCAAGCAACATGGGAGATGGATTTCCATCAACAATTGACAAATTGGATCGAAACAACTACCCGGCATGGTCTCTAAGGATGGAGGCTTACCTTCAAGGGAGGAATCTATATGGATTCATATTCGGAGATGAAGCAATGCCAACCATGAGGAACAAAGGGCAACCATCACATGAAGAAGTGGAAGGACTTTCGAATTGGTGTTCGAAGCATGCACTTGCAAGGTCCTATATTCTAAACTCAATCTCTGATTTTCTTCTACCTCATGTCAAGGGATGCAAGACATCAAGAGAGACCTGGAATGCACTTGCTTCTTTCTTATCTTCCAACACTCGAGCAAGGAAGAACCAATTGTGGATGGAGTTCACAGCAATGAAGAAAAGCCCGAAGCAAAATGTGACTGATTATGTCACAAAGATGAAGGAGATTTCCGACCAACTTGGAAGCATTGGAGAGGTAATTGAAGAGGAGCAAATCATAAGACAAATCATGAATGGAATCAAAGCAGACGACAAGTGGGAGTCATTCACAACAGCCATGGATTTATACATGGATATGCATGTACCCGACCTCAACACACTCATGGGCCAACTCTTCACTCATGAAGCAAAGATTAGCAAAGGTGGTGAGTCCTCAAGAGGTAATGAAACTTCTGCCTTATATTCTGATAAAGCTAAGGTCAAGGACAAGTCAAAGAATAGGAAGAATGAAGATGAAGGAAGCTCTTTCCAAGCAAACTTTGCAGGTAGAGGAAGAGCTAGAGGAAGAGGCAGACGTGGAAAGCAAGGCAGGGATATTCCAATCATCTCAACCTTGCAACATATGTGGCTTATCTAACCATACTACTGAAGAATGTTTCAGGAATCCAAGGAACTCAAGAGGAAGGGGATTCAATAGAGGTGGCTATGGATCAAATAGAGGTAGATACAATGGAGGCTACAACAACAACAACAACTACTACAACAACAATTACAACAACAACAACAACAACTATCAAAGTGGCCATAGAGGAAGGAGAGACTACAATAACTATGCAGAGGACCAAAGTCAAGAAGATTCATTATTGATTATGAATCTATCAGCAAAGAAGGGTAAGGATGATGATCACATATTTTACATTGATTCGGGATGCTCGAACCATGTAGCAGGAAATGTGGCTTTACTTTCTGATTTGGAAGATCCTCATAACAAGCATGAAGTGCAGACAGGAGATGATACAAAGCACTCAGTGGAGAAGATAGGTAATGTGAAGGCATCAGATGGGAATATGAACCTCTTAAGCAAAGTCTTGTATGTCTCTATGTGTCTTTCATAGAGGATTGTAGCAGGTGGACCATTCTGTTTTTCATGAAGCACAAGGATGAAGTGTTTAATTGCTTTAAGAAGTATATTGCTCTTGTTGAAAACCAAACAGGTAGGACTTTGAAATGACTCAAATCAGATGGTGGAGGAGAATACTTCTCTTCTGAATTTGATGCCTTCTTGCATGAAAGAGGCATTAAAAGGGAAGTCACTACAAGGTATACACCCGAACTCAATGGTGTAGCAGAGAGGAGGAACAGAGCTATTGTCGAAGCACCAAGGTCCATGCTCAACAAAAAGGGATTGCCAAACTACCTATGGGCAGAGGCTCTGTCTACAGCCACATATCTCATAAATAGACTTCCATCTAAGTCACTAGATGGAACCACTCCATATGAAGTGTGGAATGGAAGAAGACCTAGTCTAGAGCATTGCAAAATCTTTGGATGCTTAGCCTATGCTCACATTCCTTCTCAAGTAAGAGGGAAATTGGATCCCAAGGCAGAGATTTGTGTATTCATTGGTTATGATCAAAACCAAAAAGGATATAGATTGTACAATCCAACCAATAAAGGATTTTCTATGAGTAGAGATGTAATTTTTGATGAAAACAAATCATGGTTTGATGATGACAGGAAAGTGAAGCTGCCATATGACTTGGATGAAGATTTTCCATCACTTCAACCAAAGGAGCCAAAGCAGATTGAAGAAAGTGATTCGGAGATTGACCTAGAAGACTTGGAAAGACTAAAGCTATGGAAGAACAAAGGTAAAGCAAAGATGCAGGATTCTACATATGGACCCGAGAGCTCACATCAACCACTTAGAAGGTCTTCAAGGGAGAAGAAGAAACCAGAGAGGTTTGGTTATGATACTTCTTTGGTCACCAAGCACTCAATCTAGATTGCAATTGATTCAACCAATGAAGAACCTACCACATTCGAAGAAGCACAAAGCAAGAAAGCTTGGAGAGATGCAATGGATGAAGAAATGGAAGCCTTGAAGGAAAATGACACTTGGGAGCTTGTACCTAACAAGCCATCTATGAAGGTAATTGGATCTCGATGGATATACAAAATCAAGAGGAATCCAGATGGAAGTATAAATAGACACAAAGAAAGGTTAGTTGCTAAAGGGTTTGCTCAAACCCATGGTATTCATTATGAGGAGACTTTCTCTCCTGTTGCAAAAATGCCTACAATTAGGGTTCACATTAGTCTTGCTGCATCTAGAAATTGGAATCTTTATCAACTTGATGTAAAGAATGCTTTCTTGAATGGATGGATTATTGAGGAAGTTTATATGGCACAACCTCCTGGATATGAGGATGCACATCATCCAAACTATGTATGCAAACTAAAGAAAGCTTTGTATGGATTGAAGCAAGCTCCAAGAGCTTGGAATTTCAGATTGGTGACTTATTTGTAGGACCAAGGATTCAAAGCTAGCAAGGCGGATACCTCTTTGTTCATAAAGAGGAATGGATCTGAAGTGATCTATTTATGTGTGTATGTTGATGATATTATTATCACAGGCAATGATCTTGAAGGAATCAAACATGTAAAGAGTCAAATGAAGGAGTTCAAAATAAGTGACCTCGAACCACTCACTTATTTTCTTGGATTGGAGTTGATCTACACAGATTCAGGTATATACATCACACAAAGGAAGTATGTCCATGACATGCTCGTCAAGTTCAAGATGGAAAATACCAAGTGTGCAGGTACACCTATGGAGCAAAATCATAAGCTTAGTGCTTATGAAGGAGAGCCAATTGAAGACATCACAAGCTATCAAAGCTTGGTTGGAAGTTTGAACTATGCAACACTCACAAGGGTGGATATATGCTATAGTGTTAGCATATTGAGTCAGTTTATGCATAAGCCGAGAAGACCACATATGGAAGCGGCCAAGAGAGTCCTCAAGTACCTAAAGGGGACCATGAATGAAGGTTTGTTTTATTCATTTACTTCAGATATTGAGCTAAAGGTCTACTCAGATGCAGATTGGGCCGGATCTAAAGATGATAGAAGAAGCACATCAGGTTATATATCATTTGCAAGTTCAAAAATCATTTCTTGGTCATTGAAGAAGCAACCAACCGTGGCATTATCTTCTACTGAAGCAGAATGTAGAGGTTTGGCTAACGCAACTCAAGAAATCATGTGGTTAAAGTCTTTGTACACAGATCTTGGACTTCATTCTTCAACACCTCACATTTCTGGTGACAACACAAGCTCATTACATCTAGCAGCTAATCCAGTATACCATGTTAGAACCAAGCATATTGAAGTCCACTACCATTATGTAAGGGAGAAGCTAATGAGCAAGGATATTCAACTATCCTATGTCTCTACAGATATGCAATGTGCCGACATGTTGACTAAAGCTCTTGATGGTACAAAATTAAGTAGATTCAAGTTGATGATTGGCTTGCAGGAAATCAAGGACAATTGAAGACTTATTTGAAGGCCAAGCATGTTAGGCTTGAGGGGGCGCTCTTGGTGCATTTTGCCCAAGCCTACATGCTTGATATGCTTGATATTATCCTCATTTGTAAGTCACATGAGTAGTCATGAGAACACCTCTTGTAAAAGAGTTCATTTTTATCTCTTGTAATTGAAAAAAGAAAAAGGAAAAGGATGGCTTACCTCATGCATGATGTAAAAGCAATCTCATGGCTCTAACTACCAAAAACCACGACTTTTTGAGCTGAGGGAAGATCTCCTAACTTTGGGGATCACTTTTAGGTGGAGCCATTCGAATTTGAATTCAAAACTCCCTCCAAGAATAGCTATAAAAAGAGCAAGAAGGAAGAGGCGATTAGCAAGCCTTGTACGTGACCACTTCATGTCATTTTGTAGAGATTGAAGAGCTTACTCCATAGCTCTATCATTCTACTCCCATTGTGCAAAGATTCATTGCCAATGTGGTTGTAATCATATATGAATTTATACATTTATCATCATTCACTTCTCTGTTTTGTTCTTTGCTATACTCACTCAGAGTAGTACCTTCAGAAGGTCATATCTCGAGTTCTACTGATTCATTTTCAATGATTTAACTTGTGCTGGATAGGTCATACTGTCTACTTTCTAGTTATACATTTTCAAGGTCATTGGATTAATAGTTTTGAAGATATCTGCAGTTTACTGCTCATTGTTCTATCTCTGCAGAGCCCCGAGAATGGTGGGCATGTTCCAGAAATTGATGAAACTTTTTCTCAATGCTCAGTCCATCATTTGAAGTGTTTTAACTTGGATTGGGAAGCTTGCTAAGTCTATTTGCTATGCCCAAAAGGAATGTTTCTAATTCCTACCAGGTTGAGAGCACTGTGCATTTTTTCTAGCAGGTGTATGTCCAAAAATAGCAAGTTTTGGGAGCTAGTCATTTCGCAACTAGTCTGTCTTGACTTACACTTTTGGGATACATGTTCCAAAGTACTTGGATGATATTTTGGTGGATTTAGGAATCTTAAAGGGTCTACTAATCAACTCTGAAGTCTCAGTTGGCTGGTGTGAAGCTGGTTGTAGCAGCACCTACTCATCTTTGGATTGCATCCACCATCTCTCTTCACACTGAGGACATGAAGCTAACACCATGGAGGGCCCTTCAAGGAACCAAGGATGATACATTGATTATATCAACTTTGTGAAGGGTAATCTCCAAGGAGTTAAGCCTGGAGGAGATGGTGACTGAGCTCAATAAGTATGTATGTTATTCTCACATCCTTTTTCCCTCCTCCCATGTTTCTGGTCTAACCTAGTCTCTTTTTCATTTCTGTGACTGTAGTCATAAAGTATACATGAAGATTCAGGAGGTGATGATGAAGAGGCTGGGTTGCTTTTCTTGGACAAAGGTCCAAGCAGACTATCCAACCACATCATCCTACAAAGCTTTATCAGAATATTTTATCCTGTTTCGTGATTGGGTAGGTTCTCTTTCAGAGAGCATGCTTGGTTTGCTATTAGACTAGATGCCTTGATTCACCTAACCAATTCGATGCCAAGCTTTTAGTAGGAACTCGATGCCTGGCATCGACTTACTGCTGAATGTCGATGCCTGGCATCAACCTCGTGGCATAAGTCGATGTCTGGCATCGACTTGGGGGCATAAGTCGATGCCTGGCATCAACCTGGTGGCATAAGTCGATGCCAGGCATCGACTTTCAGTAGAAAGTCGATGCCTGGCATCGACCCACACACGAAATCGATGCGATGCATCGATTCCTTATGTTTCGTTTGCTATATTGAAGAGCTCATTTAATTGTCTTTCCACTTTATTCTGCAGAAACCAAAGAAAAGTAAGTCTGCAGAGCTAGTAGATGATTGCCCCCCTGCATTCTTGGCTCACATTCAAAGAGCAAGGCATGCGAAATCCAGATTGAAAGCCAAGGAGATTGATTTTGATGATGAACCTGATTTGAAATGTTTCTCCAATCCCCTAGACCCCCTTAGGCCTTTATATTACAATGTATTCTGTAGTGATGTAAATAAAATTTGTTCTGTTGTGCCTAGAAAGCATTTCTCCCTTATTATAGCAGACATACCCTATGGATTTAGGATGTTGGGATCAGTTAATGACGATGAACACTTCAAACACCCTCAGATTCGGAAGATGGTCAGTGATTTTGTAGAGTTGACTATGTCTCCTCTTTGGAGGATAGTAATTTTCCATAGCAGAGACCAGTCTTTCTCTGTTTCAACTGCTCTGAAGTCAAGATGTCATGCTCTGGAGTGGCTCACGCATGTTCCCAGCCGTTACCAAGAAACTTCGTCATGTAGCTGGGGACAGGACATTGGTTAACCCCTATCAGAAGCCACAAAAGCTCATAATGAGATTGCTTCAACTATTCTCCAATGATGATGATTGGGTCCTAGACCTTTTTTTGGGCACAGGTAATTTCAATTTTAACAATTTTCATTAGTCATAATGTTGATTGGCCTCTAAGTGGTTTTCTGCTATTTCAGGAACGACTCTGGCTTGCTCCTTAAAGATGTTCAGGCACTGCATAGCTGTGGAGAAGGATGATGCTCAAGTGAGCTTCATTAGAATGAGAATCATTGGGCTGAATGAATGCCCAGATGAAGACCAAGAGGTTGGACGGAAGCACATTGCAGACATGGAGAGATTCCAACCGGCTTCATTAAGGGAGCTTGTTCCCCCACTTGCAGATGAATCGGGGGACATGGCTGACCTTGAAGAGCCAATCTTGGATCAAGAGAGGCAGGAGATGTGTTCTAATGTTCCAGAGGATCCCATTATGCTTGAGCCTGAGGAAAGCTATGATCAGCTTCTATTGTAGATTCATATTACTCTTGTAAAACACATGAAATGTAAAACATCATTTTAATAGAAATATAATGCCGAGTTCTGCTTCCACTTTGTGTTAAGCTTGACTTATCTTGAGCATTTCTCTGATGAATGTGTGAATGTTTCTTAGTATAATTTTGTTGATTATAATCTTCTCTTGGGAATGCTTTTGTGAAATTTATTTCATATTCTATTAATATGACCCAGCATTCAATGAGGATCTTAACTATACAAAGGGGATGATCTTAATTGCCTTGTTAAAATGTTCCGATTTTTGCAACACATGTACTGCGATTTTCGAGTAGCTTTTAATCAGCTATAATCTGTGCTTGTTGAGGTTATAGATGTAATGAAGGAGCTTCCCCAATTCTTACTTGTACCTTCAACTCTAATCTCTTGTCAAAGATCATGATGTGGGATTCTTGATCGTGTTGAACAACTAGTTTTCAAGGCACCAAGTATTTTAACATATCTATCTTGACTACTTGGGATATGGGATCAAGCTTCTAGTCAATATTTACAAGCAAGAACAAGTGATGCTTTCTAGATATTGTAAAATGCCCACTTTATCGCTTGATATCATGGTCTTTAGGTAAAAAGGAATAGAGAACATGTCTTTGTTCTCCTTTGTTGTGACTCAGTGTTTTGTGTGAAAGGACCATTTTTAGGGCACATGTATATAAGTCAATTTGTGACTCTTTGTAACGACTTTTTGCCATTGTGAGAATCAAGAGCACAAAATTTCGAATTTGTGTCTTCTCCTCTTTGTATTATCTTCTTTGTGAGCTTGTATGCATGTGGGTTGTTTGAAAAGAGTGTTAGGAAGTGTTGTCTATCTATGAAAGTGATTGTTTGTTGTGGTTAAGGTGTGTGTGAAGTGTAGGAAGTGCTGAAGCGTAGGAAGGTCGTTCCCGCAACTCAGTATTTTGCTCATAACTTGAAGCAGAAGTGTCAAAATTGAGTGAAAATACCACCATTGGATGCGTCTTCTTGATAGCTTCGAAAGGCATATGCTATTTGCTATATTCGAAGTTCTGAGTTGAGAAAAGCTCAATTTACTGTTGGCTGCTGCTCCAAGTATCGTGACACCATGACTAACAGTTGAAGCTTGTTGGGAATATTCTTAGCCTTGATTGCACTCTTTGGGAAGCTCATTTGCATTGATCATCATTTGAATGCATGTCTTCATACACTCAGCTAGGTTTTGAGACTCTTGGGATTGATAAATAAAGCGTGAATCCCCACTATATGCACTTGAGGGGGATTGAGGTATAGTCTCTTTCTCCACAAGTCCCTAGGTTTGTCCTTAGGTACACAAGAGTCTTTAGCCATATCACTTCCTTTGCAGCTTCCACCATACCTTTGTACTCAGCCTCTGTAGATGATAAAGCAACTGTGTGTTGCTTCTTTGAACACCAAGAAATTAACTTATCTCCCACATAACACAAGTATCCATAAGTTGATCTCCTATCATCAGGATTACCTGCCCAATCTGTATCACTATAGATCTTGATGTTTGTATCTGATGTAAAACCTTAATACAAACCTTCTTTGAGTGTACCCTTAATGTACATCAACACTCTTTGTCCTGCAATCCAATGTTCTTTCCTAGGACAATGCATGAATTGAGACAATACTCCCACTGCATATGACAAGTCAGGCTTAGTTAAAGTAGCATAGAACAGACTACCAACCAAACTTTGATATAGCTTCATGTCCTTGAACTCTTCTCCTCCATATCTGCTCAATTTGTGATTCACCTTCATTGGAGTAGGTGCTACCCTGCAATCATTCATCTTAAACTTGATCAACAAGTTTTTCAAATACCTTTCTTGAGTTACATACACTCCATGTTGAGTGTATGAAATCTCCATGCCCAAAAAATATGACAGGTCTCCCAAATCATTGATTTTGAACTCTTTCTCCATTTGCTTCTTTAGACTTTGAATGCCTTTCTCATCTGTACCTATAAGAATCAATTGATGGAGAGGGTTAATCTCCAAAAGAACAAGATACTCTTGAAGTTAGAGCACCTCTATATCAAGAGTAACTCAAAACCTTCACCAATTTGGAGGATTAATGATCAATTATAAAGATTTTGGATAAAATGTGAAGAAGATGATTCTACAGAAAGTCTGCTGCACATATCTCTCTCATTGACTTATCAAATGTGTAAAGTTTTTTATAAAACTTTGCATAAGGTGTCTCTTATAGTTTGCGCACCTTCTCCAAGTTAAATCATTTCAAAAGACTCAGTAGATCTTGAAAAATGAACTTAACAAGTCACCTATGTCTAAAATTGTTCTTCTCAGAAGTCGATTCAGACACCTGTAACTTCTAACACTTGGTTCTCTCAATCTAGAACCCGTTTATGCAAATGCTTTTAGACATAGGTAGCTTACCTTCCAACTTAAAGATTGAGTGCTTGCTTGCTCAAAACATTACATTGTGGAAGGAGAACTGACCAAAACATTAACATAAAATTTTGCGCCTGTTTCAGAAAACAGTGAACACCTCTTCGCATATGAATGTTCCTACTCATAATTCTCACAGCTTGTTTTTAATTAGGCTCTCAAACTTTAACCATAGACTCATTAACTATGGAATTAGATGTCTACAAAAGGATTCTTGAAATGATCAAGCACAGAAAGAGAATACACAGAAACATCGGGCGCAATTTTTCTTCATTACTAGAGAACTTTTACATCTGGATGAGAGAGCTAATCTTCACATTTCTCAAGAGTCTAATCACTTCTAATTCTTCTGAATTATTGTATTCTACACTCTCTCATATTTTCCCCAACATTTTTCCTTGTATATATAGGCAAATATTTACAAACTCCTCACTATACAAAAGTATAAGTGAACTATCTCTGAATTAATGTACATATGTGTACACATCTTCATCTTCTGGATATCCACTTCCTTCATGCTTCATAACTTGAACTTTTCTTCAGTCTTTGACTTCCAATCCTTAATTAAAACTTCAATTGTTGATTTCCCTGCACCAAGAGTCCATTAAACTCGGTATACAAAAAACATGCAATTTTGCCTATTGACTTCATGTTACAAACTCTCAAATTGACTAGATATTAGAGAGTGGGATGTTCACGAATTGTTTGCTTTGGTAGCTAAAATCAATGCATTATAGAAACATGCCTTCAAGATACAATGGGCATCTATGCTAATAAAAAGAGGAAAAAGCTTACTTTGTTGCCCATATAAAGGATATGCAACTTCAAGAAAGTGATCTAGTACTTCTTTACATCCTTTAACAACATGATAATAAGAAGTAGAAAAGAGTTCATGGACCCTATGTTATACATTGTGTATCACCTAGTGATGGCATCCAAATAACTACCTTTAAGGGAGATATATTTTTGGACCATATAAATGGTTGTAGAGTCAAGATCTACAAAAAAAACCCTTATTGTAGACATCTTAAGATGGTTACAAGTGGCTATAAAAAGACAAAAAGAAGAACAATGTATCACAACCAAGCTCAATAGGAAGCCTTAGAGTATATATGTAAAACAAAGCTTCTATAAAGCATATAGATCAAAACATGCACTCTAATGTGCATAGAGAAACATTTGTTCGGATTCATTTATCCAACCACAAGCCTTTTCCATGGTTGTGTCAAGTGCACTCTAATGAAAATCCAATCAATGATCAAAGTTCACACATAGCTGCTCATTTAGGGCATTCCTTGGAGCATGTGCAAGGTAGACTTGTTGTCTATTGTGGTGATTTTATGATGCTTTGGGTATCTAGATCCTGTTCTTGGGGGCTTGTGCTTGTGGAAATTATTTGGGTCAAATTAATCCAATCTTGTAGTTTTTCTTTTTTGGACTTTGAGTTGGATATTCTTTTCTTTTGTTCCTTTTTTTCTATCTTAAGCATTGTGGTTTACAGCTCTACGTTAGCTTTGCTTGCTTTGTGGTGAAGGGAAAAGATCCCTTAACCACCCAAATTTCTCTAGCAATTGAACTTCTTCTCTACTGATGACTCACTCTCCAACACTATTGAAAAAAATGGTGCTTCAACTCTTTTTCGCTAATTTTAGAACCGCTCATGCTTCCTTTGTTGCTAATGAAATGGTCTCTTTAGTCCTTGTGGCTGAAAAAGAAGTAGTGTCTATTTCTATTGTGATTGGATTGAGCATGTATTATGATTCAAGGCTGTGTGTTTTGGTTTTTGTGATTCTTCTATATGTCCATCCCATGTATGGTTCTCATTCCTCCATAAATTTGAAAATTAGGAGTCCATGGACCATGGTTTACATTGTTTCTTGAGCAAGGTTAAGCATTACTGAAAGTTGATATACCCAATCTTTCCCTAGTATGATTGTATTATTGTTTTTGTAAGGTCTCCATTGTTACGCAGCCTCCCTGGATACATTTCTAGATGAATGCACAATTCTACTTTCCTAAGTTTTTAATATGGTGTCCTCCTATGCCTATGGTCTAGGCTTCTATGGGAATCATTTTTCCTTGAAATGTCTCTATGATACAACTCCCAATGATGTTGATTATGGAACATGTGTCAATCAATATTGATAATAAGGACATGGTGTATCCTAATCCTAAGGTCAAGTATGCTCTTCGATCCGGGATCATCTATTTTAGGGTTGTATATGTGGCCATTGGCAATGGTATTGTTTGTCCTTCAGGTTGAATCCTTTCATCATGTTGTCTTTGCCACAATCTCTTCCCTATTATTTTCTCAAGAGCTTCCTATCTTGCTTCCCATTGCATTCTTTCTACTTCACCTTTTCTCTTTTGAGCTATAAGAATTTTTTCCAAAGACTCATCTAAGTTGCTTGTTGTAAAGCTTTATTGGACAACCGCTGATGTAGTTTGACACGATGTCTCCATCTAGAGTTGCAAGGGTGACCATGCCACTTGTAAAAATAATGATGATGAATGATCCATATCCCCTTTTCTGTAGTTTCTTTGCATGTTGCTTTAAGGTGTAGACAAGGAATAAATTTCCTTCCTTGAGCTTTTTTTCCTTGACATGGTTGCCATAGTAGGCCCTTTGTCTTCTTTTTGTAGCATGTTTCCCTACAAATGCTTGTAGTCTAGTTTCCTACAGCTTGTCCAATTGGTCCACATTGCTCTCTTAGCTACTCTCAAAGATGGAATGAGAAAATTTATTGGGAGGATTGCATTTTTCCCAATACACCATGTTCAATGGTGTTTCTCCTAGATCATTTGTATAGGCTACTCAATATGCCCAAATAGTGTGATGGAGTTGTTTGTCCCAATCAGATCTACCATTGTTTACTGATTTTGTTAGGATTGTTCAAAGGCATTTTTTAGTACTCTTGCATCCTGACCATTAGCTTGTGGATGATATGGTGCAAAAATTTTATGAGTGATGAGGAATTTATTTAACAATGATTTGATCAGTTAATTGAGGAAGTGGGTACCTCGATCACTCAAAATCTGTATGGGCAAATTGGTCATGGTCTGTGTATCATTTCATTGAGTAGACCTTGCCTTTACCCATTACTCAAGTAGTATGTGGCCACTATTATGTATGCGGCATGAGAACCTCTGATCAGTGGGCTAATCGGTCTTATGAAGTCAATGCCCTACTTGATGAAAGCTCAACTTCCTATCATGGTTCTAAGTGGCATGAAATCTTTTTGAATGGATACTGTATTTCTTGACACACCCTACATCATTGCATGTACTCTTCTACATCCATGTAGAGCGTTGGACTCCATAATACTTCAAATAGTATCGTCTTGTCTGTCCTATTAGGAGCAAAATGTCTAGCAATCACTTCTGCATGTGTATCTTTGTGTATGTGTATGTACTGTGATTATTGAGTGCAGAATCATAAAAATATTTCCTCCCTTGTGTAGTTGTCTTGCAATGGTTTTATAATCTTGGAATTCTTCCTCACATGCCTTCCTTCTAACAAGAGTGATTCCTTTGGTATACTTCACATGTTAACAATTGGCTTACTCCAATCAGGTTTGATGGTTACTTGATACAATGTGGTGTAAACTACAAGTTGAACAAGTTTATAATGTGCCCATTCTTTGAAGTGATCATGAACGTCCTTTTCCATGTTAGGCTAGTAAGCCCCATCTCGTTTTAGTTTTTTTAATGTTTGTACAATGATCTCATCCTAGAAAGTTTGTGTGATCTTTCTTCACAAGCTTTATCCTTTCTATTTTATCTACATAGCACAATAAGACACACCAACTACCTTGTTAGTATAGAATTCCTACGATGATGTAAAATCTAGTGGTGTCATGTAGTGAATTGGCTAATTTATCATTGATGTCAGGAATGGCGGTCATAAGTGAGTAATGACAATATGTTTTCTACCCACTTGGGAACTACTTCCAAGTTGAAGAGGTAGACATCGGGTAAATCATCTACAATGCCCATACTTGGTTCACCATTGATTAGACCTGACAAGTGGTCTAGTATTACATGAGTGTTTCCTTTTTTCACTACTACCTTGAAGTCAAATTCCATCAATAAGAAGAACTAGTGCACTAAGCATCCTATAGTACACAGTTTTTTTGCTAGGTAAGGAAGGCTTGATGGTCTACAAAGAACTTGAACTTGCAGTTTGCCAATAGACAATGATAAAATTTCTTTACTACATACACCACTCTTAAACCCTCTTATTCCATGGTGGTATAATTTCTTTCTAACACATTCAATTGTCTGCTAACGTAGGCCACTGAAAGATCAATATTGTCTTTAGGTGCAACTTTTGCAAGAATACATCGTATCGCATAATTTTATGAATCCACATGAACATGATAAGATGGGAGCAGTGCTCAACCATTTCTTAAGATCTAGGAAAATTCTTCATATTCACTATTCCACTCAAAGTATCAAAGTAGTCTTTAAAGTGGTTTTTGTTGATGACATGAATGCTCCTACATCATCTACATTTGTATCCGCATGAGTGCATCTCCATTTTGATTCCAAGAGACACTCCACTTCTAGTTTATTTCCATTTTATATTGTATCTCTTTTGTATTTGGGTATTTTTCCATTTGCTTCTACCATTATATTCATTCTCCTTTGAGGGGAATTATCCCACATGAGATGTACTTTGGAGAACCCCTCCCAAATCTATATAAGGAGGCCCTCTCCCTCCATTTGTACTTCGTTAAAAGCTTGAGGAGCCTACTCCATGCTCATTTCTAATCCATGTGAGTTTACCCATTTCTTGGTCTACTCATTTTGAGTCTCTCACGCTCTTTCTTTTGTGAGTACACTCTTCTTTTCATTTTGCTTCCATGAGTGTACTCTCTACCTAGTATCAAAGCACTAGGTGGCAGTCTTGGCAGTGCCTTTGGTGGTGGTGGTGCTTGAGTTTCGTGGTGTTGCTCTACACCCATTTAGAGAAGCTTTCTGCCATCAATTTACACTCTTTTGTGCCTCACTTTACCCATTTACCCACCCTCCCACACTTCTTCTTCATCATTTTTTACCCCTTTTAACCCCACTTTCCCACCCTTCCACCCTTAACTCTATCCTCCTCGCACTCCATTTCAACATTTTATAGTGCTTATAAGCACTCTTTTGCATTCATCTTTTTGACACAGTTCAAGGGTTGTCGATGCCTCTCAAGCTTATGAAGTGTTCGTAAACAGTTTTGCATCATTATTGGTGCATTTTTTCAATGTCTAGTGGTTATCACCACTATTTATCTTCATTTTGACACGTGCCATGTGTTCATTTTGACACGGGGCACTCGACCGTGTATTGCCAGAAAGCCCAAACACCTTTAGTATGCGCAAGCCACCCCTGAGCTTGCAAGCTAAGCTTTTGTCTCCAATTTTGAACCTCATCCTCCATAGCTTGATAGATAAGGTCTCGCTTGCACATTTCAATCGACGCTACTAGCAGAAAGTACATACTTATCATCGTTTGACGTTAGTCTCTACGCATCAGTTTAGTATATGTGCATCGCTTTAGTATCTAAGCATCAAAATCATACTCTTGTTGGTGGCTTCACAATATCACCCACTTGTAACCCATTTTTGACGCTAAGCATTACTAATTTTTTTTTTTGAAGATCCATTCACTCTGGCTTGGTTTTCTAGAATTGATGTGCTAATCGATGGTGTCATAAGGATTTTATTTTTGGCATGAGACTATTCAAAAATCGTGCACACTAGGTCCAAGAATTTCGATTTGAATAAGTAATTATCCACATATCCATCTATATTTGAAGTATTTATTGCTTCATATGGATCTTAAAACAAGGCCTATTTTGTGAAAATCCAAAGAACCATATTCATTTTGTTCTACATCCACTTGGGCATACCTATCTCGAAGAGCATACAATATTAATTTTGCCACTAAGAATCATACTTAGAACATTTTTTTTGTGCTAAGGCTACTTTCATTATATTTTTCCTAGGGTAACAACCCTTTCCTTTTTAGGTAATATCGTTTGGCACCCCCTATTAAGGCATCAAATTTTGTATCTAATAACTTCAGATTTTCCAACAAGTTTGTAACCCTCTCTCTCAAGCACACCCTTTGGCACTAAGTGCCCTCTTTTTGTACCACAAGAATATAGGAAGAAGGTCTCTTGCATGTGCATTTGTGGATTGGAGGCTAATCCAAGCCCATCCACACAATTTCTTAAGTTTCCCAACCTATCCTAAGGCTAGCTTCATGTGCAATGGGCTACTCTAAGCTCCCCCTCTCATGTCGTCTCGTCTCAGTTTTTGTGCAAGTATAGGGCTATTCTAAGCCCACCCCTCTTCAAGGTGTCTACCTTTTTCGCAAGTGTACGGCTATTCTAAGCTCCCCCTATCCCATCTCAATTTTTGTAAAAATTTTTGCAAGTGTGGTAACTTCGTTTTGAGAGTGACCATGTCAACAATTTTGAGCACAACATCCTCAAGTCAATTGAATTTACCCTCCTTAATGCCAATATTCATGCCAAAAGATGAAAGACTAAATGTCACAAATGACAACCTATGGAAGAACACTATTAGAGCCTACCACTATACAAAACTGTTGTATGAGGTAGTTGAAGGAACAGAACGAGAGCCCAATAAGGAAAGAGATCTAGGAGCTTGGAATATATGGAACGTTAAAGATAAAAGGGCATTTGCCCAACTTCTCCTCGTATGTGATGAATTGACAAAGGGTCACATCACTGCATGTAAGACTTCAAAAGAATCTTGGGATACTATAGCAAAAGTATATGAAGATAAAACACCTTCTAAGATTTATACTCTAGAGGTCGAGTTTCACAATCTCACTATATGTCCACAAGACACCATCACAAAAGTGATAGCCCAATTTGAAGATTATCAATGCAAGTTACACTTTGTGGACGATAAACTTCAAGTGAAGACATAGCTATAAGATTGCTCAACAAGCTTCCTAGGTCCTATGAAACATTTGTGACCACTCTGTATAACAAAGCTCAAGTTCTAACTCGGGAAGAGGTTCATCGACTTTTGCTCCTCCATGACTCACAAGCAAATTCAGCTTCCTCACAAGAGACAACAATGAAGGCTAAGGGACCCTTTCACAAGGGAAAACATGCTAGTCATAATACTAGCAACACACCCAACCAAGGTTCCAACAATTCGTTGAAGAAATTTAGTTGTAATTTCTACGAAAAAATAGGGCACTTGGAAAAATTTTGCTACAGGAAGAAGCATACATCAAAGCCTTCTAGTTCCAAGAACCCATCAAAAACATCTTAGCATAGGTCTCACTATTCTAGTGAAGACTTGTTTATTTCCATAGAGGCCAATGCCCTAGTAACTTCTAGTTCATCTCAAGAATGGATCTTTGATAGTGGAGCGACATCACACATGTGTAAGGATCGGGATTCTTTCCAAGAGATTGAGGACCATACTAGCCAAGTTTTCCTAGGCAACAACAAGAGCCTACCCATCGAAGGGAAAGGAAAAGTACAAAGTACCAATGATTGAGGGGGGTGCAAACCATTATCCAATGTCTTATTTGTTCCTAGCTTATGCATGAATTTACTATCAGTCAAGGCCATCACCAATCACGATAAACAAGTGTTATTTGATAACACGTCAGTTAAGGTGATTGATCCTAAAACCAAAGACATCATCACACAAGGCGTAGAAGAAAAATGACTATCGAAACTCTCTTGCTTTCTATCTAAGGAGTCACTTTCTAGTCTATGGCATCAAAGGTATGGCCACACTTCATATTTACCAAGGATTTCCTCATCTCAAATGGTTCCAAGGAGGATTCCACAAGATCTAGGAACCTATTAGCCCTCATCCACATGGACCTTTGTGGACATATGAATACCCCTTCTCTTAATGGTTCACTCTACTTCTTTCTTTTAGTAGATGAACACTACATATATATTTGGGTATATTTTTTGAAATTCAAGAGAGACACTTTCTCTAAGTTTTGAGAACGGATCGCCCAAGTTGAGAATGAAGCATCAAAGACAATCAAAACTATTCGATCAGATGGTCGTGGTGAATTTATCAATCACGACTTTGACAATTTCTTAAAACAAAAGGGGATAAAAGACAAGTCACTCAACCTCACACTCCATCTTAGAATGAAGTAGCTGAGAGAAAGATCCAAAGTGTGATGGAAATGGCAAGAACCATGAGAAAGATCCAAAGTGTGATGGAAATGGCAAGAACCATGCTTCATAACAAAGAATTACCCTACAAGTTTTGGGCAAAAGTAGTGCACACTGCCATGCACATACTCAATTGAGGCTTCACTAGTGCATTGCACACCAAGGCACCCTTTGAAGCTTACTATGGAAGAAATCCTAATATCAATTACTTTCGAGTATTTTATAGTGAAGCATTTGTCCATGTACCAAAAGAAGATCGCAACAAGTTATAGTCCAAGTCTAAGAAGCATATATTCATCGGCTATAGTGAAAAATCAAAATCATGTAGACTATACGATCTTGAGAACCAATCCATCATAATTTCAAAAGATGTAATCTTTAATGAAGCTTCAAGATACTCAACCAAAGATCCAAATACAAGTCTCAGTTTGCGCATCTACACTTTAGAGGGGGACATAGTCTTTTCAAAGCACTCGTGAGAGGCAAGTACTTCACATCAACCCAAAAGATCACAAAGGTTCATTGAAAAGCAACAACGAGAAGAAAGTCATTATGTAAATTATGCATAAATTCATCAAATCCAACAAATTCTAGAGCTTTCCAACTACAAAGAAGCTCAAGGCCAACCTGAGTGGGAAGAAGCTATGCAAGTGGAAATGGATGCAATCGAGAAGAACCAAAGATGTGGTTTTACTTTCAACATATCCTCTATTATGAGCGTACATCAAACTCTTATCTTTCTTAGGGCTTCATTCATTGATGGATTTGGTTCACTTCCCCTAATGCACCCATTTCTTACTATTGGTGCTCTCTTGTATTCTGTTCATTGTCCCATGACTATCTCACGGACAAACAAGTTAGTCGATTAATCTTTTTTCCATCTAGTTTCATGAAATTTTTGCCAAATTTCTTGACACCAAACTTCATCCATATTTGGGATGGTTTTCTCAATGTCTATTTCTCTTCTTGGCACTCGTGGTATGTGAGGAGTTTCTTGATGTGACATGATGTGCACATGTGCTGGGTTTTTAAGTACCACTTGTTGTGCAAATTTTCGGCACGAAGGTTCCAGAGTCTTGGTATCTAGTAAGTCTATGGGCACTCTTTTTAGCATAGCTTAAGAAACCTCTACCATCTTCTTGCACAAGGGTAACCTTTCCCTTTCTAGTTCTCCTCTAGGGTAGTAGTGTTCATGGTGCTCTAAGTTGGGTCCTACAACTATTCTCTCTTGATATGCCTTTAAGAACATCTCTAAGACTTCACACTTAGGATTTTCTAGAATTTATCCTTCTTGGTGCTTTGTGTGACTCCTCATTTGTTTATCTAGAACTCGTTTCACATGAGACAATGATTGGGTATGCTTTTTCAGAGATTTACTAAGCATTTGATTATTTTCTTGTTCATTTTATAGGTTTTCTTGTAGGTCCATCATTCTTTGTTTACATTTCTTTTAAGTTTTCTTTTTCCTAGCTTTTGAAGTTTGTGTTCCCTTTATTATTGGATCTCATTATTAATCCATGGTATTTATTGTGATTCTTTGGTTTAAGTCTTCATCATTTTTGTCAGATGGATTGAAAATTCCAAACTTTGTTTGGACTTCCATGTGCCACGCTTGAGATCTAGTTACTACTTGCAACACAATTGAGGTATATTTTCATGTAGAGGCTTGACCTATTAAGACTCTAGGATGTACATATGAGTGGTCTTTCATTTGTCAGGGTTTTTAGGGTGCCCCCTAAACTGAGTTCTAGTATTTGGGTAGGATTTGGATGTATGAAGACAATCTTGAATAAAATGGTCTCCATTACATCTTTAACAAGTCACTCTAGGTATGGGTCTCTATTTTGCCTTGTAGGAGGTCTCATAGTGGTGTATGACACATTAAGTTAACCTCCTTCCAGTCCTTTCTTCCAATTAGAGGGGACCTTGATTGCAACACCCTTTACACAAATAAAAGCAAAGGCAAAGATAACAAAGGACCTTGATTCCAATCCTTGATTCCAGCCCCTTACACAAATAAAATCAAAGGCCAAGATAACAAAGGAAAAGATAAAAAGTTTGATGATGATTATGGAAGCACCTCCCAAGCTAACTTCACATGTAGAGGTAGAAGCTCAAGAGGATGAGGAAGAGGAGGTACACAAGGCAAGAGGAGATCTCAAAGCTCCTCACCTTGTTCCATATGTGGACAATCCAATTACATCACAAAGTATTGTTTCAAGAAGCCATGGAATCAAAGAGGAAGAAGATACAATCGAGGTGAATATGGACCTCCTAGAGGTAGACATAAAAATTTATATGGATACAATAACAATACCTATTAAAAAACTACCAATAAGGATAGAAAGGAAGGAGAGACCACAAAAATTACACAAATGATCAAGCTCAAGAGGATTCACTTCTACTTATGAATATGACAATGAAGGAAGGTAAATATGATGAGCATGGATTCTACGTAGACTCTAGATGCTCAAATCATTTAGCAAGGAATGTGGGCTTGCTCCAGACTTGAAAGAGCCTAAGAATAAGCATGAAGTGAAGATAGGTAATGAAACAAGGCACCCCATGGAGAAGATAGGAAATTTAATGACTCCCAATGGTAAAATGAGTCCGTTAATTAGAATTTTCTATGTACCAAGCATTATTAGAAACCTAATAAGTGTAGGTGAGATTGTGGAGAAATTTTTGCACATGAGTTTCTCCAAGCATGGAGCCTATGTAGAGGATCCATATCAAGCCTTGAAGAGGATAGCCAAGAGAGAAAAAACAAGTACATTTTTCACCTTTGAACTCCAAGACACTAACAACATTGCTTTGTTCAATTATGGCACCCCAACTCTATCAGAGCTAGAGGATTGGCATAAGAGATTGACTTGTATTAGAGAAAAGAGCCCTCAAACAAATCATTCAAGATCGAAGTGTGCTTGGATACCTAATATCTCAAAGAAACACATGATATACAAGTGTAATGCATGTCAATTTGGGAAATATCAAAGGCAACCATTCACAAAGAAAGGGTACATACATGGAGACCTTTTGGAGCTTGTTCACATAGATGTTTGGGGACCAAACAAAGATCCATCCATATCAAGATCAAAATATTATGTGTCATTTATAGATGATTGTAGCATATGGACTATTCTTTACTTTATGAAGCATAAGGATGAAGTGTT
>CM035428.1:141033764-141141264 GCA_020310875.1 Ceratopteris richardii | reverse complement strand
TGGATATGGAGAAATTCGCGATTCTCTGCTTTGAGAGGATGGAGAAATTCACGATTCTTCGAACTTGGGCATTTTGAGAAATTCACGATTCTCTGGAAGAAATTCGTGATTCTTTAGAATTTAGCATTTTGAGAAATTTACGATTCTGTGGAAGAAATTTGCGATTCTTTGGACTTGGGCATTTCGAGAAATTCACGATTCTGTGGAAGAAATTCGTGATTCTTTAGAATTTAGCATTTCGAGAGATTTGCGAGTCTCTGAAAGAAATTCGTGATTCTTTGGACTTGGGCATATTGAGAAAATCACGATTCTCTGGAAGAAATTCACGATTCTTTGGACAGGCATTTTGAGAAAATCGCGATTCTCTGGAAGAAATTTGTGATTCTTTGGACTTAGTGCTTTTGAGAAAGTCGCGATTTCCTATAAGAAATTCACGATTCCCTGCTTGGTAGATTTTGAGAAAGTCGCGATTCTTTGGATTGTGGATTTTGAGAGAATCCTAGTTCTTTGGTTGTTGCACTTGTAAGAAAACATGACTTTTTGGCTTCCAAATTTGCAAAAAATCATGATTCTCCAAGCGGTCCTATTTGCCTGTTTTGACCCCGAGAAGCCTGATTGGACATAGCTTTCTCATACAAAATCCGTTTGCTGTGATTTTGGGTTCATTGGAAAGCTCGTTTTGAGTACTCTTTTTTGTAAAACTAATCTGTGGAGTTATAGATATACTATTTTGAAGTTGACCCGTAGGTGGGACTAGGAAACCAATAGGACTCCAAAGGATTTTGAGCAATACAAAGGGGGAAAAGCAGTCTTCAAAAATACTTGAATCAAACTGTCTGTCAAGTAAACTAAAGTTTAAGGTTGATCTAAACTTGGGACTTTTACAGGTCCATTGAGAGACATTGAAGGGTGTCAAAGCAAGGTGGCTTGTTTGTTGCAAGTGTGGGAACATGTGTCTCGGGCATCCAAGTGTAATCAAGGGAGAGCAATTTGAGGTTTGAATCATTCTTAACCCCCTCAGTCAATTCTTAGCTAAGGCTAAATAGGAGTAGTGATATTGATTAATTAGGGCTACGATAGGTACAACGCAAGTCCAAGAAAACCCTAATTTCTCAAGTTCAAACATAGCCAAGATATTGTTGTGATAAACCCTAAAGGAAAAGGACTTAAGTGGATTGATGACATCTCAAAGTGCAAAAACAAAACAAAAAAAAAAACTCTAGAACTCCTAACGAAGATATTTTTTAGGTAAGATTATACGAGAGAAGTCTATACAAGAACAAATAATTGATTCAAAAGAACATTGCAACACGATTGTACTTGAGAAAAGTGCGACTAGTAGATGAAGCTTATGAACCTAAGATCAGGTAGACACCTAGGTTAGGATAGACAAAGCATCAGATCATCTGAAGCTAGTGTCACTCACACATCTAGGTCATGGGCACAACAACTGAGTGGTTATCCCTACGTGCTAAGCTCAAAAACAAGTGATTCAGAAATGTCTTTTAGCATGAAGAGACCTGCAGGTAACTCAGGCACTACCTATCTACAAACACCAGAAGGTCCTTATAGGACTCAATTGGAGTATATTAGGACCAATCAATTAAGTGCTCGCATCTATGAGGATGGCCTGAGGCGATCAGTGGTCCAACTCAAAAATCTTGATCATCCCTTTGGACTTGAACACCTAGTGGTTAAATTCAAAGAAGGTTCATATATTGATAAGAAAAGAACCATGTATGTGGTTACCAGCTTACCAGACAGGATAGATGAGTTTGAAAAAGTTATTCTCGAGAACGAGATAGGAACCTAGAACAAGGAGACCTAGGAAGAGAACCCAAGACTCCTAGAGGCAAATTGGTCTTCACCAGAATACTCACACGAGAATGGATTCTCCAGGATAACAAAAGCATAGAATTGTTTTGGAATAGAAAGATAGATGAAGCCTTTTGTAGGTTTAAGACTGATCAACCTCACAGAGGAGGAAATGTGATGATATACGAATTTAAAGATCTTGATACCCTAGGCAAAGTGATCTACTTAGGCAACACATTAGAGAGAGTGTTCGTGGTAACGGAATCTGGTAGACATGCATACACTTGGAAAGGTGAATTAATTTTTCCTCCACAAAGATCTAATGTCACCCATGGCCTCCAAGGAGCAGGATCATCCCAAGCTCATGAGGCACACCAAGAACGCACAAGAGAGAGACCTGAGGTAAGTTTTGTACACACAATGGGTAGAGACAGATCAGGATTTGAAAGTGAAAGACATGAAAGAGAGATACATAGGGCACATAGGCACCAAAGAGATGATCATGATTTTCCATTTACTAGACCTCGAGAGTACCCAAGAACCCTTAGACCCTCTCAAGTGGTCAAGACAATGAAAAACTACTTTGATGGGTCAGGAGATCCTTATGATCATGTGGTCGAGTTCAAACAAGTGTTAAGAGTTGAACAGGTTGAGGAGTTGTTCACCCAAATTGAGGAATTTGGTTTGACCCTCAAGGGTACTACTTTAGCTTGGTTTCAGCCCCTAAATAGTCGCAATTACCATGATATAGGCCAACTTATAGAAGCATTCATCATAGAGTTTTCCAAGAGTGGCATTAGGCATAACACATTATCCTTGATCCACAACTTCAAGCAGACACCCCAAAAAATAGTTCGACTAGCTAGATGTAGATTTAAACAGTTAGTGGAAAGATGTCCCACACCTGAATTACCTACATAAGCAAAGCAAGTTTCCTTGTTTTTGGATGGACTTCTAAGCAGGAAACTTAGATCATATGTATATCTCAAGGAACCAACCACACTAGATCAATGCTTGAGAATGTGTATTGACATAGAAGACAACTTGGGTGAGGACTTAGAATTGTCCAAACTCTATAAGGATTCTGATAGTTCTACTAGTCATACTTCTAGAACCTCCATTGAGATAGATGAGATAGCTGAGCAGGTGGCCAAGAAGCTAGGAGTTCAAAATAGAAAAAGACAAAGGGTCTCTCAATGAAGTGATGTTACAATTGTGGAGGAGACCACATGGATAATGTTTGCCCTATGATGGCTAACCCCCAAGGAAACCCTAAATTGCACTATTGAGAGGAATTACACAAACCACATGTCTCAAGCTTGTCCATACAATAGGCAGGCTGTCAGACAAAATTATCAGCAACCTTACCAACAAGGTAGGTATCAGAACCAATACCAACATCCATATTACAAGGCACAACAGCAATATCAACCTCAATACCAATAGCAATACCAGGCACCATATAGGCCACAACCAGTCTTAGGAAACCAACCACCATCCCCTGCCAACATGATTCTAGTTAAGTATGTAGTGGCAGAGGAAAACCCTAATAGAGCATTGGTACCAATGACCCCATTGGTACCAGAGAATGACCCTCATGCTTAGAGTTCTGACTACACCCATGAAGATAGTCCACAACCTTATTACACTGAGTCACCTGAGTGTAGTGAGAATTATTCTTAGAAATATGAGGCACCACCTATGGATCCAAATTGGGAGCCAGAATTCTCCAATGTCATGTATGCAAATCCTAACCCCAGGGCCCAAACGAGACAAGTAAGACCAGAAGCCCCTAGAGGACCATGTTTCAGATGTCAAGGTGAACATTTCATTTGTGAATGTCCCCACCCACTGACTTTGGGACAAGGGCAGAACATCACAATTGGCAAGGCTTTTGTCATGAGTGTGGCAAGCAACATCTCTCAAGAGATTGTCCCAGGAACCCCTCTAGTGTGTCCAAGGTTACACCCATTAATGTGGTAGGCTAAGTGGTGGATTCAAGTTCAAGTAGTGTTAACATGGCTCCTATACAAGCAATCACTAGGGCACAAGCCTTACAACAAGCGAAACCAATTGAAAATCAGAGTAAGGTGAATTAAGAGAGCATAGTAAGAGGAAAATAGGGACTTGGAAGGATACTAGAGAGAAAGCCAATCGTAAGTGGGCCAAAAAGTTATCAGAACTAGAAGAAATCTTGAGCAACGCAAAAACAAGGATTGCAGACATTGCATCTCAAAACCTCTTGCATGTCAAAAACCCATCCATTTCACTTCATCCCACCCCATCACCCATTGTAAATAGACTGCAACCAGGGTCTGTTCTCGCAGATCCAACCCCATAAGACTTGGACATGATGTTCAAGGCCTACCAGGCTCGACTTCAAGAAGGACCAACCACTACAAACCTAGACAAGAGCTCCCTAGGGCAGATTTAGAGATTGAACGGACCAAAATATGCATGAAAATGGTAGAACTATCTCAAGCTATGCTTGAGATCGATCAAGTGTTCAATTAGACAAATTCTATCTAACTGGGTTTGCATTTCCAAGGCTTACTAGAAATTAGATTAGAGCAGTTGGTAAACAATCCACAGGTTTCTTTACCTCCACAAGCTCAACCAATTGTTGAAAGAGAAAGCTCACCACCAATGGAAGTTTATGTTCTTGATTCCATGGATGATGGAACACCTCTTTCAATTCAATAGTACTCACAAGATTTCTTGCGGGAAATACAAGAAGCAATGGGGAAAACCTGCACTAAGACCAACTAGAAAGAAGCTCAAATGGTTGATGGCCATATTGAAAGACCTCTAGGATTTCTAGAAGGGATAACTCTAACCACCTGTGGTGTAGAGTTTGAACACACCTTTGCTATATGTGACTTTGGCAAAAATAATGTATATAAGATGATCCTAGGAAAACCCTTCATATGACAACTACAAATAGTTCAAGATTGGGGAACCAACTCCTTGTACTTGCAGCACTTAGGGGTCACAACCAAGGTCAATCTAAAGGATTACACCTTCAGAGATCTACCTCCCCTACAATGGAATCCTATCCACAAGAAACCAGGAGATTCAATCTCCATGAATTTTGAACGTTCTTTTGATCCATTCTAGATGCATGAAGATATTCATTTGTGGATGTGCAAAGTCGTAGAGGAAGAGGAAAGACGCTTAAAGGTGAGAGAAGGAGGAACTTCTCTCTCATGTCTTTCCGGATATGCCTCTTTTTCATAGAGAGAGGAGTCTCACTTCAACATTCACTAAATTTACGTTGTCTTTGTAGCTTTTCATGTTTTTCAACAACAACTTTTTGATTGGATCTCTAAATAGCCTACTTTTTTGCACGCGTGTAGGTAACCATCATAACTAGAGGTTTCTCTTCTATGAGACTTCCCAAAGGATTAGCAATTACCATGTTGAGAGACGATGTCTTATCTATCCTTTTTCTTAATAAAGGAAGTTCAGCCTTAGCTTACTCTCCCAGACTTGAATTAAATAAAAGAAAAGTACAAGAGAAGGGGACTAGTGCCCACGGGATCCCCCGAATCCCATAGAGCAAGGGAAGCTTTTACAGAGTTTAAATGGCATTACAAAGAAGGTTAGTCACCCTCTCATCACCCTCGTGAAGGGCCGACTTGGGTTTAAGCTTGTTGTTGATCAAAAGGAGCACTTGATGATGCCTTAAGGGGGGGGGGATTCTTATAGTTAGCAATTCTTTTGCCAAGAAGGAACAGAGATTTCTCAATCGACCACTCTTTGGGGGAGTCGCCAAAGTTGAAAGCGCATCCTTCCCGTCAGATCTTCCATAGGACCTCCCCTCTGATGGTGTTCCAGAGAGTCATGTATTAACCGATCACTTCTCCCAGCAGAGCTTTTTTCCAACTAATATGTTTCTGAAGTCTAATTTTTTTCAACAATTTGTCAGAGCCTGTTGGAGTTGGGACAAGTGAAGAAGATGTGAGAAACATCTTTGATGGACCGGTAGCAGTGTTTGCACCATGGGGACATCCCATAAATTTTGCTAGCCTTAAGGTTGGTCCAGATTCCACAATGAAGAATTTGCCAAAGGAGGATAGATTTTTTTATTTCTATGAGGGGGTGCCAGATAGCCATGAACTTCATATCCCACCCTAACTGCATCCACAATAGGCACCACTTCTTAATGAGGTTAACTTGATAATCAATGGTTTTTAACTTGATAATCAATGGTTTCTTTGATGTTCGGGAATTTTGTTTGGCAATTATCATTGTGTCATCTAAGACCGAGCAGGCTCGGTGTGTCATGTCCCATGAGAAGGCGAATTTTAGAGCCGTCCCAAGCGAGACGTGTGCTTTGCAAAGTATTCCATTCTTCATAGGAAATGTTAACGCTAGGGTCAATGTCCTCAAAGCTGATCCACTGGTTGGCATCTTGTTTCTAGAGATGTTTCCATTTTTTGAAGCCTTTGTTCTATATCCTCTTAGCATTTTGAATGTTCTAAGATTCCACGATCCGGATGCCATGGATCAAAAAACAGATAGAGTCATTTTGTCTGATACCGGCTGTAAAGCTTTTGGCTTTATTCCAACTCTTCCATAGGGAGCACACAAGATTTGAGCCTTTCAGGAAGATCGAGATTGGGGAAAACAAAAGGGTCAGAATGTCAAGATTCTTCCAGTTTGGGAATCCCACGAAAGCCAACTCGTTCTTGTTTCTGAAGATCAACTTGGCCCACGAGGCCTCCCCATTGCACCATACCTTAATCATCCATTTTGCCGCAAGTTTGTTTGCCATGCACCCAATGTCCAAGATGCCAAGGCCCCCACTATCTCTTTGGCTGGTGCAAATGGACCACTTGATTTTAGGCACCCCCCTCCTATTGTGGTCACCTGTCCAAAGGAAGCTTCTGCAAATATTTTCCAGTTTGGACAGCTCTTGCTCTTTCGGTCTCCAGCAAATAGAGGAAGTAAATGATCGAGGATATGAGGAACGTGTTGATGATCATTGAATGACCAGCAAGATTGATTTGCATACCTCTCCAATAGTTTAGCTTGTTTTCAAGTCTGGCCAGCACCCAGCTCCACCCCTACTCCATTGAGATACCAAAACCCAAGGGAAATCCAAGAAGCTAAAAAAATTGGCCCTGCAGAATGTTTTGGCAGCCACGATCAATGAGAAGGTGAGGCTGGGTCTCGACAATAGCTCTGAAAGCGGTCTTAGAGTGGTTGATTTTGGATTCAGAGGCTTCAAAGAAAGTATCCATGCACCTCCAAAACATTTCCAAGCTGGTACTATCGTTGTGGACAAACGCGTTCATATCACCGACAAAAAGTCTCATGGTGATCTGGCCATGGTCATGCGACAATCGGAGGCCTTTGATATTACCAGCTTCCACCTGTTGCTCCATTAGTCGGCTAAGCCCTTCTGTGGCAATGGCAAAGAGAAGGGGAGCCAAAGGGCTCCCTTGTCTAATCGATCTTCTAAGTTTGATTACCTTCGAAAGTTAGCCATTAACATTAATTTGAGTCGACGCATTTCCCAGAAGGGTCGAGATTATCTTGGTGAATTTCTGACTGCATCTGAGATCTTTAAGCGACTATAGAATATAGTCCCATTCCAGCCTGTCGTAGGCTTTGTCAAAGTTGATCTTGAGGAAGACCACATCTTGTCTTGACTCATTTGCAAAGTCGAGACCCTCCCAGATATCTATAATGGCTTCCAAATTGACTTGCCTTTGACGAAACCTTTTTGGTCCTCGCTTAACCACGCTCTTAGAAGGCTTGAGATTCTGTTGGCTATGACTTTGGCAATGATCTTATATCCAGTTTGGAGCATCATAATCGGACGCTAGTTCTCAATTCTGTTCTTTTCCCCTTTTTTTGTGTATTAACTTGATAATGCCATTGTTTAGACAAGTCAGAAGAGCGCCAAACTCGAGTGCCTCTTGCTAGACTAGACGAAGAGGGGTGGCAACCACCAACTTGAAGGACTTAAACAACTCATTAGTAAGCTCGTCTAGCCCCGGGCTTTTACCATAAGGGAGGGCATTAATGACTTCAATGATTTCTTCTTTCCAGATAGGGGCATCATCTAGGGAACGAAGGTTGAGTGGGAACTTGTGAGAGGATACCCTAGATATGGCAGCCAGGTGGGAGAGGGGGGTCGAGTTCCTTAGTAGGTCTCGTGAAGTGCCCTTCGATGATCTTGAAATTTTCTTCTTCTGTATTGCTGACATCACCATTAGATTCTAATATTAGGGGGATCGTTTCTCTGTTTTGTTTCCTTTGAAGGATGTAGCACATCTCTTTGGTGGGTTTGTCGGCTTTGCCAACCCACCACTCCTTAAAGAAAAGTTGCAAATTTTTCCTTTGCATTTCGTGCTCGTATCTCAATAGTGCTCTGATTTTTCATAGGCCTGTTTGGGATTGAGATTTTTCTTTGTTCACTTCCTCCTCAAGTCTCCAGAGTCTATGATATAGAGCTTCTCTATGTGCCCATCAAACAGTCTTGAGCATCTTCTTGGATCTTCTCATAATCTGTCGTGACTTTTCAACCACACATCTCCAGCGCTTGGTTAGGGATGAGCCAAAGGCGAACACCTCCTTCCACACCACAAAAATTTCTTGATGGATGGAGGGGAGAGAGAAGGAGGTCAAGCAAGCGTGGAACCAAGGAGCCTTACGGATTTTGGTGAAAGGTTGGAATGCGATAATGATCAAGTAGTGATCAGAGATGGCAAGGTCAGTGTGTTGCAAGAGGGAAGGGCAGCCCCATTGATGAATAATGTTCTGGGCAATGTAGCAACTATCTAGTCTAGCTTTCCTCAGGTCCTCACCTGCTTGGAGATTTGACCAAAAGAAGCCATTCAAATCTTTGAATTCGACCAAATACAAGTGCAGTTTGGTTTTGTCCCCGATTCTTTCTCCTAACTGTCAATGACCCGACCCTTGTCATTCCATCTGTCCACAGGGTCCTCCACCATATTGAAGTCTCCACAAATGAGCACATTGTAGGGGAGCGAGTCTAGGGAGGCCCAGGTCTATAGTCTCTCCATCTTCCTGTTAGGGGCATACATAGAAACTAAAATAAATCTGAAGGGGGCACCAAAGGAAACGGCAATCCATCGATGGCTCTCGTCTTCAATGGAGCACTCAAGCTTTTCAAACCAAAATTGATTAATACCAATAGCCATCCCACTAGACCTCGGTGGGTGTGACATCAAAATCCAAGCATGGGTCGAGGAGACAAGTCTAAGATGTTTCTAGAGGTCTGCTCCATCAATTTTAGTCTCTTGAATACAAATAAATTCTAGGTGTAGGCTAATGTCGCGAAGCCATTGACCAATGATGGTCACTCTTGAGGGGTTGGTTAGGCCTCTAGCATTTAGCCAGATGATGATCATTGTCTTAAGTTACCCTCTTTGCGAGAGGGGGCTTTATCCTTTCTATTCTTGGATTCATCTTTCTTTTTCATCGGGAGGGTGTCTTGACTTAGCAATTTGTTCTTGTGGGGGCTTTTCCAGGGTAGCTCGATAGGTTGTTTCCCCTTGCGAGATGCCTCTTGTTGGAATGAACAAGAAACCCTTTCTGGAATAGTCGATCCAATGATGGAACTTTCACTATCCATGTTATCTTCATTACTAGTGGTAAATCCGTCTTCTTTGCTTGAAGTGTAACCCTCTTGGTAGATTTCTTTATTGTTAGGGATCTCTAGGGCTTTGTTGCTGGTGTCGACCTCAAACAGGTTCCTACTTGGGTAGCCAAGCTCATTAATCTCCTTTTCTAGATTGCAATACAAGTTGTTTGAGGGGGCATCTGGCATACGGGTTCGCTCAAATGTCGCCCTAGGGCTTCTTTTCCTTCTTCTTCTGACTTTCGTGAATCGATCTGCATCGACTTTGTTTGTCGGGCGATTCAGTGTCTCTTTGATATCTTGAACGTTTCTGGATGCTTCTTGTTTTTGCTTGCTTTTTTGTCTTAGTGGGCAATCTTTAGTTCTGTGACCTTGTTGGCCACAACGAAAGCACGCATTAGGTAGGTTTTTGTAAGTAATGTCTTGTTCCTAGACATCCCCTTGACCCAGGTCCACTTTGATCTTTCATGGAAGTGGCGTGCTAAGGTCAGCCTCGACACAAACTTGGGGGTGCCATCGGGCATTGAATGAATGTCTTGCACCTTCATAAATGAGACCACCAACATGCCCTTGTGAAGTCAACAACTTGCCGATAGGAGTAACAATGTCCCACAAAAAGTTGTACAAGAAGTATGGCAGGTTAGTGAGCTTGACCCAGAGAGGGTACTGGAGAGATTTAAATTTGTCTAGGATAAAATGGGGGGACCATCTGAATAGGCACAGGTTGGCCCACTTGAGTTGCCAGGTTCCGACACTAAGGGCTCAAAACACCATGTCTTCATTCTCGAAGACTAGCAACATATGACTAGCCGGTAAGAGTTGACACTTACAAACGATCAACCCACGGGGGAAGCACTCCTTGCGAAGCCATTGGCACATGGTTTCGAGTGGAGGCCTAGGGCCAAAAACTTGTGTGACGAGACAAACTTTCTTGAGCTCTTCTTGCATTGACAAAATTGCGAATCCATTGAGAGAGACCAAGGGAGGCTCAGAATCTTCCAAGGCCACAAGGGTGACACAAGATCCCCCCTCCAAAATAGGGGTCAGGTTACCTATCTCCCATGGGGGTGGGGCCAAGTTGCTTCTCACAAGGGAGGGGGCCACTAGAGTCATGACCAGGACCCCAACCTCCGTGTCGGAGAGAAAAAACCAGGAGGACCTCAAACCACATAGAAAAGCACACCACCAGAAAAGCACACCACTGCCAAAAAACCTTCAGTCCCCAACAAGCAGCACCCCCTTAATTCCGAAAACTTGAAAGACCCTCCCATATATACATGAATTTGGTCAACTAAGCCCAATGTCTAACACTATGTAAGCTTCAAAGGAATAGGTATATCCCATATTAAAATATAGAGGCACTTCTCAAGACTATATAAAGAAAATGTTGGAGTTCTTGGTTCCATTGAGCAAGAATGAGGAGGAAGGAGGTGCCCATGGGTTTCCACCTCGCCTCGCTATGCCCCTTGCACTTGGATCATGGTGGTACAAAGGGGAACAATGCTCTCTATCTCAATGTGAAATAACTGCTTTCAAGGTGCTCCGAACATAATTCTGTAACTAAAGAAAAAAGCTTAATTGAGGGCCTAATCTACTTGGGTCTATATCAAGCAGAAAAGAAACATGTTTTCTTTTGCTACAAGAAATTAGAGGGAATGCTCTACATGTGGCATATAAGATGGAGTCTTCAAAGGATTCTACGAAGAAATGGAGATTCTCATGCTCAGAGAAAGAATATCATCACTATGTGGCTCTGATATCGTCGTTGTGCACATTAACCTCACATCACTTGGAATAGGTACTCTGCACCTCCCAACCTATCTTTTATACAACTTTTAAAAAGGCAAAACCTTCATAGTAGTTACATATGTGACACATGTCCTTCATGCAAGGTAAGTATGCAAGGGTTGACACATGTCCTATTGCTTCTTTTGATTGTCTAGCATGATTCAAGTGAATCTTATAAAAGGCTCTAGAAGGCTTATGAAAAAAAAACATGTTTCCATGTGGCTAGCATTTTGAGCAAAAGGGATGCCTAAAGTCGTTTTGTTTGATTGACCCGAAGGCATTCCAACTGGTGAGCCAAATTGACATGTGTATGTAAGGGGGATCGAACTCACAACCTCCGCCTGAAGAGGAGGGAGTTCAACCAACTCACCTATAGTGCACTTTTTTTTATTTTTGAAATCAAAGCCTTATAGGCCTCTTTCGCTTGTAGCATGTCCCCCTTCTTAGAGGTGATAAACTAGTTGTCTATTTGGGGCATGGAGTTGAACTATGGAGTGTGTGATAACGAGCTTAGTACAATGTTATAGGTTTTGTGGGGTCATAGCTTCACATAATCTAGCAACGTGGAAACTTGTGTTTTGTCAAGGATGCCATTAGTTAGTTGTCACGAAAAAACTCATATGAACGAATTCCATTCTCGAGCAATAAAACTTGCCAAATTGAGTTTTTTTTTTTTTTTTTTTTTTAAACCACTTTAAATAAAAAACAAGGAAAAGATACAAGAACTTTAGAAAATCTCATGTTTAAATATAGACTATTTGTTCTAGGCAACAATAATTTTAAAAGAAAGTGGACCCATAAGGGAACAAAAAGGTTATAAACCTTGTTTGTAATTTTCTGTAACTATCGTGTATAATTTCTTTGTTTATAATATAACGCACTTTTGTTAAAAAAAAAAAGAATGTTATAAAAGTTACAAAGAATATTTATAATGTTCTCGTCCCCTTCGTGAGGAACGCACGTTTTCGAGTTTGTTGTTTTCAAGAATGAACACCTTGTGGTGTTTAAAGGAAAGGGGGCCTTATAATCACAAATTCTCCTACCTAGAAAAATAAGGAATTTCTTCATCAACCACTCTTTGAGAGGCTTGTCAAAGTTAATTACACATTTTTCTTTCTATATTTTCTAGAGTGCTTCATTCCTAATAGCACTCTATAGAGTAGAAGAGAAACCAATCACTTGAACAAGCAAAGTTTGCTTCCAATTAACTTCATGAGACAATAAAAGGAGCTTGTTGAGGCACTAGCAAGTCACGATGCTCTCAGGATAGGCAAAGAAGAGGTGAATTAAGCCTTCCGTGCCACTAAGGCATCTTGTGCATCACAAGAAGCACCATAAATTCTATTGGCTTTGACATTGGTCTATTTTCCTCAATGGAGAATCCACCACATGAGGACTTCTTTCTCGTTCTCAACTGTTGGAAGCAGCCAGAGGCACAGACGACACGGAAGCATGTAACGACAAAGCAGGGAGCCAGTCGAATCGTTTTTCAAATAATTATGTTTTCAAATACTTTCCAAAAACCTCCAACAGTGATTTTTATCACTATTGTAACATATGTAACATAGAAAACCCCATTTTGTAATACATAGCTCCATTTTGTGCAAGCCGAGGAGTCCTCGAGCTTGAGGAGCTTAGGTAGAACAAGCGTATCAATTTTCGTTATTTTTAGACATCGTTTACCCTTCCAAATAGCATCTAGGACCTAATTTTTAACTATGCCGGTCACTAGATGTGAAACCGGTCAAAACTAGTCTAGAAACTATAAAAAGAGCTAGAGAGCTCATTTTTGAGGTTAACTTGTTGGAGTAGAGAAGAGCTTAGAGCTATTTTGAGCTTGTAATAGTGTTCTTGAGTAATAGAGTTGATTTCTCACCTTCCATTGCGTCTTGCTTGTCTCTTCGTAGTGTGTGTGTATGTGTGTGTGCATTTCTATGCTTCTCACCTTCACTCTCACTCCATCTCACATTCACGATCTTCATATCACTCCTATCTCTTCCGCGGATTGACATTAAGGAGGTGGAGCTTCTTAACGTGGTTCTCACCATTGTGCTAGAGCAACACCAAATTTGGCGCCGTTGCCGGGGATCGAGTCTAGGACGAATGTGTGATGGTAAGAGTATAGCAAGAAGTGGCGTTGGAAGGTAAAAATTTCAGTTTTCGTTGTTGTTTTTACTTAGTTTTTAGTGTTTTTCACCTCCCCCACACTCCACCTTCATCACCGCATCATCATCTTCATTTCCAAAAAAAATCAGAAAATTCACTATATCCCCCCATTCTCCTCATTTCCCCTCATTTGTGCATGCGAGAGAGTGAGAGAGAGCTTTTGTGCTTGTGTGTACTTTTGTTTTCTTGAGTTTTCTTGCAGGTACAGAGCTCCAGTGCATCAGGAAGGCTGCAAAAAGGTAAAAACTTCAGTTTCTGTCAGAAATTTCCGTCTGTGTCAGACCATCGCGATGGTCTGCAAAGTTCGGAATTTGGAGAAGGCGACCACACCAGCGTGAAGAGCATACCTGCGCCTACAGGAATCCATAGCTGCATTCACAAAATTTGCATTTTGGTGGACCATCGCGACGGTCTCTGACCATCGCGATTGTGTCACACCATCGCGATTGGCTCACGCCATCGTGACGGCTTGGCCGGACCATCGCGACGGTCTGTGACCATCGCGATTGTGTCACGCCATCGCGATTGGCTCACGCCATCGCGCCGACGGTGCCACGTGGCAATCTAGACCATCGCGACGGTGCACTTCAGACCATCGCGACCACACCCTCACACCATCACGACACTTCAAAAATTCAGACCATCGCGATTGGCTCACGCCATCGCGCCCAGACCATCGCGACGGTTCACTTTGGACCATCGCGATTGTCCACATTGACCGTTGACTGACGCCATCGCGATTGTGCACTTTCAGACCATCGCGACGGTGCAATTTCACGCCATCGCGACGGTGCAACTTCAGACCATCGCGACGGTGCAATTTCAGACCATCGCGATTGTCCACTTTCACGCCATCGCGACGGTGCACCCTCACGCCATCGCGACGGTCCCAGACCATCGCGATCATCTCAGACCATCGCGATTGTGCACCCCCATCGCAAATTTTAGGGTTTCATTTTTTGGCCAATTTTGGGGCTATTTTTGGGAAATTTTTGGGTGATTATACTCATAGGAGACCCCTTAGCTCATATTTGGAGAAAAACCTGTTTGTCAGTTTTTACCCCCCAGGGCCTGAACGGTCATAACTTTTTCATCCGAAGTCCGTTTTTTGAGCTTAATAGCTCATTCGAAAGCTCTTGACGAGTACTACGTGACCTCAACTGTTTTTTCTTAAAGGATACGTCTATTTTTAGATAAGCTATTTTGAGCTTGACCTAGTTTGGGACTAGAAAGCCAGGGGGCAAGCATTAAAAAGTTGGGCAAAAGGGAAGGGACTTAAAAGGTGTATATACTCAAGTGCTTGATCATCCAACTATGAATTGGTCTAATATTGGATTTTTCCAGGTCTAGCAAGGGCAATCGAGGGCAACCAAGGCAAGGCTGTGAAGGGCATAAAGCTTGGGAAGCGCGGCTTCTTGGGCATCAGAGCAACCAGAAAAGCTGACTCGAGGTTGGAAGATTACTCAACCCCCTCAGTCAATTCTTAGCTTAGGCTAAACGGTAGTGTTGTGGATTAACGACGATAGAAACGCCTCAAGTTCAAGAGAATTAAATTTAGCAAGTCCAAGACTAAAGATAAAGGTGTGTGACACGAAAACCTAAAGGAAAGAACATAAGTCTGACGGAACGAGAACTCAAAGTACCACGGAAAGTCAAATTCCTGACGCATACATTAAGACAAGAATCTAAAGAAATTTAAAAAGAATCAAGACAGTAATAACAAAGGATCATTGACGATCTGAGCGTGTACTGAGTGTGCAAGGAACAAAATTAATGAACCTTAGATCGGGCAAACATATAGGTAAGTCAGACCGACGAAGCCTTAGATCATCAGAGGCAAGTGTAAGAACTACTGCACGATCGTGGGCTCAGCAATTGAATAGTAATTACCCCTACGAGAGCTCAGATACTAGCGAATCAGAAATGGCATTTAGCACAGAGAGACCAGAAGTAGGGTCAAATGTAGCCTATTTAGAAAAACCAGAAGGACCCTATAGAACACAACTAGAGTTTCTCCGAACCAACCGATTAGGTGCTCGCATCTATGAGGATGGTTTGCGAAGGCAAGTGGTGCAAATGCACAACCCCGATCAACCCATTGGATTGGAACGTCCAGTGGTGAAATTCGAGAGAGACGCGTACATAGACAAGGAAGGAACAATGTACATCTTAAGTATGCAACCAAACAATACCAACGAGTTTGGCGTGATTCAACCAGAGATGGAAGCAAAATCTCAAGGGAAAGAACCATTAGAAGAGCTTAGAACACCTAGAGGGAAATCTGTACTGACACGAGTACTAATCCCGGATTGGATCCCTCAGGACAACAGAAGCATAGAGTTGTTTGTAAATAAAGAAACTGATGAAGCCTTTTGGAGATACAAGACCGAAATACTTAGTGAGGTAGGTATCATCACTATATACGAGTTCAAGGACCCGGATACACTAGGAAAGGTTGTATACCTAGATGAGACTTCAGAAAGAGTCTTTGTGGTACCCGACCGCGCTAAAAACACATACACATGGAGAGGTGAATTGGTATTCCCTCCATCTAGAACGAACATGAATACAAGTCAACAAGGGGCAGGAACATCATCAGCCCATGGAAATCAAAGAGAGGGAAATAAAGAAAGACCCGAAGTAAGCTTCACTCATCCCATAGGGAGAGATAGAACAACCACGAACACTAATAGAGTGGATAGACAAAGAGATCATGGAGTACTAGGTGGTGGAGATGATTTTCCTCTACCAAGACCACGCGAACACGCAAGAATATTGAGACCCACACAGCTAGTAAAATCAATGAAAAATTACTTTGATGGGACAGGAGATCCCTATGACCATGTCGCAGAATTCAAGCAAGTACTAAGAGCAGAACAAGTTGAAGACATGTTCACGCAATACAACGCATTTGGACTAACGTTAAAGAATACAGCTTTAACTTGGTTCCAACCTTTGCAACAAAGGCAATTTAGAGACATCCATCACTTTTTAGAGTCATTCATCACTGAATTCTCTAAAAGTGGGATTAGACATGACACGTCTTCGTTGATTCATAGCTTTAAACAGACCCCTCAGGAAACAGTCAGACTAGCAGGACGTAGGTTTAGACAATATGTTGAACGATGTCCAATGCAAGAGCTACCCTCACAAGCTAAGCAAGTGTCATTGTTTCTAGATGGCTTGTTGAGCTCTAAACTGCGCTCCTACGTGTACCTAAAAGAACCCAGAACGCTAGAGCAATGTGTAAGAATTTGTATAGACATTGAGGACAACTTAGGAGACGAGTTGGAACTCTCAAAGGTCTATAAGGACTCAGACTGTTCATCTCTAGCATCCACAAAATTGTCTAGCTCAATAGAAGACCTAGCGGAAAAAGTGGCACAGAAGCTAGGAGTTTCTAGTAAACCTAGGGTGCTAACAAACAAGCGTTGTTACACCTGTGGTGGTGACCATATGGCAAATGCGTGTCCCAATGCACCACAACCACAAGCCAACCCTAGTGGCCAATACTGTACAATTGAGAGAAGATACACGAATCATACGGCTCAGGACTGCCCATACAACAAACAAACCTTGAGACAGAACTACCCGCAAGCATACCCGCAGCCAGGTAGGTATCAAGGTCAATACAATGCTCAGTCTTATTACTATAGGCCTCCTCAGAACTACCCATACCAGGCTCAACAGAGACCTCAACCTGTCTTAGCTCAGTAGCCACCCCCACCAGCGAATGTCATCTCAGTCAAATACGCTGCTGGAGAAGAGAATCTTAGTAGGGCCTTAGTGCCTTCTTCACCTTTGATCACAGAGAGTGACCCACACTCAAACAGTTTTGACTCTACGCATGTAGATAGTCCACCCGCATATTACACAGAGTCACCTGAACACGTGGAAACATATCATTACGATAGTCTACCAGTGGAACCTAGTTGGGAGCCAGACTATGCTAATGTGATGTACACAAACCCAAATCCACGGCCCCAATTGAGACAACAGAGACCACAGGGCCCTAGAGGACCATGCTTTAGGTGCCAAGGAGATCATTTCATAAAGGATTGTCCACATCCCCCGATAACAGGACAATCACAGTACTATAATATCCAAGGCTTTTGCGCCGATTGTGGCAAAGAGCACATAATCAAAGATTGTCCTAAAAATCCAGTTAATGCTTCGAATGTGACACCGATCAACGTGATAGGTATTGTAAATAACGCAGATGGATCCAACCCTACATACGTGCCAATCCAAGCTATAAGAAGAGCCCAGGCGCTCTTACAAAACCAAAAGCTTAATCAAGAGAAAGTAGTCGGAACCAGTGAAGCTGCAGAATCTAGCAGTAAAAAGACAAAATCTTGGAAAGATTCTAGAGAAAGGATGAAGAGAAAATGTAGTAAAAAGATAACGGAGTTGGAAGGAAGTTTGAAGGAATCTAGAGCCAAAATCCAAGAATTGAGTTCACAGGAATTGAATCAAGAGAATCCAGCTCAGAAATCAGGATCAGTTTTAGCGGAACCCATACCAGAAAATCTAGACATGATGTTTCGTGCATATCAGGCTAGATTAAAAGAGGGACCTCAGGTAGCTGAAATGAGCAAAAACAACCCTCGGGCTGATCTAGAAATTGAGAGAACTAAACTTTGCATGAAGATGGTAGAACTAGCACAAGCTTTGTTCGAAGCCTCTAGATATCTTAATTGGAATAACATGGCAAAACCAGAATTACATTTTCAAGGACTAATGGAGAGGCTAGAATATTTGATTGAAAGCAAAGAGAAAAAGGATCAGCCTAGGAACCCTATTGTCCCAGAGACACAGGAAAGGAATGCGCCATCCCTGTCTCAAGTACCCAACACAGAAAGTCAAGACAACCTGTCTTCCATACATAGGTACTCACACGAATTTTTGAGAGAAATCCAAGAAGAGAAGTGGAGAAAGGAACAAGGAACCCATCCTCCTATTCAAGAAATAGATGACTTGCAGGAACAATTTCCCCAAGACATTCCCTCTATTTACGATGGTGTAGAGGAAGAACAACTGAGTGAAAACACCAGATTTGAATCTAATTCGTTACAAGAATTACCTCAGTTCACAGGACCTTGGGAAGCAAAGTCTATTAGTATGAGAGCACCCACGATAATAGTGAGGAATGAAGAATCAGTAATCCCTAGAAACACGGAGGTGATCAAGAACACTAAAGTACAATGTAATCTCACTCTAGAG
The DNA here is from genome assembly GCA_020310875.1 of Ceratopteris richardii. NCBI lineage: Eukaryota > Viridiplantae > Streptophyta > Polypodiopsida > Polypodiales > Pteridaceae > Ceratopteris > Ceratopteris richardii. The sequence continues at coordinate 141,122,657 of CM035428.1, read as the reverse complement.
GAGTTGTTAAAGGTAAAACCAGAATTGTGGAAACATGTAGCAAATCAATTTCCCGAGCTTGCTACTACTCCCTCACAAATAGGATCACAAAATAAGGTACCAGAGATACCCGTAGAAAAGATTGGAGATGTAAGCGAAGGAGAGGAAGGTAACACGTATCTTCCGATAACCCATCAGGGCTACACCACGAAAGCCATCTTAGATTCAGGAGCCAGAGTAGCCATAGCTACCACCGCTTTATGGAAACGTTGGGGTAAGCCAGCATTGAGACCCACCAGGATGAAGCTACAAATGGCCGACGGACACATAGAAAAACCATTAGGCTTACTAGAAGGCATATCTCTCACCACTTGTGGCGTAGAATTTGAGCATACCTTTGCCATTTGTGACTTTGCAAAAAATCATGCATATGAGATGATATTGGGACGACCATTCATGCGTCAGTTGCAAATTGTACAAGATTGGGGAACCAATTCTTTGTACTTGCAACATTTAGGAGTGACTACCAAAGTCAATCTTAAAGACTATTCACATAGAGATGTACCCTCAATACAATGGAATACCATCCATAAGACACCAGTAGAGACAGAATCCGTGCACTCATTAGAATCAGATCCTTCTTGGTTGCATGAGGATACCCATTTATGGATGTGTAAAGTAGCAAAACAAGAGGAAGAACGGTTAGAAGCCAGGACCTTAGGTGCAGAACAAAATCCACGAACCCTTCAAGATCCAGCCTACGCACCTATAGTATTCCCTGACGAAGAGTTTGAACCCCATGGTTGGGCAGAGATCCTAGCAACCATGGATGTAGCCATCAATCAAGAACAATGGACACCCCACTGTGACGAGGATGGCTATGACATTTCAGTTTTCACGATAGAGCCAATCATGTGCGATGCAATTTTATAAGAGTGTGAACCTAACACTGATGCATTTGAGGATGCAAGCGATTTTGATTTAGAATCAATTATCATGGACCCACCCTTTGCATCAGAGGAAGAATATTTCTACAAAGTAGAGACTCACCCTCAGAGACACGAGGAAATTATGAATGAGGTGAGGTTAGCCACGGAAGTGACTACTAAGAGTGAATGCAAGAAAAGAAAGAAGAAAGAAACCATGTCAGAAAAAGAAGAATCTTTATTTGAAGTACCCGAGAACTTCAAGAAATACAAAATCGAAGATATAAGAATCATGGTACGAATGCCTAATAGAAAAGCGAATGACGGTCAAGTATATGATAACCAAGAGAAAACCAAGAAAATAATAGTAGCCATAGAAAGAGAAGAAGAAAAATGTACATACATAGGGCATGATTTGACGAAGGAAGAAGAAGAAGAATTAGTTGCCCTATTGCGCGAATATAGAGATGTTTTTGCTTGGAGTTACAAAGATTTGAAAGGAGTAGATCCAGATATATGTTCTCATAGAATCCCTATGACTCCAGATGCAAAACCGACAAAACAGAAACCGTACACGTACAATGATAACTACGCTGCGAAGATTAAAGAGGAGATAGATCGCTTGATAGAAGCAGGATTCATTTACGAAATTGAGCATACCGAATGGGTATCCCCCATTGTGGTTGTGCCCAAGAAGAATGGAAAATTGTGTGTGTGTATTAACCTTAAAAAAGTTAATGCCACCACAATTAGAGACAGTTATCCTCTTCCTATCACAGAACATCTATTGGAAAGAGTTGCGGGCAAGGAAGTTTACAGCTTTCTTGATGGATTCTCAGGTTATAATCAAGTAGCCATTGCTCCAGAAGATCAACACAAGACGGCATTTGCCACTGAATGGGGCATATTTGCATTTCGTGTGATGCCATTTGGATTAACAAATGCACCCGCCACTTTCCAGCGACTCATGTGTCATGTTTTTAAGGAATTCTTACGCAAGAGCTTGGAAGTTTATGTCGATGACTTATGTGCACATTCAAATGTAAGACAGACGCATATCCCAGAGTTAAGGCAAATATTTGACAAATGTCGAGAATATCAGGTTTGTTTGAACCCAGAAAAGTGCGTTTTCATGGTCAGACAAGGCAAAATTCTAGGACACATTGTGTCAAAAAATGGAATCTCTACAGATGAAGAAAAGGTGAAGGTAATTGCAGAATTACCTAGACCAACTAATGTGAAAGAGGTACAGGCATTTATGGGCCATTGCTGATATTATAGGAGATTCATACACATGTATGCAATCATAGCCAAGCCTTTGTACTCTCTTTTAACCAACTTTGAATGGACAGATGAATGTGAGAATTCATTCAATGAACTTAAACGACGCTTCTGCTCAGCATCTATATTGACAACCCCAGATTGGAGTAAGCCATTCCATGTACATGTGGATGCATCCAATTACGCCATAGGATGTGTGTTAGCACAACCCACGAATGAAGGTAACATAGATCTCCCCATAGCTTACGCGAGCAGACAATTGAACGCAGCAGAAAGAAATTACACCACGACGGAACGAGAAGGATTAGGGATGATCTACGCAGTAAAGAAGTTTAGGCACTACTTGTTGGCAAACAAGTTCAAGTTCTTTACTGATCATCAAGCCCTATTGTACTTAGTCAACAAACCATGTAACACAGGACGATTGATACGTTGGTTTCTATTACTCATGGAGTATGATTTTGAAGTAGTAGTCAGGAAAGGAAAGAAACATCTCAAAGCTGACCACCTTTCAAGATTAACCTCAGGAGAAGCTCCTCAAGGAGTAACGGATGATCTACCAGACGCATATTTGTTTAACCTTGAGATAGCACCAGAATGGGCTAAGTCTATAGTCCCTATTCTCACATATGGACCCAAGAATCCTAGGATAAAGATCAAAGAGGGAGAGGTTACCAAGTCTCAGAGATACCAAATAATGGCAGGAAGCATATATAAACAAGATAATCAAAAGATTCTTGCTTGTTGTGTAGATGAATCAGAACATGCGAATTGGTTGCAATTAGCACACATAGGTGCCTTAAAGCAATATCATTCAAAACATCGAACATTACAGACTCTGCATAGATTAGGAGTATATTGGCCTACGATGGAAGCAGATGTCTACAGGTTGTGTAAGGAATGCAATGTTTGTTGTGAAAGACCACCAATAGAGCATGCTACGTTGTATCATGTGTCTCTTACACCAGAGTGGAGTGAACAGTTAGTGACATACTTGAGGACGAAACATTCCCTCAAGGAATGACCTTAGCTCGACAACGCAGTCTAGAGCAGGAAGCTCAAGATTATTCACTTATTGGCGATAACCTATACAAAAGAGGACGAGATGGATATCTAAGACAATGTGTTCATGAGAACGATTATCTGAGCATACTAGAGACTGCACACCAAGGTGTTGCAGGAGGTCATTTTGGACCCAATAGGATAATCAAAGCCATCCTCTTTGCAGGATTATGGTGGCCCACTCTTCACATGGATGCTCATACCTATGTAAAGAGATGTGATGTGTGCCAAAGAACTCAGTTTCCTACTCGCAGAGATGAAATGCCATTGAAACCCATGATGGGCGGACGTGCATTTTCTAAGTGGGGTATAGACTTTGTAGGACCCATAAACCCCCCTGCAAAAGGTACACATGCTGAATACATTATTGTTGCCACAGACTATCTTACGAAATGGGTAGAGGCAAAAGCCACAAAAAAGAATGATGCACACACAACTGCAAAATTCTTATTTGAAAATTTCTTTACAAGATATGGACTGCCTATAGAGTTAGTGAGCGATCGCGGAACTCACTTTCTAAACCAAGTCATTGAATATTTGTTACAGGATTTTATGGTGATTCACAAGAAATCCGCACCATATCATCCTCAGGCCAATGGTCAGGCTGAAAGCACTAATAAGATCCTTTGTAACGTACTGACGAAACTCGTGAACAACAAACGTTCAGATTGGGACAAACAGTTACACCACGCTGTTTGGGCATATCGAGTGGCCTACAAGACCGTACTCAATGCAACTCCCTTTCAGATGGTTTTTGGTCAGAATGCGGTGCTTCCTTTGGACTTCTTGATACCGACCCTTAAGGTTGCACAAGAACATCAGTGGACCGGCCATGAATTATCAGCGAGAATAATGGACTTGGAACGATTAGGAGAAACCAGGCTAAAGGCGGCAGCAGGAATATATGCAGCGAAGAAGTGACAGAAAGCATATTTTGATGCACATGTGAAAGATAAAGGCCTAAAAGAAGGAGATTTAGTTCTAGTATATACGCTAAAGCAACACGCACGTAAGTTAGAAAAGCGAGGTTATGGACCTATGATCATTAACAGACTCTCAACAAGCGGAGCAGTACAATTAGCCACTTTAGAAGGAGATATAATGCCTAATTACATTAGTGGCTTTAGAGTCAAGTTATATCAGGAACCTCTTACTGAGGATATGCTTAGACGACTCACGTTGGCAAAGAAGCGTAAGGAGGAAGAAAATAGAATACGAGCGGAAGCTCAAGCAGAAGCAATAGAACGCATTAAACGCATGAAGTTAAGAAGACAAGGACTACGGAGAGAACATTATAACCATATGGAAACTACACCCAGATATCCCATGGCCATGTGTCAAGTAAAGTCAACCACTCATCTTAGTATAGTGGACAGGAGACCATTCATTACAGTCAGGCTAGAGCACGACAACCCTTTCCAAGAGCTGAGGGCTTTAATTGACTCAGGTGCCGCGACTAGTGCGATTAGATGGTCCCACTATAAGGATTTAGGAATAGAAATGCGGCCAATTGAGGCATACCTCATAGGCCTAGGAGGCATGGAAACCCCTTGCATGGGTGAGGTGGACCTTCCTATCCTCATTAAGGATGTGACCATGACAGCGAAGCTACTAGTGTGCCATGATGACGACCTGATAGAACCCCTAATCCTTGGCCAAGATTGGCTATACGATCACTCAGTGGACCTAAATCTTAGACAAGGCTCCTTACAGATTGGAACCTTAGAACAGAAGCGAGTGATACCGCTTGACTTCCCTAACGGCATTCCGATTGAGGTTTGTAACCCTAGACCCTATGAAACGCATGCGACGGAAGACCAAAAGATCTTGGGTCAGACCAGTCACGTTACGTCTACACCAACCCACTCAGGCTTGGCTAGGGACAATTGTCAATCAGAAGGACGACAGAAGATCTTCCCTGGGGCTTCCTGCAAACTAGAAGGGGCAGCTACCCAACCGCTAGGGCAGATGAACACAATCAGCGGTCAGGTGGGTTGCATCAGCGGCCAAATGAGCACAACACCCTGCGGTGCTCATCCTTCCAAACTTGCTGCGGACTGGCCTAGATTAACGATAAATAACGAATCACTTCCTAATGGGCAGGTCACGCAAGTGTTGGATCTCCCTTCTTTTCCAAAGCAGAGCGTCCAATGGACCTCTCAAACCCAACCACGAACGAGTCAACCACAACAGAGGAACCCAGACCGACAACATCACCAGACAAGGCAAAGAAAGCAGAAGTATCAACATCACGGAACAAGTGGCACGAAACAAATATGGGTGCCAAAAGGACAGCAACCACAGGCTATTGGCAACACTACAGAAAACAGGACAAAGTTTCACCAGAAGCAGAGTCAGCATCCAAAGTCCCTTCGATCTTCTTTCCCAAGTACAAATACTCGACAGATTTGGATCGCCAAGAAATACCTTATCCATAGACCCACACCCATGCAGATTTGGGTACCCAAACAATGTATTATAGCCCAACCCTCTAGCCATGTAATATATACCCCTCAGAAACCTTTTCATCCTTCAATACCACCAAACCCGATACCGCTTTTTGTTCCTCAGAAGAAACATACCACCCACTCCAAGACTCTTAGGAAATGGATACCTAAACGTATCCAAACGTCTTCTTGTATCCCATTATCTAACAATTCTCCCACCCCGTTTAAACTCCACCCTTGTAATAATTCACCCTCAACCAAACCTTGTATAAATTCATACACCAAAACCCCACATCATGCATAATAAAAGCTCATCAAGAAATGTATGCATAATCTGAACCATGTAGGTGTCTAGAGACCTGCATTAGTTTTGCAAATAAGCATTGCATCAATCACTTCACGACACTTGGCTACACGGGTTACACATCGGTTATTGAAAGGGATTGCGGTCTCACCTTATTGGGATCATAATTAATTTCCATGCTAATGTGTTAATCTTTTGTAGCAGATCTTTTCCATTAGCTCATCAGTCATCATGCAAACCGAAGCAGGCCCATCAGAGGCTGGCCCCAGTGCACCGATGGCCACTATTGGAGAATTACTAGCGGAATCTTATCCTACGGTGCAACCACCAGAGTTTCAAGGTTTTCCAGGACCCATGCCAATCGATGATCCTCCTAGAGGATACACCGAGAAGATTCATCGTAACTCTCATTGGTTTCAAGGCCTAGCAGGACCATTAGCTGACGCTGCTTTCATATTTGAGGCCAATTTGGCATTTGATCTTCGCACATGGACCAAGTACCAGTTCTTTTCACGAGAATTTGAAGGACTGCAGAATACACAAGATCTAACGCACGTTTGGGCACGAGCGGGATTTACAGAATACTTTAGTGACCCTCTGCCTAAACCCGATTTTTACAGATGCTTTTACTTGGTAACCACCTTAACGGCTTCAGAGAACAAGGATCTACCCGGCACATTCATGTTACCATCCTTGGTAAATGATCCTCCATTTAGAAGGTTCTATTTGTCTAAAGATTTGATTCGCGCAGCTCTGAAAATACATGGAACACACACTCCAACAGAGAAAGAACAGCTAGTCCCAGAGCAGATGAAGCGTGGTGACGTAACTAAGTGGGAGGATATTTTTGCTATAACACCTGAGCTCTCTAAGCCATTATGGATATGCATGCAGCACTTTGCTTTCCCAGCTCAGGATCGTTTTACCATGCCCCATAAGAGAATCTGGTTCGGATTATACTTAGCATGTACTGGACCGCAAACGGTTGATCTAGCCAGCTGGATCATTGATCAGCTCTATTTGGCACAACATAGGTGGGAGCGAAAGAAGGTAATCAATGGATGCTGCGCCCTCACCAGGATCATATATATATGCTTGGCGTATGACTTACCAATTGAGCGTGCCATGACCAGTGAGGAACTGAAAGCATTTAAAGGCACCACTAGGAAGGCTAGAAAGTCTAGCAAAGGCAGAGCCGGAAAGCGAATGAGAGGTACTATCCCGTGCCTACAAGTCCCAAAATCACCCTCGCCACAACCATCTCCAGAGCAGTCACCAACAGCAGCCACTCCCATGGTACCACCAATTCGTATACGATTATCAAGACCAGTTACGCCGGAGGGCACCACCAGTACTGTTGCACCTCAAACAGCCACAACCACAGAACCTATCACCACAGCAGCTGAACTTCCCACCACTATTGGTGCGGAAGCTTTCTCTTTTCCAATACCCCATTTAGAACCAGGACAAGCAGAGCCACTGGACCAAACTTTTGATTTTGAGATGCCCGATGCATTCTCCAATGAATTCCAGTTTTCAGAAGGACAATTGTTTTCTCAAGAATTTGAAAGGCCTAGCTACCCTACCACACCCAGGGATCAGCCACAAGGACAGGTCGTGTCCAGCTCTGATGACGAAAGAACAGCAACCGATGACGACGAAGGAGACGACGAAGCTAGCCAGGGAACACAGGAATCCCAGGAGCATGAACAGACAGACGGCCAAGGCCAACAAACAGACACACATGGTGATACAAGTACCCATGAAGATGAAACTTACGAGGCAGCAGCTTATACACTAGCTATTAAGAAGCTGTATAGAACTATGGAAAAAGTTTGGGCACGCAAGAAGCTGACAGAGGAAGAGAGCCAAAAAATAATAGAACAAGAACTTGTCACAGGCGGATTCGAAGACGCATACATCAAAGGATTCCGCGAGTTAGTCAAATCAGTAGGCTCCAACGAAGCACTCAGGTACTTGCAAAGAAAGCCACTACCATAGTTTGACCCCCGCAGAGTACGACTACTTTCAAAGCCCGGCGAATACATTCGTGTACCAACCGGAGCACAATCTTCAAAACAAGCCAGGGAGGCACGCCTCGTCCCCGAAAGTTCGTTGGCTGTGGAAACCATCTTTGTAGATTCCCCACCCCGTGCTACAGCTGTACAAACCTCAGTAGTCAGTGAAGTACCGACCACCCCAACCGCTCCTCGCTCACCGCCCGTCCATCCAGCCTCCCCTCTTCACCCTCCTTCCCCCAGACCAACATCTTCACTCGTCGGAGGTGTTGCCGAAATCGTCTTTACGACCACTCACCCCACAATTCCCGTACCCATTAGCCCTAGTCTACCCCCACCCACACCCACCTTTCTATCCAACCCTTTCCTTCATCAATCTTTTCCATCTTTCCCAACAACTCCAAGACCCCTTTTCCCATTCCCACCACCATTAACCTTCTCCCCCGTCTCACCTCCCCGACCCACTGTAACCCCTCTTTCCCCTTTCCACCAAGCTGCTCCAGCCAGCCCCCCTGTAAATTACCCCTCAACCTTTGTAAATCCCGTATTTACACCAGCACGAGCACCCACGATCACACCCATATTCACGGTCACCGCACTAGATACGTCCACTGACATGGACATCTCACCACCCATTGCACCATCACTCACGGCACAACCATTTTTAGGCACATCACAATTTTCAACCATCACTACATCATCCACCTTCCCACCCCCATTCCCCATTCCCGTTGCATCTACACCAATTGCATCTTCATTTAGCACCCCATTAATACTATCACCCACTGTAGATAATGCATTCCGACAGATGTTCATGTGTATGACGCAAGTAAGAGATGAGTTCACATCTCTTGGTGATAATTATCAGCAGCTGCAGAGGACAACCAATGACTTACAGTCGCAGCTTAATTTATTGTCTATTGAGAATGCCTCTCTGAACACCCGATACCAGGAATTACGCGAGGCATATCACAAATTGGAACTAGAAAGCAAAGAGAAGACCAAGGAAGCCACTGCTGACCTGGATAATTTATTAAGAGCCCAGACAGTCCGCAATGCAACTCTAACACGAAATATGGGCTTACTACGAAGACACCTAGCAGCTGCCAAGGAAGAAAACCAGCGCTTACAAGATCAGAACCGAGAAAACTTAGAAGCAGCGCTCGACCACCCAGACCAACCACTCAGTCCTAGCAGGTTCAAAGCCATTCCTTCAGACTCGATGAGGATGCTGCTAGACGATCATGTAAGATTACTAGATGAATAGGACCGCATGAACGAGGAGTTACAGAAACTCAAAGAAGATCACAAATTACTCCAGTTACGAGAACCGGCACACCAAGACATACCAGCACCTGTGGACCCCTCTCCTGACATCTTAGAGGAACTCAACGCATTAAGGGCCCAGGTATCGACCCTTGAATCAAGGATTGCAGTATATGAAGCGCCACCAAGGCCAGATTCCCCACCTGAGCTTCCAGTTGAGGAAGAAACGGTCACCATCCCGGTGGAGGAAACGTTTGAGGAAGCGTACGAGCCACAACCCATCCCAGGCGGACGCGTCACGGCCGAAGGCTAGATGACGTACGAACTTCCGACCCTCGCATGGATGAAGACTATTGAGGAACTTGGAACAACGCACTCAGCTAGAGTAGAGGCACAATTACATGCCATGGCAATGATAGAAGAAAGAATATTACAGTCTCCATTCTTTGCTCATTTGGCCCTGCGACGATACATATCTGGGCATGAGCTACAGTATAAACCGTATTTCATGTTAATGGCCGAATACCAATTAGCCATTGAGAAAGAGACAGGTAAGAAACCATCGCATGCAACTCAATTCGAGGCGGCTGATTTGCCACTAGATGCACAGAAAGGAAGGATCTATCAACCAGAGTGGCGAAAAGATTTACTACAGCAGTATCCAGAGATGATGAGTACATGGGTAAAGGCACCTTTGCATTTGAAGTACAATCCATGTTGGGGACCAGTGCCACGACGCCGCTCCTGGACTGCCTTTGCTATTAAGGTACAAAACAATAAGCAGTGCCAAGACTGGTTGAATTACCCCTATTTTAAGCCACCCATTGAGTTACCAACTGTTGGCTACATGATGGCTACAATTCGCCACTGGCTCCCTAGATTAAAGCATATGGACAATATAGCGGCGCAGATGACTGTCAAAATTTTTGACATGATGCAAATGATTTTTAAAGTCTTCCGACGCGTCAAGGCACCCCATGTCAACACCCCGGGCTTTGAGCATGGCAATTTCGATCTGGTATATGATATGAGTACAACGCCATCGCTACGGGTGTGTTATGCCTGGCATTGCAGAATAAAGTACCTACCGGCGTGCTACAAGCAGACATTCGAAGAGATGTTCACAACCGGCTTCTGGGAATACCATTCAGAGGTATTCATAAGCAGGCCTACACATTTATTACAATTATTTGCCTGTGAACGAATGGTTTATTCCACACACTATCAGCTCCCGCCACCGGAAGAACCACAACCAATAGACTGGGAGAAACTCGAGGCCGACCTGGCTCGAGGCATTCGTATCTCCGAGCACACCCTCGCTCAAGACCTCCTACAGAACTATATCCGGCAGACCTCACAACAAGGTTCTGTCAAGGACGACAGAAGCGAGAGGGAGGGGGCTGTTGGAAGCAGCCAGAGGCACAGACGACACGGAAGCATGTAACGACAAAGCAGGGAGCCAGTCAAATCGTTTTTCAAATAAATTATGTTTTCAAATACTTTCCAAAAACCTCCAACAGTGATTTTTATCACTATTGTAACATATGTAACATAGAAAACCCCATTTTGTAATACATAGCTCCATTTTGTGCAAGCCGAGGAGTCCTCGAGCTTGAGGAGCTTAGGTAGAACAAGCGTATCAATTTTCGTTATTTTTAGACATCGTTTACCCTTCCAAATAGCATCTAGGACCTAATTTTTAACTATGCCGGTCACTAGATGTGAAACCGGTCAAAACTAGTCTAGAAACTATAAAAAGAGCTAGAGAGCTCATTTTTGAGGTTAACTTGTTGGAGTAGAGAAGAGCTTAGAGCTATTTTGAGCTTGTAATAGTGTTCTTGAGTAATAGAGTTGATTTCTCACCTTCCATTGCATCTTGCTTGTCTCTTCGTAGTGTGTGTGTATGTGTGTGTGCATTTCTATGCTTCTCACCTTCACTCTCACTCCATCTCACATTCACGATCTTCATATCACTCCTATCTCTTCCGCGGATTGACATTAAGGAGGTGGAGCTTCTTAACGTGGTTCTCACCATTGTGCTAGAGCAACACCAACAAATGAGTGCAACAGGTTCTTGAACTTGAAGTCCTATCTGATACAAGTCCAATTGAAATAAAACTTCTTGTTTAAAGAGTGATGAAAGTCTAGATTCTTTTGATCCTTGGAATGTCCTCCATTTTTTGCCATTGTGCCACTTTAGGTCCTAATTGGGGAGGAGGAGGATCCTAATTGGGGAGGAGGTGGGTCTTTGATTCGTCCATGTCCTCAAACTTGATCTAATTTTTTTTAACCCTAGTTCGAGAGATGTTTCCACGTACAAAAACCTTTATTCTAGAGCCTCTTAGCTCTCTTGAGATTCTCATTATCCACTCTTATCATATCCATAATTGGGTACCAAATAGAAACGTGTTATCAAATGCTAGTAGCCCACTTCGATTCATCATTGATGGAACATAAGGGTTTCATCTTATTCCATCCTTTCCACATGGAGCACACCAGATCCAAATCCTTGGGGACAACCAAGAAAGGAGAGTACAACAGGGTGACTAGATCTCTCTCTTTCCATCTGGGGATCCTAGTGAGATAGAGAACGTTGTTGTTTTTTAATATAAGCTTGGACCAAGAAGCTTCCTTATTACACCAAGATTTGACTATCCATTTGGCCATAAGCTCATTGGCCAAGGCATCCACATCCAATATGCCTAGATTGTCCAAGTCCTTTGGGCTAGAGTAGATTTCCCATTTAATCTTCGGCACACCTTTTCTATTGGAATCCCATATCCATAGGAAATAACTACAAATCCTTTCCATTTTTTGCAACTCCTTGTTGTTCAATCACCAACAAGCGAATGTGGGATTTCTATTGGAATCCCACATCCATTGGAAATATCTACAAATCCTTTCTATTTTTTGCAACTCCTTGTTGTTCAATCACCAAGGAAGTAGGTGATAGAGATTTCATGCATCTCGACATTCAATATTGAAGGAGGATAGTACGTAAGATAACTTTCACTTCAGTTATAGTAAACGTTATGGACTTGAAAAGACTCAACCTTGTGGAGATTGCTAACTAGATATGTGTGATGGTGGGACCTGCAATCTGCTATGCTCCCTCTATACAATTCTTATGGAGCCCTTTCATTACTTTCTACAATGTAGCACCTTCCCTTCATATCCCTTTTAAGCTCTAAGAAGGAAAACCTATATGAAAGGACCTAAGGACCTGCATCATTGTGATTGTTCTTCTTGCGATCAAGGTGCCACTTGTGATCACTAGTGCCGTTATCAAGTGACTTCTAATTTTCTATTAATTTAATGGTGAAATTATTGTTCTCCTGTTGAGGTTCATTTGCTTTCAGTAGGTACTTGCCAAACTTAATTAACATTTTCTATCTATTGATTATATGTGCTTGGTTTTTCTCTTTTAGTGTTATCGACTAGTACCATTATGATGTGCCATACTTATCACAAGATACAAATCAACCATATTACTCACCAAATGCCTCGAGGTAAGCACTATTTTGAAAGAGTGCTACATATTACACCTTATGTAAGTTTTATTACATGAATATGAAATTAGGGGTCCCTAGCTTAATACGAGCTGGATATGGATTGTTCGCCAACGGCTTCTTGTATTGTAGCTAAGTGAAAGATGAAGTGATAACCTTAGGATTCGATCCAAAGAAATCCGATAATGAAAAATAATTAAGGATGCTCCATGAGAAATTACACCCTGCCCTTCATCTTTCTTGTTTGTGATTCTCTCCTAAACTATTCTCTTCTCTTTCACTTCTCAATCTTGATGCTATGGGTGGATATGATCTGTATCTTCACAGATGTAGATGCTTCAAGAATAAACTCAAACAAGTTATTTCTTTCCTAGACATGTAGTTTATTGAAATACATATAGGAGAATAATTATCAATCAACCTTAATTCTTTCTTTTGAAAGAGCAATTCCATTTGCTTTGATAAAAGAAGTAATGTGTCTTAAGAAATGGCACTTGGCCAAAAATCAAAGATACCAACAATATAGTAGAAAAAGAATGAAAATGAAGCCATAACTTTATCACAATGTTCATAAAGGGATGAAATATCTTTGCCAAAACATTAATAAAAGAAGGCTCATTGATAACTTAACTCTTTAATGAAGAGAAAAAAAATCATCCAAAAAAGAGTATAAGTACAAGGTAAACCCACAATCAAGAAGAAAAAGATTTTGAATACCTTTCATATATTTAGAGAGCTCCCTGCATTTCTTGGCTTTATACTCTAAGAAACAAGTTGAAACTGAAATGCAAACTCCAACTAGGTGATGAGAAAATAATTTTGAAGCTATAATCGACATTTGGAATCGAAGGAGATGAAGTATTCATATCTATATATATTATGATAAAGTAACTTACAACAACAAGATCAAGCTAAGACTAAAGTTCTTTAAGGAATTAGGAAGCATACGAGCTTAGCCTAGTGATTAAGTGTAACAAATTTGAAGAAGGAGGTCTTAGGTTCAATCCTCATGAGTAGTGTGGGAGGGTGTGTTGCATGGAGCATTGAAGAACAGCAAAATAAAAGCAAAAAGGAGCTACCAAGCAAAGAAGGAGCTAATGATAAATCAATTTTTTTCAAACGAATTCATCATTACTTATCAACAAAGACCACTTTGATGAATAACAAGCCTTGTTAAATGCACTAAAGGAGTCCTTTAGTTGCATAATCCCAACCATGTAAAATACTCTGTAATATTTTTGCTTTAGGACTAATTTTTAGAAGGGCTTGTCCATTTGTGTGAAAGGAGCTAATTAAGGGCAATGTATATAAGTCAAAATCTTCTCATTTTGTAGAGCTTCTTGTCATTTGGAAGGTAGAACTAATTCGGAGAAGTGCAATCCTATAACTCCTCCTTCTTGACCTCTTTTATCCTTCTTCATGAGTTTTTATGCATGTCTATGGCATGGAATGCATGCCTAGGTAAGCTTTTTACCACTTCCCCCTCTTTTTCATCATTCTCTCGTGTATTCTAGGTGTTAGGAGCGTGAGAGTGTATTATTTAGTTAATTCCCAACACCTATTTTTTTGGCCATAACTTTGCACAAGCCCAATGGAAGCATCTCATTGAGAGCTTCAAAAAGAACCCATTGTTAACTATATTTCGATATTTGAGCTAGGAGATATGGTCATTTTTGTATCAACTACTATGTGTGTGTTAGATTGCATGACTAAGTGAGTAAGAGATGGTGTGAGTGCATGTTTACTTGCCTTGGGTGCTTCTTTGTTCATTCCATGTGTTAACCACCATTAAGTACATGCTTCTATGATCCTAGCTGGTCAGCTCTTAGTTTGACAATTTAGTGTGTTTAGGACAGCCCACCACTTGGTTATTCTAGTAGGACATGATTGCTACTTGGGATCACTTGTCGATGAGTGCTACACATTTTTTGTGCCGTTGTCGAGGACGTGCCTATGTCAGAGTACTTGTGTGATGGTTATGTTAGCGGCCGCCGGATTGGAAGATTGTATAACGGAAATCTTGCTTCACACGTGCAAAAGGTTGTTACGCAGGCACGATGTATTCTTTTATATAAAGCAATGAAAAGAAAGACGCGCGAGAGAGACGGTTTGTGGAATCACCAGACTGTTCGTCTGGGGGATTGCCTGAACGTTGCTGTAGCGCTGTTGTCTAATTTCTGCGTGTGTTTTGTTACCTATCAATCTCTGTTGAGGTTGCGAGTTCTATTTACATCTAATAGATCGTGAACTGTTGTCTGAGTAAGTTGTTTGTGAATCTCTATTGGGTTATGGTGTTAGTCCGCGCATTGTGTGTTACCCCTTCTTGGAATGTTCTGCCAGTGGTTGGTGAAGTCTGATGCAACTGTGGTAGCGTTCTGGTATTCAGATCTGTACGGTGTTGTCTGCAGTGTTGGAATTTGTCTTCATATGGTAAATTTAAGTACAGTAAGGGTCTTCTAAGTTGCGCACTCAGTTTTCAGTACAGTGTGTTTGACTATCGAGTTCTTTGTGTCTACGGTGTTTTGTGTGAAGGTTGAACAAATACTCTTGTTTCCGGTATTTCCAGTAAGTTTATGTGTATATGCAACATAGCATCTTAGCGTATTCGGTGCATGTGGTTGAGCTAAGACTGTGAACGGAAATGTCTAAGTACAGCAGATTTTGTTAGAGCTCTCAACAGTAGTATATTGCTGAGCAGTGAGTTTGGGAACTAAGTACAGGGCCTCTGTATAACAGACCCCTTCCACTCCCAAGAACCCAAGAATCACTTAAACGCACTTCTGATAGTTAGAAGGAAGCAACAGCGTTTAACACTGGTGCTGTCTGTGGGAAGGTGGCAACAGATCAGATTGTTGCAAACCTATTATGGAAACGTGACTGTAAATTTTTTCGTCAGTAATAGTACGTGATTAGTACAAAAGATGAATCATGCCGGTTACTCGATCCGGTGAAACGTATCCAAAGAACCGCCAGCCTGGGGTACTTAATTTCCTAAAAACAACTCCGGGAGGTAGAAGTACAACTAGGTCTAACCCAGTTGTCAAGAAAGTAAAGAACGTTAGTAGTGATTCTGGTCATATTCCGGTGGAACGTGCCACGCCTCTGGTAAATTTCGGTACTATTTCGGCACAGTCTGTCGAAGATATAGTAACTCCAGAATCTACCAGGACGCAGCCTGAAGTTAGTTTAACAACATTGGGTAAAGATTCAAATTTGTTTACGACTAGAAACACTTTAGCCAAGGAAATTAGCGAAGGCGAAAAAGCACCTTGTTTTGGCGAAAATTCGACACATTACGGTGATATTTCGGTAACAGTTACTGAAAGACTGTAGTTTTCCGGCGACGGTTTACCATTTCTTGGTGAATCTTCAGTCTAGTCACCGCTATTGGGAGTAAGCTTCCCTACATTTGACATCAAGAAGGAAGGTAGCTTGTTCGAAACCGAGATTCGAAACATAATGAACAAGATTATCAAACCGGAAAGTGCACAGTCCGACGATACAGATTTCGATAGTTCAGATATTCAGCCCCGGGATACAAAAGATAGTCACAATACACCCATCAGAGCCATGAACGGGCAACAACAACAGCAGCAACAACAACAACAGCAGCAACAACAACAACAACAGCAGCAACAACAACAGCAGCAACAACAACAACAGCTATGCCCACCAAGGCCGACTCCGACAGGAGTAGCGTACACCAAATTTGGTGGATTCCCAAGAGATGACCCAGATGCTCATGTGCGCACATTTGAGATTAGCTACGTAGTACTCAACCACCCACCTGATCTGGCGTATAAGGCTATTGTTTTCCAATCGACATTGGTCAACGAAGCAGCTAGATGGCTTACAGAATATGATATTAACCATTTCGACACTTATGAAGCAGTAAGAGATGCCTTTTTGCAGAGATTCAGGCTAAAGAAGAATCCAGCCAAAATTTTTGACTACCTGCAAAACAATAGACAGAAGATAAATCAAACAGTACAGGAATATGCCACGCTATTCAGGACTCATTTGAGGCAGTTACCACCAGCACATGCCAACCTACCGGATGACGTTATTACTCAATGGTTCATCAATGGCTTGACTCCACAACTTAAACAGATTATGATCATACGTTGTGTAGGAGCTATGACGCTAGATGCAGTAATTGTGATGGCTTTGCAGTTGGAAAACAAGGTTGGAGGATTTACAGAAGATCTGGAGTGGTTAAAAGCAAATAAAAATGTCGCCGAAGACCCGACCAGATAGATGTACTGCACCACATGCAAGAATTCATGCCATACTAGTGCCACTTGTGCACTTAATCAGTTGTTTTGTGCTATCTGTAACACTACTGGACACACCATCGAAAACTGCGCATATAACGCCAAAGTGCAGGGAACAGTGACTGTCAATGCAATTATACAGGAACCAGGGCAGCCAGCAAATCATTATGTACCTCCGCAAATGAGAAACAACCAGCAACAAGGGTATCGAAATTACAGAGGACAGAGAAATAATAACTACAACGCAAACCGCTGGCAGGCCGGACCAGCACCAGAAAATCCCAATTTGCCACCACCGCGCTGTCATTTCTATGGTGAATTTGGTCACATTAGAAGATTTTGTAAGGATGCAGCTGAGTATGATCAGAGGAAAAAAGAATGTCAAAACCCAATGGCTAATATGGTACAAATCACACCAGTAGAAACGCACGCTGCAGTAATTCAGACCCGCTCCGGTAAACAACTGCAACCAGCAACAGAAATATTTGAACCAGGCATACGTGAACAACAAAGGATGTATGATAAAGTTAGTCAATGGACCACCGCAGAACCTCCAGTCTTCCTAGATCCTATTCCAGTAACCCAGAATCCGTCAACCGAAGAAGGAACACAACAACAGCATTCCAATTCAACAGCAGGCACATCATCTTCAGCAGGCGCATCATCTTCAAAATTTGTGGAAAATACAATCCAATCACAAAAGGCCTGAGAAATTTTATCTAAAGCATCTATCACTCTTCCTCTGGGCCAATTACTTGCACTAGTACCGGGAGTTCGACAGCAATTCCAACAACAGTTCAGTCCTGTGCCTTCTTGCATTCCAGCGACAGCAACAGTGCAACCAGAACCTGATTCTATGGTCGATCATTCAGTTCCTTTGATTATGGTATGGTATAAAAATCATAAAATCACACAGGTACTAATTGATGGAGGATCTGGTGTCAACATTGCTACTGCTGCACTGTGTAAAAGGTTAGGGTGGACCGAAATCGAACCAGTTCAGTTTTTTGTCAGAATGGCCGATCAATCAAGGGTCCATCCCATAGGACTTGTACGAAATGTACCAATCACTTTACAAGGTACAACATTTAAAATGACCTTTGTCATACTAGATTTACCGGAATCCACTCTTGATTATAATCTCCTTTTCGGCCGACCTTGGCTGAAGCACGCTAAGGTGATATAGGATTGGTCTGCACAAGAACTCACTTTCAAGGATAATAATCGTAATAACGTTGTAAAATTAGATGCTATACAAACTTGCGAGTTGCATGCTAGACCGTATTTTGCAGAACCAGTCCATATGCTAGATGGGTTGTCAGATGATGAAGAAGAAGAGTTTTTAAAGAACAATATTGATTTGATCTCCTTAGGAACTGTGGATCTACAATCTGTTGTAGATAACTGGAATACCGCAGTTTGTACGATGATGTCTGTAACAGAAGAAGATAACAAAGAAGATATTGCTGCTACAGATGACGCTAAATTGCAACAACTTTTTAAGCCAGTCGACGATGCAGAGAAGCCCCGACAATTTTACGTCCCAGAGGATCAATTGGTAACTTATAATTTAGGAGACGAAGACCATCCACGTCCTGTCAAGATTGGTAACTTCTGATGTATTTGCATGGGATTACAAAGATATGAAGGGTTTAGATCCACACATCTATCAACATAGGGTCATGCTGAAGCCGGAAGCAAAACCACTTAAGCAACCCAGCTACCGGATGAATCCAAACTATGCATCACAGGTAAAGGCAGAACTTGATAGGCTACTCAAAGTCGGATTTATTGTACTAGTAGAGCATGCTGAATGGATCTCACCAATTGTTATTGTCCCTAAAAAGAATAAGCAGTTACGAATATGTGTAGATTATCGGAAACTAAACGCAGCTATAGTGCTTGATCCATTTCCGCTACCTTTTCTTGACACAATGCTCGATAGAGTAGCAGGACATGAAATGTATTCATTTTTAGATGGGTACAGTGGATATAATCAAGTTAGAATGGCTGAACAGGATATACCAAAAACGGCCTTCATAACCAACTGGGGCGTGTGCGCATGTACTGTTATGTGGTTTGGCTTAAGAAATGCCCCTAGCACTTTTCAAAGATGCATGCAAGAAATATTCTCCCCGTATCTTACATCATTTATGCAAGTTTATCTTGATGATTTTTTGTTATTTGGCAAGATGGTAGCACACTTGTTCCATTTACGGTGTTGCTTTGAAAAGTGCAGAGAATACAGACTCTGTTTGAACCCAAACAAATCTGTGTTTGCGGTTTCATGTGGAAAGCTACTTGGCCACATTGTATCTGCACAAGGTATACAGGTGGATCGAGATAAAATTTCAGCTGTGTTAGAAGCTCCTGTGCCCACTACACCGAAGGAAGTAATTCGCTTCATGGGCCAAGTAAGATGGCATGGACGACACTTACGATGGCTTGCTCACTTGGCAATACCACTGAACAGATTAATCACCAAGACTCCTTGATAGTTTGAGTGGACTCAGGAATGTCAGATACCATTTGATCGTTTAAAGTGTTTATTAACACAAGTTCCCATCTTACAGCCTCCCGACTGGGATCACCCCTTTCATGTATTTGTTGATGCTTCAGATATAGCAATTGGCAGCGTTCTAATGCAACAAACCGATAAGTGGTTCAGGCCAGTGTACTATGCAAGTCGAAGATTGGCCCCTGCTGAAAAGAATTACTCTGTAACAGAAAGAGAATGTCTAGGTCTAGTATATTCTCCCAAGAAATTCAGGCATTATTTGTTGGGCCGTAGATTTACTTTTCATGTAGATCATGCTGCACTTGTCTATCTAGTTCGGCAACAGCATCTAGGAGGACGATTAGCACGATGGGTCATGCTTTTACAAGAGTTTGACTACGAAGTTATTCATCGACCAGGCAGTTCACATGCCTTAGCAGATTTTCTCTCTCGCTTAGATTCCGGTCAAGCTCCGGTAGGTATAGATGACACAACTCCGGCGATTTATGTCTCTGAACCAACGAATGATGAAATTACAGACCCACCTATACCATCTACATATTATGATCATATCTTAACCTTCCTCACTGATGGATGCCTTCCATCTCAGACTTCTACGACAATACGCAGGAAAACTGCAGTTTTTAGCCGCCGATTTCGGTTGATTGCTGGAGAATTATACTATATAGATCACACTGGAGTTTTACTTCGTTGTATTCCACCACATGCAGTTAACTTAGTCATTAATTTGGCTCACTCAATTCCTTCCGGTGGCCATTTTGCTACAGACTTAACACACCGGAAAATTCTGCAAAGTGGTCTCTGGTGGCCTACTATGTACAGGGATGTATCACAGTTTGTCAAACAATGTGATGGTTGTCAGAGATCTGGACAGCCCCTGCAACGTCATCTTTTTCCTTTGCAACCTATCTTGCCATTAGAGCCTTTTCAGAAGTGGGGTCTAGATTTCATTGGCCCTTTTACACCACCAACAATCCTCAGTAATAACCGTTATATTTTGACATGTACTGATTATGCTACCAGATGGGCAGAAGCCAGGGCTTTACGGTCTGCCACAGCTATTGCGATAGCTAAGTGTCTACTGAAGGATGTCTTTCCACGTTTTGGCTTACCACTAGAAATCGTTACAGATCAAGGCACTCATTTTGTCAACAATTTAATGAAAGTACTCACACATTCGTTTCAGGTCACACATAAATTTAGTTCACCATATTATCCTCGTGCAAATGGTTTGGCTGAGAGTACAAACAAAACTTTGTTGAATATGCTTCGGAAACTCATTTTAAAAGCACCGGAAAGATGGGATCAATTGCTACCTGCAGTATTATGGGCATATCAGACTACATACAAGGTAACAACAGGATTAACCCCTTTCAAACTAGCTTATGGATTAGAAGCAATAGCACCGATGGAGATAGTTATACCAAGCTTACGAGTAGCAATCGCTCAGAAACTGCTACCTGAAGACTCACTGTCATTTCGGTTGGATACACTCAGAGAATTAGACGAGCATCGATGGCACAGATTTTTGACTATGCAGAAAGTACAGCTAAGATAAGCTCGAACATATGATCGATATCTAAAGACTCCAATTTTTACGGTGGGACAACTTGTACTCTTTTACAATGCAAAGTCGAATCGCTCTGCTGGCAAATTCAAATTACGATGGTTTGGTCCCTACCGGATTTCTGAACAAGTGGGCCCAGGAACTTTTCGATTGAGTACGTTGACCGGAATCCCTCTTTCAAAAGTCATCAACGGTTCGAAGCTGCGGCCGTATCAACACACATCTAACCCGCACTGAAACATTTTGTAGTTGGCCGCGTCTTTTGGCGTTCACTTTTCTTTTCTTTTCTTTTCTTTTATTTTGCGTGCTTAATAAAATAAATCTGTAAATATCCGCGTTTTGATACCTAAATATGTCCACAGCTCCCTGCCCTTTCTAGCTACTCATGCATGCACACCGAAGTTAAGAATTATAATTTCAATACCGTGTGATGATTAGTCATCCTTCATTGCTCTCCCCTAACACATCTACTTAACCTTTTCTGTTTCACCGAAAATCGCTATTGTGTTTGTGTGATTTGTGCTCTGTGTGCTTACCCTGTGCTCTGTGTGCTTGTGCTTAGTGTCTTCGTGTGCGCCATGGAAGCTTTGGCTAACTATGCCGCCTTCCGTGATGGACTCCCTACAGACGTTGGAGAGTTCCTGCGCATTCGTGGGTTATCCAACTTCGTTGAACTGCCTTGGCATTCAGTGGAGTCCCACCCATTCTTCGCCCAAATCATCTCCGCCATCACCAACACACCTGCCACCGAGCAGAGTTGGCCGATCACCTCCCTCCCATCCTGTACACTTATCACATTCCAAGCTTTTGCAGAAGCCTTTAGATTGCCTTCGCAAGGTTGGGAAAATGGCCCGAGTCTACCAGTCACTAGAATGGTAGAGTTATTTCCTAGGTATTCATCAAATGAGTATGCGATTCTCTGTCAACCGGAACCAGAAAGATCAGCCCTCCACTTCTTAGTAGCCATTCTCAACCTACAGAAACGCACCTATGGAATATCCCGCCCCTTCTACTCCGCCATAGAATTAGCTGCGCAAGAACTAGTCAACTTCGCATCCTTCTTCTTCCACCGCATTCACCGAGAGTGCGTATCCATTATTAAACAGGCGACCAAGGGAGGCATGCCAAGGTCCAGATTGCCGCACATCCTGTCATTCCTTTTTTCGGCGATACTTGCAGCACAACCACCACCCCGAGGGCCTATTCTTCGACATGAAGAATCTGTACAACTATGGGACGATGAGGAAGAAGATGAAGAGGAGCTAAACCAACTATTCCGCAGAAAGAGGATGAGAATCAGTTCTTCAGAGAGTGAAGCACAAGGATCTGCCGAAGGAAACAAAGATGACGACAAAGAAGAAGCAAAACAGGATGAAGAAACATTCCACGACACCACAACATCGATGCAACATGAATCCTCTGCACAATCATCTTCCCAGGAGCAACAAGAACAAGAAAATCATACTGAAGCTGACACAAACTCTACCGAAGAAGCATCACAACAACAGTCTGAAAGGGAACAACAAGTAGATGAAGAACAAGTTACTAAAGAAGCATTCGAAAGGTTGCTTAAGGCGGTTGAGTCCACAGTCGCAGACACTGCACAATAAAACGTAGATAAGGTAACATCTCAGACTTCCCTTCCCACTCCCCCACCGGAACCACCAATCGACCCCATTATCCCCATCCAACCCAACGAAACCACTGATTCTTCATCCTCATCCCTCAACTACTCTCCACCGAACTCCCAACAACTGCTCACCGCCTCCTCATCCCAACCACGACCTCAGCTGCCACTTCCGTCGATTCCCGTAATTTCTGATTTGGCCAACATGGGTCAATTACTCATTAACCTATCACAACAACTGCCAATCCAAATGAAAGAAGCCACAGACAGCATCCACATTGAGCTACAACACAAGGTGAACGTTCTAGAAGCAGACATCACGCCACTACAAGAAGAGATAGATGCAGTTAAAGCCGAAAACCATCAGCTCAACTCACAGATTGCCAATCTCGAAGCTCAACTTGCAGAACAACAGACAATTACCAATCAGAGAGATGTGGCCGTGGCGGAACTCACAAAGAAAGAAGAATTATTACAGATTGCAAATGAAGAAATCAGTAAAATGAAGCAAGATATCCAGGACAAAGAAGATGCAAGGATCGCCTTAGGAAACTTGCTCGAAGAAACCAGAATTCAGCTACAAGAATTAGTGCAGCAAAACCAAGAACAGTAGAGGCAGGATAAAAGAACAGAAGAAGAACTTCAGAGAACCAATGAAAATTTAGCAGATGTTAACAATATGCTCAAACATTACTTAACCAAGGAAGCGCAGACACAGAAACTAATTGCAGATCTCAGACACGAAAAAGAATCATATACAAGAACAGTAAACTTTCAGATTCAAGAAATCGAAAGAAGAGAAAATCAACTGGAAAATCAGAAGGAAAGAGTACAGAAGATGGAGCAACAGATTGCCAAAATGAAGACATCCAGAGATGCGACGCTGGCAAACGAGTTTTATTTACAAGAAGCCTTTCTGCAGACCCAAGCAGAAATTTTGCTCAATGAAGCCATAGCTCTAAGTTCGATACGAATAGATGCACAGTTAATAGAATCGGACACCCTAAAATAGTTATTAGAAACCCTAAAGAAAAAGATCCCCCGCACCTTTAGATTAGCTAGAAATATGTACTTAGAAGGTATTGTCGATGACCAATAGTTTTGTAAAACCTGCGGGTTCGAGTCCACCGTGCATGCTAGAGTGTCAGCGGCCGCCGGATTGGAAGATTGTATAACGGAAATCTTGCTTCACACGTGCAAAAGGTTGTTACGCAGGCACGATGTATTCTTTTATATAAAGCAATGAAAAGAAAGACGCGCGAGAGAGACGGTTCGTGGAATCACCCGACTGTTCGTCTGGGGGATTGCCTGAACGTTGCTATAGCGCTATTGTCTAATTTCTGCGTACTCTGATTGTACTGTGTGTATCTGTGTTTTGTTACCTATCGATCTCTGTTGAGGTTGCGAGTTCTATTTACATCTAATAGATCGTGAATTGTTGTCTGAGTAAGTTGTTTGTGAATCTCTATTGGGTTATGGTGTTAGTCCGCGCATTGTGTGTTACCCCTTCTTGGAATGTTCTGCCAGTGGTTGGTGAAGTCTGATGCAACTCTGGTAGCGTTCTGGTATTCAGATCTGTACGGTGTTGTCTGCAGTGTTGGAATCTGTCTTCATACAGTAAAGTTAAGTACAGTAAGGGTCTTCTAAGTTGCGCACTAAGTTTTCAGTACGGTGTGTTTGACTATCGAGTTCTTTGTGTCTATGGTGTTTTCTGTGAAGGTTGAACGAATACTCTTGTTTCCGGTATTTCCAGTAAGTTTATGTGTATATGCAACATAGCATCTTAGCGTATTCAGTGCACGTGGTTGAGCTAAGACTATGAACGGAAATGTCTAAGTACAGCAGATTTTGTTAGAGCTCTCAGCAGTAGTATATTGTTGAGCAGTGAGTTTGGGAACTAAGTACAGGGCCTCTTTATAATAGACCCCTTCCACTCCCAAGAACCCAAGAATCACTTAAACGCACTTCTGATAGTTAGAAGGAAGCAACAGCGTTTAACAGTTAGAGCGCTTTTGTGGAGTAGATGTGCACGAAAGATAATATGGACTAGAAGCTCATTTCATTTTTTCACTTGCCATACACCTAGCTAATTAGTTTGGCGTGTAGGAATTTTTTTGAGGGTTAGTTTAGTTAGGACCATAGCAGAGTAGAGTGAGTTGATGATAGTAGGTTAGATTTACTATCACATGTACACATCTCCAACGACCCAAGTACTTCTCATTTGAGTGTGCACTATTTGAGTGTGCGAGAGTAGCATATGTGGCTTGCTACTCTCTCATAATCAAATTGCATGTGTGGCTTGCTCATGGCTCAAAGGAGGTGAAAACTGAGGCTTAGCATCTTCAAGGTAAGCACTACAAGCATCTTCATTCATTTAGTCTAAGAAAACGTTTGAAAAAGAGTATGGAATGAAACCCTAGGGTTATTAATCATATTTTAATTTTGTATGGATCCTTTTGAGCAACATCTATTTGGTACCAAAGTTCCCCAAGAATGGTGCCTCTACCTTAAGAGGTCAAGTGTGTGTGTCTTTCCAAATTCATTGGACTCTCAAAAAAAAAACATCTGTTTGGTATCACCAATACCATTTTGGTGTCACACATCTAGTCGGTATCATCGATACCATTGTGGTATCGTGATACTTACTTGATATCATCGATACTGCTAAGGTATTGTGGTGCTTACTTGATATCACTGGTACCATTGTGGTATTGTAATGCTTACTTGATATCATTGATACCATTGTGATATCACAATACTTGATATCCCTGATACTATTGTGGTATTCATAATGCTTACTTGGTATCACCCATACCATTGGTGGTATTGTGACACTATGGTATCATCAAGGTGGTGTCCTGACGTTTGGCAAGTGTCCAACACTTCTCAACTATTGTTTTCTCAAGTGTCATCCAAAGATTTGAGGGGCTAAAAGGCGCATCTTTAGAGGAAAAATTGAGACCATTTACAACATACAGAGGTTCTTGAATGATCCTCTTATCTTGTTTTGACCGCTAGAAACTTGATTCGACATAAATTTTCACTCAAATTTCCAATCTTTTGAGCTCTAGAGCTCATTGAAAAGCTCCTTTTGAATCCCAAACAATGAAAAGTGCTTTGTTTTACATACATTGATTTTAAGATATACCTTTTTTAAGTTGACTTTCTTTTGAGAGTGGGCAATCTAAGGAGCTTCCAACAAAATTGTGCAAGTGCTAAGGGGCTACCAAGACCACCAAAAGGGTTGAAACAACCATGGGAAATATCACATGCCGCTAAGCTACTAAGTTAGTTGGCACTAAAGGGAAGGCAATCAACACAATGGTAAAGGGTGTGTTTTCACTTCGATTGGAAGAACATAGAAAGTTTATAAATTGTGATTGACATATAAACTAACACCTATTCCTACATCACTTAAGGTCTACTAGAGTACTTGAAAGTGATCTCACCTACTAAGAGCACCATCAATAGAAGCATAAAAACCTTAAACTTAGACTTTTATAGTTAGTTGGATTTGGAGTTTGGAGAGATGGTAACTTTTGCAAACGTGCATAGATCTAAGATGTGTGGAAACTATGTCTACCATAGAGGGGGAGTACCGCACCTCCTTACAATTTGTCTCCACAAAATCTCATGGTGCTTTTTTCTACATAGATGGACTCAATCGATCTTTAGTAAAACTTTGAGACACTCAAGGGAATAAGGTAATACATAGACTTGAAGTTATGTTTGAGGGAGGTTTTTACATAGAGAAGATGGGGAAGCTTTACACGGTAACTGATCATCTAGAGAAAATCAATGAATTTGGGCAACTTCTGGAAGATGAGACACTTTCCAACCCTGGGGATAATGAAGAACCAATCACCACACCTAGGGGAAATTCAGTAGTAGTAAGAGCCTAGAGGGAAGTTAATATTCCTCAAGATGAAGATCTAGTAGATCTATACTTGATTGAGGGCACAAACAAGGTCTTGTGGGTTGACCCTCATTGCATTGGGATTGGCCCAAACTATTGGGAATCAAACTCACAACCTCCCCAATAGGAGTACGATGGGCTAACCACTTGCCCCAAAAGCCATGGTTGATGATTACTTCCTAATTGTCTCTCTTAAGGTGTGGTTCATCCACATCTTGCTAGGATTGTGTGACATTCCTTCGCCCTTAGATTGTGCATAGTCCTCAATGATCACTTGCTGACCTTCTGTCTAGCTTGGGAGGACCCTTCCCAAGGTTGAGTGCCTCCACTAACCTCAAATTCCAACACATAGAACTATTTTGGACCTATCCAACCCTCTGTTGGTTCCCAAATGCCATGCCAAAAATAGTTTTAGACTCATCCATGATCAAGTGCTTCCCAAGTGCCCACAATTAAGGTACCTTACCTCCATATTTCCCAAGTTCCTCAACTAGGCTCTGACAACCTCGCAGCTAGGAGTATGATGGGCTGATTACTTGCCCCAAAATCCATGGTTGAGGAAAATTCCTAATTCTCTCTCTTAACATGTGGTTCATCCACCCCTTGCTAGGATTATGTGACACCAACCTTACCACCATCAATGAGTTACAATATCCAGAGGAGACAAGGAGATGGCAAAATCAGACAAGGAAAGGTACACTTATATGGGTCAGCCTATATCTCCTCTAAAGAGACCAACTTCAAACGTTAGCAATAAGGTTGATAGTAGTAGTGAATAAGAAAACATTAATCAAGGGAAATGGGTTAGCATTCCACCTTAACCCGAGATGTCTTTTCAACCAACCATCTTAACTTCTATGTCAGAACCTATATTAAGGGGACCTAAACCACCACTTTGTGATAGATCTTCAATGGGTCACGATCAAGTAGTGCATCCATTAGTTCAAGTAGTCCCAAGGCCCATTGATGGAGGAAGGAGACTAAGACCTTCTCAAGTAGAAAAATGCATGAAAAACCGTTATGATGATTCAAGAAGTCCATATGATCACGTGGATAATTTCAAACAAAAAATGAGGGTTGAGCAAGTAGATGATTTTTCACTCAGTATGAAGCATTTGGTCCGACCTTGGTTAGTACGGATTTAGCTTGGTTTCAACCATTGAAGAAAGCCAACTTTGTGAATATAGATTATCTTTTCGATGATTTTATTGGTGAATTTGCAATGAGAGGAGTCAAGCATGACACTGCATCTTTAGTCCATAGTTTTAAAGAAGTCAAGCATGAAACTGTAAAGCTCGACACTATGCATTTCAAATAGTATGTGGATAGATGCTGAGAAGCAAAATGACCTTCTGAGGAAAAACCGACCTCTTTGTTTTTGGATGGACTATTAAATGGAGGATTAAGGACTTTGGTATACGTTAAGAGGTTTGACAACATTGATGCATTTTTAAAAGAGTCTATAGAATTAGAGGAAAATTTGGCAAAGCATTTGAAGCTACCCCAAACTTCACCTAATTCAAGAAATTTCTCGAACCTACAAAGGTAAGTATGCTAAGAAAATATTTGCAATGTGAAGGGGAAAACTTGATCCAAGATTTTCCTTGAGGTGGGCCTTCCATTATAGCCCCTTTTTCTTATAAGAAACCAAAGATGCTAGAAAGTGCCTTATACTACTATATTGAGCAAAGGTTCACCAATCACACAATAGATAAATAACCATATAATAGATAGCATGTGAGGCAACCCCAACAATATCCATACTCGCCATATGCTTATCCTTTGAAAGATCAAGCAAGGGAGGTTCCAAGGTACCCCCCATATTAATGGCCCTGAATTCCACTACTGAGGGCGAGGAAAGGCGTTTGTTCGCAACTAAATTTTCTTAGATCTATGGATTTGGGAAAACTTTCCTCACCCTAGACTCGTGAACATGTGCAAATACACTCGGCCTTTTTATCCTCAATAGGATCGCCAAAATGAAGTAGGTCCTTAACACTCTTAAGGTTATTTTTTTATGTGATTGAATCTCACCCAATTCTTTGTATTTTACAAGCTTTCTTTACCTTGCGCATACTTGTGCACACTTTTGTTCTATCCCTTAATAGACCAACTTTCAATTTTGGTAACTTTTGAGCTAGATTTCCAAGCCAAAATTTTGTCCAATTCTTACTCAAGCTTCAAGGCCATTTTGGTCCTTTGCTTCGGCCACAATTCAAGTTAAATTCTAGCTCTAAAACTAAAAGAAGCTTGGCTGGAATTTCCACCAACTTTCAGCCCCTGCCTAAACCCAAACTTCAGCCAAAACTCTAGCCTAAAAATTAGACCAAATTCAACTTGAAATTTAATGGCCTTATAGCTTAAGATTTGGACCAACTTTACTTTATTATTCCAATTCTATTATGATATTAACCCCTTCCAATTTTTCAGCCAATCATTTCCTTTCTTCCATCTTTTATTCCAGCCTTTACACCTCTCCTTTCTCTTTCCCTTCATCGTTTTCTTTTCAACATCTTCAAAGCCTATTTTCCTCCTTTTCTTATGCTTCAGCCTACCTCTTTCCTCACCTTGCTTCTTCCTCTCCTCTTCTCACACTCCTCTTTTCCTCTTCTTCTCAAACTCCAACCTTTCCACACATACTCTCATGCATGCCTTTCTTCAACCCTTTCACACATTACCTCAGCATCATACACACACCCTAGTTCATCTCTCCCTCTTGTTCCTTTTCCTCAACTTTCCCTTCTATACTCACACTCTTCCTTCCCTCTACTCTTACTTCACTCTCCTTTCACTTTCACTTCACTTTTAGACTCTTAATACTCTCACAGCTCACTCGTGAATCACTCTCTTGAATTCACAAATCAAAACACTCGAGCACAATCTCACACTCACAACATACACCCTTTTCTCTCACTCCCTCTCACATACCACCTTTTGTGCAATCTTTTTCACACTCTCCGGCTCGCATCACAATCTCAGACACTTTTGCACATTCCTACACACACCAGCACATACAAAATATTATCTCTCTCAGACACACAATAGTTTACATGCATTTACACACTCTATCACACTTCTATACACACACAAGCAAAGCCAATTTCACAATCAAGAACTCTCAAACTCACACTTTCATATTCTCGCACTCAAGTACATACACACTCTAACAAAATCCTTTCCTCCTATACACACACACACCTACCTTTTACTCTAACACTTTCCCCCCTTTTTTCATTTACTCCCTCATACCAGCTTATACACTTCCCCTCCTACTCCCGTACACTTTTCACTCACACATCGTCTCCAACACTCACACCCATAAACTCCTTCACACACCAACCTTGAATTTCTGTTCTCTCTTGCACACTCCCTACCAATCTCTTCCTATCTCATTTCCCCTTTCTTTTTTGGAGAACAAAATTACATATACTAGTGGAGTAAATAAAACAATACATATGTTCTCAATATGGGCGCAACTATTCTGAAATTCCCCTCATGAAATTTCCACAAAAAGTCATAGGGGCAGAATTTTCATATGAAAACAATATCTGATAACCCAAGATGAGTGCAAACATGAATATTACAAAGCAAAGCCATGCTTATTGCAGATTGTGCTCTGGCATGGCATATCATTTGTCTCTAGATCAACAAACAATAACATACAATTCCAATATGGAGTTCAGTTTAGTCAACACCCAATATTTCGCATAAAAGTAAACTCTAGCTAATGCTTCTTCATCATTTTCCTTATGTCAAACCAAACCAAAACTTGCCAAGATGTTGAGTAGCCATGATCGTTTTCCACCACTTGCTACAGCAATAGTCGGATAGTTTCCTTTATTGGTAGCTTCCAATCCTCAATTAAGTGTTTGAGAGAAACTTCCTCCCAAATCGACCAAATGAATGAAAGTTAACTACCCTGTTGCTTACACTTCTAACCTCTGCTTCTTCTCCTCCTCCACCTCTCGTGCACTCTTTCTTGGAAAAGTATTCAGACCTGCTCCCCGTACTTCCCTTCCTAGAGTTGTTTCTCCTTATTTGATATCTCCATAACTACCCCTTGATACCTTCTCATTAAGAGAATAAAAGTCTTGAATTGTCTCACTTGAATTACTTTCCTTTCACCGTTTTTAATATGCATTGTCGAGTTTACATGAAAATCTTGAAGCACTAGCAACGTTTTTCCTCATGGAATCGAATGTCCAAAGAGAATCCTTATAGGGATTGACAAACATCAAGGCAAAGGAACACTGAATCGGGCCTTCTCAGAGTAGTTATGAACTTGATCTATGTTCTTCCTCAATCATGCCCATGTTCTTTGCACCCATCCATCTTTTAGCTCTGCGTACACCTTCATGAAATGAGTCGAGCATAAACCAAGGTATGTCCTGAGTACGGCCTTCTCTGCAGCTCACATGCTTTTGTTGATCAACTGTAGGTGATCAAAAGACTATGCTGTCTCCTTGCCCAACACTTTAGCCATATGGGTGTTCCTTCCATGGTCCATGGTGAAATCAGCTAATCATTAGCTTTCTTGAAGAAGGTGGTCGTGAGTTTGTCAAGTAGCAATACACTTTTTTCTCTTTTGTTGTGCTAAAAAATCACCCTCCTAAATGATCACACAGTAGTTATCACCACAATTTTCACTTCTTCCCCTTTGTCTTCCATTTGCACAATCTTTCCTTCAAGGTGAAAGCACACAAATGAGAAGTCTATGTTCCTTGAGCACTCTCCTTGCTCTAGCCATAGTGTAGAGTTCCTTTTTTAATGTTCCTTCAAGATTGTGTCATTCCTTCATAATATTGGGCATGCCTTTCCTTCACTCTAGCCAACCCATTCTATGCAACAAAGTTTCCTCAAAGGTGGTCTCTGAAAGCACTATCACCCTTCAAATCTATTGAATGCTACTGCTTGATATCCATCCTTGCTATTCTCAATAACAACAGCATTGAGCCAATTGTTCTTGAATGATTAGGGGTAGAGATACAATCCAACAAAGGCTTCATACCTTAGATACATCTAGCCATTAACACCATTCAAAACAGTAGCTATTTGCATCTCTTGCTCTTACAGCAACAGACTCGCACATAAGAATTCTTCTCAATGCTTCTCTTTTTTATTTTTAACCAACAATTTAAATGTGATCATTCAAAATTGTAAATACCACACAAATGGGGATCGTTAGAGTAATCATGAATAGCTTGGCTAATGGGCTAAGATGTCCTTTCTAGAATATTTTTTCCAGAGATTGATCATAAATACAATGGGCAAGCTCAAACTACTAGTAACCGAACTATCCCTTTTGTAGTCTTCAAGACAATGGTGATACCACAAGAAAGTGTAGTACCAAGTTTCCATGCAAATATGAGTAGTAAAAAATTCCAGGGTATAATCTATCATGTTACTCCAATTGGCTCATGTACAGTTTGAACAAAATGTGCTCCATCAACATGAAATCTTGAAGCCCTTAGTGTTGTCTAATCGACCAAGATAGCAACAATATACCAAGTTCGAAGTTACCTCATCCAAGGAAAAAGGAGGAATACATGGATAGTAAGCAGAGTTCAAGGTCCTGGAGATGGAATTGTTATTAAGGAACTCTAGGCCATGGAAGATTTTTGTTGATCTCTTCTAGTTGTGCTCCAATGGTGAGATCATACTTAGAAAGATCAAAAGGGAAGGAGCAACAAACTATGTATTAATCATAAAGTCCATCCAAGCTTTGGATTCTACCTTTTTAAAATGCCGCTAGTGCTGGAAGGACGACAGTACAACTAAAGAGGATAGATAAATCATCGATCCAAGACTAAAGTAGCTTCCAAAGAAACTGCTATAAATGATCTAATATCGTGATAAATATCCATCTAAAAAGTCACTACAAGAAGTAGGGGGCATAGCGACGCCCCCGAATTGAAAAAAAAACGAGAATTGTCGCTTATGCGATGCTAGCGTCGCATAAGCGACGGTCCTGTTTTGTGACGCTAAAATTGTGCATCACAAATAGCGTCAGTAACTAGCGACGTTATTTGTGATGTTGGCAAACTGACTGTGATGTTAAAGCGTCGCATAAGCGATGTCCTATGTTCCAGAGCATCGCATAAATGACACTCTGGAATGTTAAAAAAAAAATCGATTTCTCCCGGCACATTTGTGCCAGGATTTGGACGTGAGAGAGCAAGAGAACGAGAGAGAGAGAGAGAGAGAGAGCGCAAGAGAGAGCGAGAGAGAGCAAGGATATCGTTGAAGCCAGGTATGCATGCACACACACACTTACACACACATACATATGCATACACACACACATATACACACATAGACACACATAGACACACACACACATACACATAGACACACACACACATACACACACATATACACATAATGTTGCATACACACACATATACATGCATACACATACACATATACATGCACACACACATATATGCATACACACACATATGCATACATAATGCATACATAATGCACATGCAGACATACACATACATAATGCATACACACACATATGCATACATAATGCATACACACACATATGCATATATACATGCATACACATACAGACATTGACACATACACACACACAAACACATACACACACATAAACACATACACACTCATAGACACACACACATATACACACACACACATATACACACACTCACATACACACATAGACACATACACACATAATGATGCATACACACCCTATATATGTTTTATAGGTGTATATGTATGTATATATATGTATGTGTATATGTATGCATATACGTATATGTATGTGTGTATACATGTGTATGTATGTATGTATGTATGTATGTGTATGTATGAATGTGTATATATGTATGTATATGTATGTATGCATGTGTAGCTATGTATATTTGATTTCGTTTTTAATTGTTTTTTGTATATTGTGGTTTGCAGATTTTCATATCTAGACCATTGAATTGTCTAGCAGTTTCCCATTTTATAGTCAATCTATTACCTATCTTGCTAAGCTATTTACAGATATTAAGTAGCCGTTACCAAGGAAGGTATTAAGTCATATGTGAAATGGGAGGATCAAATTTTTTGCGAATATTTTGAAAGATGCATTAATAGATTTAAAAGATGGACAGACAAAAAGTGTCCATTCAATTCAACTTCTTGTTCTTACCTTATCTAAAGTAAGAATAAAAACCTGCTTTGAATGGACACTTTTTGTTCGCCCATCCTTTAAAATTATTTTTCCATCCTTCAAAATCTTCAAGATAAATTTGCTCCTGCCATTTTACATATGACTTAATACCTTCCTTGGTAATTGCTACTTAATATTTGTATTAAAAAGAATTAGCAGCACAGGTATTAGGTCGACTAAAATAAGAGAAACATATGTGTCAAGAAGATTATAAACGTTGGGTGGACAATTCTAAAGGCTAGATGGACAAAACATCTTCATTCAATATAGGTTTGTATAATTTGACCTTACTCTCATAACATGTGTATGTGTGTATATGTGTGTATGTTTATATGTGTGTATGCATTCATGTATGTTATGTGTATGTTTATATATGCATGTATTTATATATATATATTTATTTATTTATGCATATATATATATATTATATATATATATATATATATATATATATATATATATATATATATATATATATATATTTATATATATATAAATAGATAGAAAATTGAAAATTATACCTTAATAGTGTTGAAACAGATACATTACTCCATCCAAGACGATTTTGAAGATTGAGAATAAGTAAGCTCGCACTTAGTCGTGTCAAACGACTTCCATCATATACATGCTTTAGACATTCCTCTTGAAGATATTTCTCATTTTTAGAAATATCAATGCTCTAACTGTCATTTTGATACCAATCCTCAATAAAATCTGCCATGCCATCATCTTCATCATTGTCACACAAATCTTGTACTTTATCGTCTTTTGAATATAGATCTTTCAACCTTGCATATTCCACAAGATTACTTTTGCATAGCCTCCTCATAGAAGCTTCTGGAAAATGAGGTCTTACTGGCAATTGTGAATGGTGTGGAGGAATATCATCAACATCATACGTTGGAATCTACACATATAAATAAAATTCATTAGTATTCCATAAATGAATAAAAAGAAAACTTTAAATATAAAATTAAGTATATAAGTTATCAAATATGGATAGAAAATTTTTATTCTCTCTAGCTAAAAGGTGCTCTTGGAGGTCTAAGCCATCCATAATTCACTAATAGTTCATCACCTGCAAGTAATGTAGTAATAGTGTTGACAACTATGTATCTTGATATATCTCTACTCATGTATGGTGATTCATGACTATTTTCACGCTCCTCAAATGTGCAATTAGTCCTTGAACTATTATGTAACCCTCGACTACTATTTATTAAACTTGCTATATTTCCATGTGTGTAAGGTCTTCCATCAATATATAATCTTTCATTTTCTGCATGTAAAATCCTTCTACTAGTAATGTGAAGAGATGGATAAGTATGTGTTTGAAGATGAAGAGGTTTGCAAAATCCTTGATCTACACCAGCCAAATGAACTCCATAAGTATATGGTGGGCCCTTTTAGCTTGCCAATGGATGTATTAGACACCCTATGTACCTTGGAAGATCACTCTCAAAAAGATAGATCAAAACAGATAAGTTGGAGTTAGCTCAGAGGTGAAAACTTGCTATTCTTGGTTCATACACCTGTCCAGTGTTTTACATAATTCTCTGAGCACAGCAGCAATTAGCTTAATTCCTCTTGGGGAAGTCTACGTAGCTTAAAGAGCTAACTTTCAAGAGTAATCTCATAAAAAATAATGAACCACACACTGAGAATGAGTTTTAACAAGTGATGACATCATCCCGATTTTCACGGGCTGCTATAGTTTGAGACCAGTGAGCAGAAAAAGCAACATAATTGAAAATTTAGGAATCCAATGATTATGAAAATTTGTATGGTTATACTAGACAGTAAGCTGAATCCAACAAGCTTTAAATCACTGAATTTGAATAAGTAACCACTGAGAAACACCTCTGACACGATGAGTGAAAAAGTCGGGTACCTGACAGAGAAGTGAAGATGAACAGACCCTGTTGACTTCAAATGAACATAACTGAAGATTGCAACATCCAAATGACATGAAAATTTGTGAGCATATAGTATATTTATAGAGCTAACTTTACCAAGTTAAATCACTGAAAATGATGCACCAAGCTCAGAGAAAACATCTCTGCAAGCTGACTGAGAAAACTGAGAGTAATGGCAGTGAGTAGTACACTTCACAAGAACATGGAAAGATGAACTCAAATAATCATGAAAATGAAAGTATACTGCTTGTACAATACAATGACTTACTGATACATATGTGTGCCTTGTAATCACACCTTGATATGGCATAAAGCTCAGCTCTTGGAGGTCTTCACATAGGTCTCTCTAACCACGACTAAAACTGCCATCTATTTATAGTTGAGTTTGGGAGGCTAACTTCCCTCAATCACTCTCCAATCAATCAATGATTGATTTGATTCTCTACCTACCACAAATCACGAATTCATGGCTCCTCTTTCCATTCTTGATCAAGTGGACTCAACCACTTAAGATTCTCTTACTTTTACATTAAGTAAACTCTTCAAAAGTTACAAGAGGTAGTTCACAAGTGAACTTTACATAGTCTTCTTTTTAAAGCTTCTTATAAGACTTTGTGGGACTCAAGCCAATACTTAGGCTTGTCATAGACTTGCTCCAACAGCTCCCCCTCAAGCCAAGTATGTTTGAGGTCTTCAATCTTCCAAGATTACCTGCAAACCAATCATAGCCTTGAATTTGCAAAGCTTTGTACCATCCAATGCTTTGGTTAGAATATCTGCACATTATTGATGAGTGGACACATATGATATTTGAATCTCTTTGCTTAGAAACTTTTCTCGTACATAGTGATAATGAACTTCAATATGTTTAGTCCTTGCATGAAAAATAGGATTAAAAGCCAAATGAATAGAACTCATATTGTCACCAAAAATAGTTGGAGTTCCAAACTCCAATCCAAGTTCTTTGAATAATGTCTTCATCCACATAGCTTCTTGTGTAGCTATGGCAAGACCTCTATATTCAGCTTCAGTAGAAGAGAGAGCAACTGTGGGTTGCTTCTTGGATGACCATGAAATAAGCTTTGAACCTGCAAAGGTAAGATAACCTGAAGTGCTCCTTCTATCTTCCTTGGAGCCAGCCCAATCTGCATCAGAAAATAGCTTCAAACCTAACTCAGATACATAAGGATAATAAAGTC
Organism: Ceratopteris richardii; assembly: GCA_020310875.1. Lineage (NCBI taxonomy): Eukaryota > Viridiplantae > Streptophyta > Polypodiopsida > Polypodiales > Pteridaceae > Ceratopteris > Ceratopteris richardii. Next base: position 141,085,656 of record CM035428.1, on the reverse strand, counting down.
CTTCATTTAAGGTTCCTTTGAGATACTTGAGAATCCTTTCGGCAGCATCCATATGTGGTTTCCTTGGTGTGTGCATAAATTGACTTAGCACACTCACACTGTAACATATATCTACTCTTGTCAATGTGGCATAGTTGAGACTACCCACTAGACTTTGATATTATGTGATGTCCTCTATGAGTTCACCTTCATGTGAGCTCAATTTGTGATTGACCTCCATTGGAGTACCTGCAATCTTATAATCTTGCATCTTGAATTTTGCCAACATGTCCTTAATGTACTTCCTTTGAGTGAGAAACAAACCATGATCTTTGTAGACAACTTCCAAACCTAGGAAGTAGGTAAGTGAACCCAAATCACTTATCTTGAACTCTTCTCTCATCTGATCTTTGATCTTCTTCATACCATCTGCATCATTTCCTGTCAATATAATATCATCTACATATACACATAGGTAGATGACCTCGGAATTACTCTTTTTAATAAAGAGTGAAGGATCTGCCTTGCTTGGTTGAAAGCCTTTGTCCTGCAAGAATGAAACAAGCCTGAAACAAGCTCGAAACTCTTGGAGCTTGCTTGAGACCATACAATGCTTTGTTAAGTTTACACACATAATCAGGATAAACTTGGTTCTCAAAACCAGGTGGTTGTGCCATATATACCTCTTCTTTTATCCAACCATTCAAGAATGCATTCTTCACATCTAGTTGAAGTATCTTCCAATTCTTGGAAGAGGCAATACTAAGCAAAACCCTAATAGTAGGCATCTTTGCCACAGGAGAGAAGGTCTCCTCATAATCAATTCCCTGAGTTTGTGCAAAGCCTTTTGCTACAAGCCTTGCCTTATACCTGTTAATGGAACCATCAGAATTCTTCTTGAGTTTATAGACCCATCTTGAGCCTATTACCTTCATGGATGAAGTCTTGGGCACCAAATCCCAAGTGTTGTTTTCCTCAAGTGCTTCGATCTCTTCCTTCATTGCATGCTTCCATTCTGTTTTTGCTTTGGCCTCCTCAAATGATGATGGCTCCTCTTGGTTTATGTCCTGTGCTATGTAGATAGAATGTTTAGTTACTAATGAGGTGTCAAACCCATACCTTTCTGGTTTTTTCTTTTTCCTCATAGATCTTCTTAGGCCATGATGTGATGATTCTGCCTCATGTCCAAGTTCCTGCAATTTTGCTTTACCTTTAGACTTCCATGCTTTGATCTTTTCCATTTGAGATTCTTCATCATCCTCTGAGGTGTCTTGTTCTTCAATCTTTGGTTGTTCTCTACCAAGCTTAGGAAAATCTTCTTCAAGATTATATGGTAAATTGACCTTCCTACATGAATCTTCATACCATGAATTGTTCTCATCAAAAACTACATCTCTGCTTACCAAGAATCCTTTGTTGGTAGGGTTGTATAACCTGTAGCCCTTTTGATTGTTGTCATATCCAATAAATACACACCTTTCTGCCTTTGGATCCATCTTGCCTCTAACATGTGAAGGAACATGAGCAAAAGCAATACATCCAAAAATTCTACAATGATCTAAGCTTGGTCTTCTTCCATTCCAAGCCTCATATGGAGTCATCCCATCAAGGGATTTTGAAGGCAACCTATTAATCAAGTAAGTGGCTGTAGATACAGCCTCAACCCATAAGTAATTAGGTAAATGCTTTTCATTTAACATAGACCTTGCAGCTTCAACAATTGTCCTATTCCTCCTTTCTGCCACTCCATTTTGCTCAGGAGTGTACCTTGTAGTTACCTCTCTTTTGATTCCTCTTTCTTGAAGAAAAGAATCAAACTCATGGGAGAAGTATTCTCCCCCTCCATCTGACCTTAGCCTTTTTAGTGATTTACCTGTTTGATTCTCCACAAGAGCCAAATATCTTTTGAAACATGAAAAAACTTCATCTTTGTGTTTCATAAAGAATAGGATAGTCCATCTGCTGCAATTATAAAGGAAACATAATACCTTGATCCAGATATTGAAGCTTCCTTGCTAGGTCCCCATACATCTATATGAACCAACTCCAAGAGATCTCCATGCATATAACCTTTCTTCATGAATGGTAACCTGTGAGACTTTCCAAATTGACATGCACTACACTTATAAATCATATGTTGTTTTGACAAATTAGGAAGTCCAAGTACACTTTGGTCCCTGCAGATTTGCTTTAATGACCTTTCACCAATATGTGCTAACCTTTTGTGCCATACTTCCAATTCTATGAGTGTCTGACTACCATAATTAAAGAGAGCAATGTTTCTAGTGTCCTGTAATTCAAATGTGAACAATCTACCTGTCTTTTCACCTTTTGCAATTCTTCTGAATCCTTGACTTGGATCTTCAACAAATGCTCCTGCTTTTGTGAACCTGACTTGCAACCCTTTCTCTACTATCTGCCCAACACTTATCAAATTCTTTGTAATGGTAGGGACATAGAGTACCTTACTGAGTAGGTTGATGTTTCCATCAGGTGCTTTGACATTGCCTATTTTCTCCACAGGATGTTTTGTATCATCTCCTATTTGTACCTCATGCTTATTCCTTGGATCTTCTAAATCTGATAGGAGTGCCACATTTCCTGCCACATGATTTGAACAACCTGAATCTATGTAGAAAACATGCTCATCAGATTTACCTTGTGGCATAGCCATGTTCATGATCAATAGTGAATCCTCTTTGTTTGAGTCTTCTGTGTAGTTATTGTAGTCTCTCCTTCCTTTGTAGCCTCCTTGATAGTTTGAATGATTGTAGTTGTTGTAGTTGCCATGATAGTTGTTGAACCTTCCTCTTGAGTAGCCATAACTTCCTCTATTGTATCCTCTGCCTCTTTGATTCCTGGAATTCCTAAAGCAATTTTCAGTTGTATGATTAGTTAATCCACAAATAGAACATGAGTTAGAGTCTTGGGATCTCCCCCTACCTTGTCTACCTCCTCTTCCTCTACCTCTGCCATGTCTTCCTCTACCTGCATAGTTAGCTTGATATGTACCTGCTTCATCATCCACTTTCTTTGCCTTTCCTTTGTTATCTTTAGACTTGCTTTTATCCGTGTATAAAGCTGAAGATTGATTTCCTTTAGAGCTTTCTCCATTTTTGATAAGCTTTGCCTCATGAGTAAGTAGTTGTCCAATGAGTGTATTGAAATCGGGTACATGCATGTCCATGTACAAATCCATAGCTATGGTGAATGCTTCCCACTTGTCATCTGCCTTCAAGCCATTGATGACCTGCCTTACAATTTTCTCTTCATCTATTACCTCTCCAATGCTTCCCAACTGATCCGCTATGTCCTTGAGCTTTGTGACAAAATCAGTCACATTTTGTTTGGGAGCCTTCTTGAGAGTTGTGAAATCCAGCCATAGTTGATGCTTCCTAGCTTTGGTACTTGAAGAAAAGAAAGCTTCAAGTGCATCCCACACTTCCTGAGATGTCTTACAACTTCTAATGTGAGGCAACAAAAGATTTGAGATAGAGTTGAGGAGATAAGACCTTGCAAGTGCATCCTTGGAGCACCATGTGCTCAATCTTTCTTGCTCTTCTTGTGTTGGTTGACTTTTGTTCCTGAAACTTGGCATAACTTCATCTCCAGCCACATAACCATATAAACTTCTACCTTGGAGATAGGCTTCCATTCTTAATGACCAAGCTGAGTAGTTACCTCTGTCTAATTTGTCAATTGATGAAGGAAATCCATCTGCCATGTTGTCCAACCTTGCTCTGATACCACTGTGAAGAGATGGATAAGTATGTGTTTGAAGATGAAGAGATGTTGCAAAATCCTTGATCTACACTAGCCAAATGAACTCCAGAGTATATGGTGGGCCCTTTTAGCTTGCCAATGGATGTATTAGACAGCCTATGTACCTTGGAAGATCACTCTCAAAAAGATAGATCAAAACAGATAAGTTGGAGTTAGCTCAGAGGTGAAAACTTGTTATTCTTGGTTCATACACCTGTCCAGTGTTTTACATAATTCTCTGAGCACAGCAGCAATTAGCTTAATTCCTCTTGGGGAAGTCTAGGTAGCTTAAAGAGCTAACTTTCAAGAGTAATTGCATCAGAAATAATGATCCACACACTGAGAATGAGTTTTAACAAGTGATGACATCATCCCGATTTTTACGGGCTGCTATAGTTTGTGACCAGTGAGCAGAAAAATCAACATAACTCAAAATGTAGGAATCCAATGATTATGAACATTTCTATGGTTATACTAGACAGTAAGCTGAATCCAACAAGTATTAAATCACTGAATTTGGATAAGTAACCACTAAGAAACACCTCTGACAAGATGAGTGAAAAAGTCGGGTACCTGACAGAGAAGTGAAGATGAACAGACCCTGTTGACTTCAAATGAACATAACTGAAGATTGCAACATCCAAATGAGATGAAAATTTGTGAGCATATAGTAGATTTATAGAGCTAACTTTACCAAGTTAAATCACAGAAAATGATGCACCAAGCTCAGAGAAAACATCTCTGTAAGCTGACTGAGAAAACTGAGAGTAATGGCAGTGAGTAGTACACTTCACAAGAACATGGAAAGATGAACTCAAATAATCATGAAAATGAAAGTATATTGCTTGTACAATACAATGACTTACTGATACATCTGTGTGCCTTGTAATCACACCTTGATATGGCATAAAGCTCAGCTCTTGGAGGTCTTCACATAGGTCTCTCTAACCACGACTAAAACTGCCATCTATTTATAGTTGAGTTTGGGAGGCTAACTTCCCTCAATCACTCTCCAATCAATCAATGATTGATTTGATTCTCTACCTACCACAAATCACGAATTCGTGGCTCCTCTTTCCATTCTTGATCAAGTGGACTCAACCACTTAAGATTCTCTTACTTTTACATTAAGTAAAATCTTCAAAAGTTACAAGAGGTAGTTCACAAGTGAACTTTACATAGTCTTCTTTTTAAAACTTCTTCTAAGACTTTGTGGGACTCAAGCCAATACTTAGGCTTGTCATAGACTTGCTCCAACAAGTAAGAGATGCTGCATTCAAGCATATTCCATAAGTACTCATGCTTTGAACATAATTTGAAAGTCGATGTCCATCTCCCCATCCATATATAGGACCACAAAATGACATAAGAGTGACTTCAGAGTTCGGAGGCACATATAAATCCTCTACAATAAAGAGACCATGACCAACATTATTAATAGTGGATGGAGCAATCATATAGCGATTACCCCAAAAGTTGAAAACCTCTCCATCTAAAGGAAGTGGTCCTCTATTACATCCTCCATATCTTCTTCTATCATATGTTTGTACTAAAGAATGATCATGAGCTGGAAATGGATAATCGCGAGCCGTTTCAGTCTCTAAACCAGGAGGTAGAGGATTTCTAGAAACCTCTGCTTGTAATTGATGAACAGCAAGTCCATGACGTGTATGAGGTATATTAACATTATGAGAAAAATTATCATCATCATCATCATTGAGCAAGTATTCCTGTATATCAACACTAATTTGATTTTGTATATGATTTTTAAATAAAATAATGCTATTAATTTATATAAAAATACATACCCAAGCATTATCACGTTGACCAGGTGATGATGCACGCTCAAAAGTACCATACTCTGCCTCATGTTCAATACATTCCAATCGTGGTCTTTGATACGTGCCATAACAAGAGTTACACCAACATATAATATGCTCTTGATAGTAAAATTCATCTTAATTCCTATCGGAGGACACATGTGAAGTCATTGCATAGGTAGGAGGTGGTGGAGTACCCTCTTATTGATCAGAATCTGATTATAATAAGAAACAAAAATATATATAAGTTATGTATCCATCAAATATATTTAAAATTAAATGTTTGATATACTTACAGTATATAGTCATTGCACGATGAGGAGACTGTTGATATATTTAGGTAGTGATGTGTGTGAATACTCTAGGACCGCCGGGGCACTTTTTTCCCTCTTTAGGAGGTTTTTTTCCCCCGGCTTGTATATACGCCTATTGCCCTAATGGGCTACTTATCTTTGTACATTCTCTAGTAATACATTCAGTCTTGTGTGTTGTGCTCCAAGCTTCTTCTTCTTCCTTGTGCTGTTCGCGTGCTTCCGCAGACGTCTAACTCCAACAATTGGTATCAGAGTAGGTCGTCGCTTCTTCTAGGGCGCCGTCGACACTCCTCCGTTTGCAGATTCGCACGAAATTTGGTGAGCATACTCAGGGTGTTTCCGAGATCAAAAGGGCTTTGCTCTGTGGTGCCAAAATCGCGATGTGAGCTCGTTTCGGCCTCCGAATGCACTATCGTAGTGCTTGTGCAGGCTATTTCGTCCTTTTGTGCCAAAGGTATATACCAATTTCTGTTCGCCAGTTTAAGCGTCTCAAAGTCTGTTACAGGTCTAGCAGAACTCGTCTGGGCAGTTCCGTTCAACTTTTTGAGATACAGTTCAATTTTCTGCATCAAGGTATTTTAGTCACCGGCCATGGCTGAAAGCAGTGATGTATTCCGTATGTTGGCTCTTGAGGATAAGTTGGATGGTACCAACTACCCATTATGGGCTTATATGATGCGACATGTACTGGTTGCAAAAGGATTGTGGAACATTGTGCAGGGTGTTGAAAGACGTCCTGTTACACCTGTAACGACAGGTACTGCAAATACAGGTGTTGGAGCTGATGAAGATGGTGTCGAAGATGATATTCCGCAGATTCCTGTTCGTGCTGCTGTTTCTGTTGCACCTACTGCAGAGCAGATTCGTTGGGATGGTAGAGATGCCCAGGCACATGCATTGATAGCTTTGTCTGTCAAACGTGCCATTATTCCTCACATTCGCTCTTGCAGAATAGCAAAGGATGCTTGGGATACACTTACCACTTTGTACCAGGCTAGGAATGAGGCTCTTGTTGCTTACCTCCGAAAACAGTTGGAGAGTGAGCACATGAATGAAGGTGATTCTATGGACAGTTTTCCTACAAAGATCAAAGACCTGAAGAAACAATTGATTTCTGTTGATGAGGTTATACCAGATAGCTCACTTGTGCAGACCGTTCTGAATGGTCTTCCTGCTTCATATCAGAGTTTTGCCTCTACTCTTCGGTTGATGATGAAAGGCAATCCGAATGCCTTGTCATTTGAGGAATTAGTCTCTGTTCTGTTGCAGGAAGATCAGTCCAAGCAGAACAGGTCCATTATGCATGTTGCAGATCAAGCTTTCCTGGCTAGTCAGCAGGGCAAAGGAAAATGGAGCTCTTCTACTAGTAAGCAGAAATCTGCAAATGCTACACAATCGAAGAACCAGGATAAATATGAGAAGAAATCAGAAAAGCAGAAATTGTTCTGCAAGTACTGTAAAGGAAATGATCATATTATAAAGAACTGTCCAAAACTGGCTGCTAAAGAGGCAAAGAAGAAAGAGGCTGGAATGGTTGTTGCAGAGGCCTCTACACCAAAAACAGAGTCTGCAAATCTTGTGCAGGAAGAAGAATGGGCGTTTACTACTGTCTGCAGTTTTGACCCATCTTCTCATGATCAGTGCATGTCTGCAGTAGACTCAGATGTTTGGTACTTTGACAGTGGGGCGACCAAACATATTACCTCGCAGCACAGTTTCTTCTCTTCACTCGAGCCTGCCCCTACAGGGAATACTGTCACATGCGCCAATAACTCCTCTTATCCTGTTATGGGAGTTGGTAAGATCATTCTGACTACTGCTGATGGTAGTTCTTTCACTTTGTCAGATGCTTTATTTGTGCCAGGGATCAAAAAGAACCTGTTATCAGTTTCTGCATTAGCCAAGATTGGCTTGGTTGTGAAATTCGTTGATGACAGGTGTATAGTCCATGATCTCTCAAATGGTGATGTGATTATTGCTTCTGGCATCTTATGTCGTGGGCTGTATAAGCTCATAGACTATGAAAGATCTGTGAATGATTCGGCATGTGCAGTTCATGATTCTCAGGCTATGTCAAATGCAAAGCTTTGGCATGCACGCTTTGGTCATCTGAATTTTGCTAGTTTGCTACGCCTGCAGAAATCTGAAATGGTGTCCTCTTTGCCCAAACTTGAGGCACCTGGAAAACATGTTTGTGAAGGCTGTATTTTGGGAAAAATGCAGCGTTCTTCCTTTCCAAAAGATGGTTCAGTTCGGGCTACGCAGAAATTGCAGCTTGTACATAGTGATGTCTGTGGTCCTATGCAGACACCCTCTTTTGGAAATTACCTTTACTTCGTGACTTTCATTGATGATTTTTCCAGGCATGCATGGGTATATCCACTCAAAGCAAAGTCCGAAGTGTTCATGTGCTTCAAACAGTTTTTGGTTTTGGCTGAAAATCTGTCAGCATGTAAAATGGGCACCCTCCGTTCTGATCGAGGGGGGGAATATATGTCTTCAGATTTTAATGCATTTCTGGCTGAACGTGGGATAAAACACCAGTGTACAGTGCCGTATACACCTCAACAGAATGGAGTTGCTGAATGAAAGAACAGGTCACTCATGGAGATGGCGAGGTGCATGGTCAAAAGTCAGGCTTTACCACGTAGTTTCTGGCTTGAGGCTGTGATGTGTGCAGCATATGTACTGAACAGGTGTCCCACTAAAGCGTTGCAGTCTCTCACTCCATATGAGGCTTGGCATGACCGCAAGCCATCTGTTGCTCATCTGCGTGTTTTTGGTTGTTTGGCATATGCATTAGTGCCTGAACAACATCGCAGAAAATTGGATGATAAGGCAGTAAAATGTATTTTTGTTGGGTACAGTTCTGAAAGTAAAGGCTATCGTCTGTATCATCCACATACTAAATACATTCTGGTTAGCCGTGATGTTGTCTTTGTGGAAGATGCTATTCAGCCATTGCTTTCATGTACTAAGGACACATCTGTTAGCTCCAAAGACATGTATGATACTTTGGTGCCTCTTTTTACAGGTGGACAGGCTAGTGCTGGTCCTAATGAGGCAACTTCTCAGCCTTTGCAGGTTTCATATGATGATGCAGATCATTCCATTTCTGATGCAGATTTACAAGATGCACTTGTTGATGAGAGAGCTGATATTGAGCAGGCAAAAACTATGCCAAAATGGCTGGTGCAGACTTTGCGTGATAGCAAATTAGATGCACCTTTGTCATATCGTACTCGTTCAGGCTCTCATAGTGCCTCCTTTGCATCAGATTGCTATGCTATGGCTGCATCTAGTCTCTGTGATGAGAATGAGCCTGTTTCTTTTGATGAAGCACAAAATTCAGAAAATTGGATGGCTGCTATGCAATCTGAATATGATGCTATAATGAAGAATGGTACATGGTCTTTATGTGACTTGCCTCCTGGCAAGAAGGCCATTGGCACTAAGTGGGTATACAAGCTGAAGTGTAAACCTGATGGTACAGTTGACAGGTATAAGGCTAGGCTTGTTGCAAAGGGTTATGCACAGGAAAGAGGCATTAATTTTGATGAGACCTTTGCACCTACATGCCGTATGACTACTGTTCGGAGCATTTGTGCACTTGCAACCCATCATGGTTGGAATGTACATCAGTTGGGCATTAAAACAGCATTTCTGAATGGTGACTTGCATGAAGAAGTGTATGTTTTTCATCCCCATGGCTTTGTGCAGAAAGGGCATGAAAACCAGGTTTGCAGGTTAAAGAAGGCATTATATGGTTTAAAGCAAGCACCACATGCTTGGTATGAGAAGATACATGCCTATCTGATTGCACATGGTTTTGAGAACAGTCCAACTGAAAGCACGTTATATGTTAAACGTGCTAATGATGTGCTTCTGATTATTGTTGTCTATGTTGATGACATGCTGCTCACTGGTCCTATTGAGACACATATTGCTAATTTTAAGGCTGATTTGCATGCCTCATTTGAGATGTCTGATTTGGGGCATTTGCATCACTATTTGGGCATTCAGTTTATGCACATTGATGGTGGAATGGCTTTGTGTCAAACAAAATATATTGACACAGTATTGCAGCATTTTGGCCTTGAAGACCGTAAGCCTATTTCCACTCCTATGGAGACAGGTTTACGATTGAGTCTTCATGATGCTGGAGATGCATTTGATGCTGTTCTCTATCAGCAGGCTATTGGATGCTTGATTTACTTATGCATTACTCGGCGAGATATTCAGTTTGCTATCTCACAGATGAGCAGGTTTATGCATTGCCCAGGAGGCACGCATTGGAAAGTGATTAAGCGCATCTTTCGCTACTTGAGTGGTACTCGGCTACTTGGGTTGTTTTATCACAAGGGGGGATCACTACCACCAGATTTGCATGCTTTTTCTGACTCATATTGGGCTAGTTGCTATGACACTCATGTGTCCACCATTGGTTTTTGCTTCATGCTTGGTAGCTCATGTATATCTTGGTTGAGCAAGAAGCAGCCTACTGTGGCCACTTCCAGTTGTGAGGCTGAGTATAGGGCAGCTTTCACAGCGACTGTTGAGTGTGTGCGGCTCAGACGCCTTATGGCTGATTTGGGTGTTGGCCACTCTTCTGCCACCACCATCTTCACTGACAGTCAGAGCGCATTGGCAGTTGCGAGGAACCCTGTGTTCCATGCTCGCACTAAGCACATTGAGGTGCATTATCACTATGTCAGGGAGAGGTTCTCTGCTGGCGAGATCAGCTTGGCATATGTGCCCACGCAGGAGAACATTGCAGACCTTTTCACGAAGGCTCTGCCTAGGGAGAAGTTTGAAGCTTTTCGCAAAGCTTTGGGCTTACTTCCTTTTGTGGAGTGATTTCCACATAGCTTGGCACTTCCTTATACATGAGTGCCAGATCCTTGTTCACCGCATCACTCCCAGGGGGGATTTGTTGATATATTTAGGTAGTGATGTGTGTGAACACTCTAGGACCGCCGGGGCACTTTTTTGCCTCCTTAGGAGGTTTTTTTCCCCCGGCTTGTATATACGCCTATTGCCCTAATGGGCTACTTATCTTTGTACATTCTCTAGTAATACATTCAGTCTTGTGTGTTGTGCTCCAAGCTTCTTCTTCTTCCTTGTGTTGTTCGCGTGCTTCCGCAGACGTCTAACTCCAACAGAGACGGTGGTGGACTTCCATCTGATTGATCAGAATCTACAAATAATGGTATTTGATATTAATAATCTGATTATTTACATACACAAAAAATTCACATATACATATTTACACATACACACATATTCACATTTACACATACACACATATTCACATATACACAAATACACATTATTGTGGGATAAATGCATGTATTTTGTATGAATGAGTGTATATGCATGCATGTGTGTGTACGTATATATGTGGATATGTATATGTGTGTTTATGTTATATGTATGTATATGTGTATATGTATACATATATGTATGCGTATATGTTTGCATGTATATGTTTGCATATATATATGTGTGGGTGGGTATGTGTATGTGTATGTATTCTGATTTTTTTTTTTTGTTTGAGATTAAATTCACAGGGGATATTGTATGGTGGAAAAAAATAAGAGGCGACCTAACATACCACTTGAGACGTGGAAGTTTTTTTGTAGATAGCTACATCTTCAGGAGTCATTTCCTCAGCAGAAGGTACACAAATTAATAGTTTATATTTTTAATTCTCATATATTTTAGTAATTTTTTACATTTAATTTATGTATTTCTTTTTTCTTAAATAAACAGGCTGCTGCAAAGAAGAGAGTGGAGTCGGGCCACACATCGCACCTAGGTCAAATGGGCCATCATGGTTTTGTAGCTACATTTGTAAGTATATGTGTTATTGTGAGTATATTTTTTATTTTAGTTAAAATGCGAGCAACTAATCTTTTTTATTTGTTTCAATGCAGCGAAAGGATTATGGCCGATATCCTACGAAACATGAGATCGAGTATGCTACACATTTTGGATATCGGCATTTGAGCGAGTATATGTGAGATCATCCATATGCCTTTGTGAGTATTATTAAATTTTATATAATTACTTTATTTTTATGAATGGTTTAATTGTTTTACTTATTTATGTTTGTTATATGTAATACAGGAGTAAAATGGAGAGGCAGATATGGATGAGGTGGAGAGACAGACACAAGAGGGACGATCTCGATCGTCACAGGGTGATCATGATGATGAGGATGAGGATGACAGGATGATCATGATGATGATGATGATCATGATGATGATGATTAAGATTCTAGTTGATTATGACATTGGATTATATGTATTTACATTGATATACATATATATATATATATATATATATATATATATAATCTATATATTTTTCATTTCAGTTATGTTTTGAATTGTGGTATTAAGTAATGAAGAGTTTTGTTCTATTGATTGTTATTATTGTTTATATTAAACATGTGTTTTAATACTTTAATTATATAATTCATTCATATGTGTGTGCTTAAGTGTATATGTATTGTGTGTATATGTATGTATGTGCATGTGTATGTGTGTGTATATGTATGTATGTGCACGTGCATGTGTAAGTGTATATGTGTGTATGAGTATGTGCATGTGCATGTGTATGTGTGTGTATATGTATGTGCATGTATATGTGTAACTCTATGTGTGTATGTGCATGTATATGTGTATATGTATGTATGTGCATGTGTGTGTGCATGTGTATATGTGTGTGTACGTATGTGCATATATATGTGTATATATGTGTATATATGTGTATATATGTGTATAATGTATGTATATGCATGTGTATATGTATGAAACATGCATGTGTATGTGGATGCATTTCCATTTGCATCCATGTGCATGCATGTGAATGTGCATGCGTGTGGATGTGCATATACATGTATTTACGTATATGTTAATGTGTGTATGTGTATATGTATATGCAATAATGCATGCATGTAAGTCTTTTTATGTGGTTGTAGAAATGTTTGTGCATATGCATGTGTATGTGTGTGTATGTCTAAGTGTATGTGCACATGTATCTGTGTGTATATATGTGTGTGTATGTGCATGTGTATATGTGTGAACGTGCATCTTCATCATGTATAAGTGTATATGTGCATATCAATAAGTGTGAGTATGCTATCTAATGAAAATAACACAATTCAAATGATATACAAAGAATAGAAATTGTACTTACAATAGTTAGCCATACTTTTTGCTTGGTTAGCTTCTTGAATAACCTGCAATAAAGAGAGAAAGAAGAGAGAGAGAGAGAGAATTCAAAGAGAGAAAGATGTAGAAAGAGAGAAACAGAGACAGAGAGAGACAATAAGATAGAGCTTAGGCAAAACAACAATTCTGCATATACTTGTTTCAGCTCGTAAGCGCAGCGCAATTGCGAACTTTGGAGAGCTCTTCGATCAGATGCGTGAAAATGCCGATCGAAGAGCCTCCAACGTTTTAATGTTTTTTCGTCAACAGACTATCGTGTAAGCGATGGTAATGCGTCGTAAAAACCACTGGAATTGGTGTCGCATAAGCGACATTTTTTAGCGTCGCTTATGCGAGGCAAAAGCATCACTTATGCGATGCTTTTTAAAACCGTCGTCTTAGCGATGCTCTATGCGATCGTCGCACACCCCGTCGTGCCATACGTCAAAAAAAAACATCGTATTGTTCGTCGTTTAATTGACGGTTCGCACGCAATGCTCATTGCGATGCATTTTGTAATTTTATAGCGACGAAATTGTGTCGCCTTAGCCATCGCTATGCGCCCGTATTCCTTGTAGTGAGTTGTGAACAAGTGCATTCTCCACTAAATGAAGATCTTCAAGAGTGGACTTTTCCCCGTCTAGTAAGGACATGCTCTCTATTACATATGTTGGCTGACCAAATGCAAGCAAGCCCTTAAGTATAACAATACCATGGTTAGCAGCCCTTTCCCTCTTGCATGCACCTTTCTCCCGCATAGATACTTCAACTCGGAGCTAATCGATATTTGAACGTCTCTTTTCTTGGCTGGAAGATTCAATCATTTCACTCTGTTTATCACTTCAAGATTTCAACACTTCTTTCTTCAACATGCCCTTCTTGTTGTGCCAAAAAGGAAGTCATATTAGATGATTATCTTCCTTCCCCTGTTGGAACCCCTTCACCTTTCATTCTTCATTCCCTCTACATAGGAATGCACCAGCTTCTCCTCCGAAGAGCCATATGCAACCAACCAAAAGCTTCTTTTCTTTTTTAGCAACCTCTCTTCATTGCAAATGATGGAAAAATATTCAAGACTACATTGTCCTTCCTTTCTTCAAGATACTAAAGCTGCAAACCATAAAGAGATCTTCCACTCCTAGAATTTCTTTTCCCTTCATCAATTCCTTGCACAACACCCTCCAAGGCATCTGAATCCGCAACGTTCCTCCCTTTGTCCTCTCATCATTTTCCACTTGCATATGCTGTCAAATCCTTCCTCAAACGCCTCTGTCTACACCATAAATTCCCCTCCCTTCACTAGTCTCCTCCTTTTGGAATCATAGCCAAGAAATTGTGCGCCCTTTTAAAGTTCAAAACCTCATCTCTTCAACACCTTTCTCCCTATATCTCAACCTCGAACTGTCCTCAGTTCATCGAAGGAGATTACAAAGAAGATCTAGTACGAACTTCATATTTTCCCATTCATGTAGTCCCCTGGGAAGGCATAACTATAGAATTCATCCCTTTGATAGTTTGCTTTTCCTTCCGGCGTTGAAGATATGGTTACTATCTCTATTGCAACTGCTTGGGATGAAGATGGAAACTCCTTGATGACCGGTATATTCCCATCATAATGGAAGGAGAGGTGGTGTATGTTCCCCCTTCTCCGCCTGATGACCTTCACTCCTCTTTGCACACCAATGGGCAAGCTTCCTCCTTCCTAATTTGCCTTGGACAGAACCCAACCACACTCTCTACTGACAGCCCGGTAGACCCTCGATGCCTCTCTTCTCATTTGCCTTCGACACCCACCTGCAAAGAGAAAACAAGAGAGAAAAAAATGAAATTCCCCCCTTCTGTTGTTGTCCGCCAATGAGAGAGAGAGAGAGAGTGAGATAAGGAGAGAGAGAGACAACGGGAGCAGGCACGTTCACTCCTTTTTTGGTATTTTTATCTATTTTCTTTGTTTGCTTTTTCTTGGGTATTATTTTCCTCTTTTTTTTCTTTTTTGGTTTTTCTCTTCTCTTCTCTTTTTTTAAATAGTTTTTTCTCCTCTTTTTTTTTCTTTTTCTTTTTTCCATTATGTTTTTAACATTATTTTTTTCTTTTAAAAAAAATTAATGTCTTTTTCTTTTTTAGTTTTTCCAAATATTTCTATGATGTTTTTTCCAAGATTTTTTTTCTTTTCTTGATTTTACCCTTGTTTTTCTTTCTTTTTTTCTTTTTTGTTTGAAGGTTTTTCTTTTTTTTGAAAATTTATAAATATCTTTTTTCCTTCTTTTTTTGTTTTTTTATTTTTTATTTCTTCTTTTTTTCCTTTTTTTTCAAAATTTCATTGATTTAAATAATAGAAGCACATGATTACATGAATTCAAATATATACATACCAAAGAGGTTAGCTGGATCAACACAACAGATTGAATTCTTACTGCAACATACTTCCCTCAGCTTGCACATAAAGTCATCCTCGACAAGCGATATGCACGGCTTTCATGTACTTGCAAAAAGCATCCATGTCATGTGCACAAAAACTCTGATGTAATCAACTTTACCTTTGTCGACTTCTCTTTGCCTCCTCAAGTCATTGGACAAGCTTGTTACTGCCAAGGCTCTACTGCTCAACAAAAACGTTAGTAATACAAAAAATATCAAACAAAAATATATCAGAAACACATTACAGATCACATCGGGCAACCAATGAAAGTAGACATGTCACACGTTCTTCTATTGTATATTTCCATTTTTTTCTTCTATATACTTCTCCCATGTGCACAATCAATCCCTCCGTGATTCATCTCTCTTCTCTTTTCTAACCTAAATATCTCTCTCATGGTTCCCATTCCCTTTCCACCTAAATCTTCTTCTCTCACTTTCATCTCCTCTAATTTGCTCTTTCTCACTGTCATCTTGTCGATTCCAAAGTCTCAAGAATTAGGAGACAGAAGAAAGGGCTTTGTTTCCCAACCATCCCAACACATCACATACATACATATAACCCCCGAAGGAAATCTCGATGAAACATACCATCTCTCTGTCGCTACTCAAGATCAAATTCAGTCACTACACTCTATAGTCAACTCTTTCTCTTAAGACCTACACATACTAACCATCTCATCAATTTGCCAATTGCAAAAAGTATCACTTCATCTCCTATGTTTGCAACACAACTCGATCCCTCCATCCTCACATCTCAAACATGCAGTCTCAAAGAAGTAAACCCTAGTCAAACCTAAGCTATCCTTGCCAATGGCATACCTAATCATAACCGTCTCAAAGAATAACCATAGGATGAGATCACTTTCTCTTGACAGAGTTGATTGTTTATCCATCTCTCGACTTGGAGTCACTAAAGACCAAAAACATGAACCACTCTTTTGACTTCATTTCAACTCATTCTTGATCTCCTCATAATCCTTTCATGTCTGTCAGATACACGATGGCTAATTCTCCTTTTTCTCTCTCTCTCTCTACATCTTTTTTTTCTCACTCAACCTTTCCAATTCTTAAACTTTTCATTTCCTCAACTAACTCTCCCCTCCACTTGTATTCATCCATGACTTTTTCTCTTCTTCTTCTTGGTTTCCCACGCTCTCATTTCTTCAAGTCACATTTGACCTCCTCAATCATCAACTCATATGTTTTTTTATTATCAACCTCCACTAGGTGGTGTTTTTCAACTTCCACATCTCCTCGTTTTTACTCCTTAATTTTCACTAGTCACTTTCATTCTATTTTCCACTCACCAACTCTTCTACCATTGGTTGGCTCTTATATATATATATATATATATATATATATATATATATATATATATATATATATATATATATATATATATATATATATATATATATATATATATATATATATATATATATATAAATCAAACATAGATGCAAACAAACAAGCAGTCATATATATATATATATATATATATATATATATATATATATATATATATATATATATATATATATATATATATATATATGTGTGTGTGTGTGTGTGTGTATGTGTGTGTATAATATTTATAATATATTTTTTCCTCTTTTTTTTCTTTTTTTCCCCTAGTTTTCCATCTCTATACTCATCTCCCTTTCTCCTCATTTTTTTTCTCTTCACTTTTGCTTATCTCTCATGATCATCACCATTGCCCATGGTCGCTCTTCAACTCCACCTCCTCAATCAATATCATTTTATCTCCATAGTTGTCTTTGTGAAAACTCCATATGATTGGAGATCTTTTGTACATGGTCCTCTACCCAAACAAGGCGATCTGCAAGGCATTGTGCACTCTCATTTGCTACATTCCTCAATGTAAGACAATAATTATGCAATATAACACAGGAGCAGTAGTAGAGAAGATAACAGATATAAGAGAATCTCAACAAATTTTCTACTAGCAGTAAGTACAAAGATGATGGTGTTGTCCACCCGTGTGCTCTCAAGGTAGAGCTTAAATGGTGATCTAGTACATGGGCGGTAGAGCGTGGGCGGCCACCGCCCGCATAATTGCCATACACAATTTAGACCAATTGAACCGACTTAACAAATATAAATGATTTCTGACTCTGACAGAGAATATTCCCTTTGGACCCCCCAGTCAGGGGGCCCGTTGGCCCCCTTGGACCCCCCAATCGGGGCTGCTTATCGCTGCCTCGGACCCCACAATTGGGGACCCTGGTAACTCCGTTTCCTTACAATACCTTACATGGTCCAATATGACCTTCATCCAACATACACATTGGGATTCCCATCAATTGGGTAATGCACGCTTGGCTTCTCCTCATAATGGGGGCCTTACAAAATGTGCATACAATCATGAGGGGTAGACATTGATCATATACTAACACTCAATTCATCCACCTCCACCATAAGTTCACTCAATCTTCACCGAAACAATTCGATATCACTTTGGCATTTCATTGTTTCACAATCCAAGTGCCTTATTCTTTCATGCAATTTCTTATTTTTTGGTCCCCATTTGTGCATACTCTTTTCATTCTCTTGGAGATCATTTCCAATTTCCCCAAATAATTCATACAGCTTCTCAATTCTCTCTTGGATTTTCATGTGTTTTCTTTCAAGCTCCTTGATTCCATTTTTGATCTTTTGCTCATTTTTATCAACCTTCGTTACTAAAAGATTTATCTCTTTTGATATTCCTCTCTCTAAATTCTCCATATTCCTCTCTCTAAATTCTCCATCTTGTTTTCTAACTCGTCCCCCTTTGATTCTCCAACTCTTTGATTTACTTCCTAAAAACTCTTCTCTACACGGCCAACTAGGGTTTCTACTGTCCTCCTCAAAGAGTTCGGATTTTCTATCTCTCCCCTAAATGCGCTCAACTTATCTATCATCATCTTCAACTTATGTTCAATTCTATAGACCTTTTTATCTTTCTCTACACATATTTGTCTTTCATGTTCTTCCTAACTCATCCATCTATGAGATCTCCACTCATCCTCTCATTCTCTTTTCCAAGTTCTCCCATTTTCTTATCACTCTCTTTCTGGGCACATCTAGTCTTCTCTAATTTCAATTGAACATCCTTGTTGATTCTCCCCGTTTCATTACTAAGTCGACAAATTACTTTTTGCAATCTCCTAATTTCTCTCTCTTCTCACTCAATTCTTTCCATCAAGTCCACCTCCTCTCTTTGCGACTCATTTTTGGTTGTAAACCAATAGCAATATGCTTCACTAAATCAGAATTGATCTCCAAGACCTCTTTTTCTATTTCCTTACCCTTCCTAACAATCTCTCCACTATGAAGTTTTTCAATTTCATTCTCAAGTTTTGTTTTCTCTATTCAAATCTTTGTTTTTTTTTTCCACAAAATTCACCTTCTCCTCCCATTTCTCTAAGACCTCCTTTACTTTTGTTTGATTTTTCTCTTATCTCTCCACCTTGAACCTTTCGCTATCTCGCTCTTCACATAGCCAATCCAATTGGTGTTGTATACCTATCAATGTTGTGAAGGTTTTATCTCTAGATTTACTAGACATTTTGTCATGGTAAAAGTCAACAACCTCATCTTTCTTTAGATGGTCAAAGCTATTGTCCATGTTCACTGATTGTATCATCTTGGAGATGTCCCTAGTTATTCTTGAGGTCCCAGTTGATAGAGAAACCTCACCGTCAAACCTTTTAGCTCTATTCACATGATTCATCATTGTTTGATCGTATTCAGTTCCTCTATTAATCTATCCATAATTCATCTACCTCGTTTCGGTTTTCTAAAAATGCCAAACTTTCCTTCATTGTGCCATTCCTTTTAACATGGACCAAGGCAATTGTGGAGCCGAAATTGGTTGTGCCACACAATTGGGGCACCAAGTGAACTTAGAGCAATCTCTCCAAGGTGTGCTAAGCCAGTCCCACCGGGCATGCCAAATGAATGCCACTATTGAGGCCGAGGCAAGGCATTTGTCGCAACTAAATTTTCTTAGATTTTTGTACTTGGGCAAACTTTTCTCACCCTAGAATCGTGAACATGTGCAAATACACTCGCTTTTTGATCCCTATTAGGATTGCGAAAATGAAGTAGGTCCTTAACACTCTTACGATTATTTTTTTATGTGATTGAATCTCATCCTATTCTTTGTATCTTACAAGCTTTCTTTACCTTGCGAACACTTGTGCACACTTTTCTTCTATCCCTCAATCGACCAACTTTTAACGTTGGTAACCTTTGAGCTAGATTTCCAAGCCAAAATTTTTTCCAATTCTTACTCAAGCCTCAAGGCCATTGTGATCGTTTGCTTCAGCCACAGTTCAATTTAAAGTCCAGCTCTAAAACCAAAAGAAGCTTGGCTAGAGTTTCAACCAACTTTCAGCCCCTGCCTAAACCCAAACTTTAGCCGAAACTCTAGCCTAAAAATTGGACCAAATTCAGCTTGAAATTTAATGGCCTTATAGATTAAGACTTGGACCAACTTTACTTTCATATTCCAATTCTAATATGATCTTAACCCTTTCCAATTTTTCAGCCAATCACTTCCTTTCTTCCTTCTCTTATCCCAGCCTTTACACCTCTCCTTTCTCTTTCCCTTCATCGTTTTCTTTTTGACCTCTTCAAAGCCTATTTTCCTCCTTTTCTTATGTTTCAGCCTACCTCTTTCCTCACCCTACTTGTTCCTCTCCTCCTGTCACACTCCTCTTTTCCTCTTCTTCTCAAACTCTAGCCTTTCCACACATACTCTCATACATGCTTTTCTTCAAACCTTTCACACATTTACCTCAGCATTTTACACACACTCACTCTAGTTCATCCAACTTCACTCTCGCTTCGCTTTCACTTCACTTTTAGAATCTTACTACTCTCACACCTCAATCTCTTAAATTGACAAACGCAAACACTCGAGCACAATCTCATGTAAGAAAAAGGAAAATGAATGATGAAATAAGTGGTGTGCTAGTGGTGTAACTCGAATTTCATGTAGATTTCGATGAACTGGTCTGCATCAGTTTCTGGATTACGGGGGCCCTTGACATCCTCTTCCTTCGTCGAGTGAGTCAATGCCCCTTTGTTGTCTTGAGCGTTTCTGGGGGCTTCTTGATTTCTCTTGCTTTTTTGTCTCAAAGGGCAATCTTTAATCCTGTGACCTTGTTGGCCACAACGAAAGCACGTGTTGGGAAGGTTTTTGTAATTGATGTCTTGCTCTCATACATCCCCTTCGCCCAAGTCCACTTTGATCTTCGATGGAAGTGGCATGCTGAGGTCAGCCTTGACACAGATTTGAGGGTGCCACCGAGCGTTGAACGAGTGTCTTGCACCTTCGTAAATGAGACCACCAATGTCCTCGCGTGAGGCCAACGGCTTGCCGATAGGAGAAACAATGTCCCACACGAAGTTGTACAAGAAGTATGGCAGGTTAGGGAGCTCAACCTAGAGAGGGTACCGAAGCGATTTCGATTTGTAGGGAGTAAAATCAGGGGACCATCTGAATAGGCACAGGGTCGCCCGACCGAGTTGCCAGGTTCCGACACTTAGGGCTCGAAATGCCAATATCTTCATTTTCAAAGACTAGCAACATGTGGCTTGCCGGTAAGAACTGACATTTACAAACAATTAGCCCACGGGGGAACCACTCGTTGCGAAGCCACTGTCGCACGGTTTTGAGCGGGGGCCTAGGGCCAAACATTTGGGCGACGAGGCAAACTTTCTTGGATGTAGTCAGAAATTCGCCAAGATGATCGCCACCCTTCTCGGAAATGCATCGACCCAAATTAAGATTTATGGCAAACTTTCAAAGGTGATCAAACTTAGAAGATCTATCAGACAAGGGTGCCCATTGGCTCCCCTTCTCTTTGGCATTGCCATGGAAGGGCTTAGCAGGCTGGTGGAGCATCAGGTGGAAGCTGGTAATATCAAAGGCCTCCGTTTGCCTCATGACCACAATCAGATCACCATGAGACTTTTTGCCGATGATATGAACGCATTTGTTCACAATGATAGTACCAGCCTGGAGACAATTTGGAGGTGTCTGGCTAATTTTTGTGAAGCCTCTGGATCCACAATCAACCACTCAAGACTGCCTTTAGAGCTATTGTTGGGTCACAACCCGACCTTCTCATTGATCATGGCTGTCAAATCATTCCGCAGGGCCAAATTTTTCGGCTTCTTGGGATTCCCTTGGGGTTTGGCGTCTCTATGGAACAGCGGTGGAACTGGGTGCTGGCCAAACTCGAAAACAAGCTTAACTATTGGAGAGGTATGCAAATCAATCTTGCTGGTCATGCTATTTTTTATCAATACGTTCCTCTTATCATCTACCATTTATTTCCTTTCTGGTTGGAGATCGAAAGAGCAAGATCTATCCAAACTGGATAGTATTTGTAGAGACTTCCTTTGGACGGGTGACCACAATAGGAGGGGGGTGCCTAAAATCAAATGGTCCATCTGCACTAGCCATAGACATAGTGGGGGACTTGGTATCCTGGACATTGGGTGCATGGCTAACAAAATGGCGGCCAAATGGATGATTAAGGCTTGGTGCAACGGGGAGGCCTCTTGGGCCAAGTTGATCTTCAGAAACAAGAATGAGTTGGCTCTCATGGGTTTCCCAAATTGGAAGAATCTTGACATCTTGACCTTGCTGATTTCCCCGATCCCAAAAGGCTCAAATCTCATGTGCTCCCTATGGAAGAGTTGGAATAAAGTCAAAAGCTACACAAGAATAAGTGAAGACAGGAAGTGGGCAACCGATATCAGACAAAACCACTCTATTTGGTTTTCGATCCATGGCATCCGGAGTGTGGAATCTTGGAACATTCAAAATGCCAAGAAGTTATGGAACAAAGGCTTCAAAAAATGGAAACATCTCTAGAGACAAGACACCAACCGCTGGATCAACTTCGAGGATATAGACCCTTGCGTCAACATTTCGTGCGAAGAATGGAACACTTTGCAAAGTAGATGTCTCGCCTGGGACCGACACAAAGTTCGCCTTCTCATGGGACACGACACGTCGAGCTCGCTTGGTCTCAAATGGCACAATGGGAATAGCCTATCAAAAATCTCGAACATCAAAGCAACGATTGACTATCAGGTTAACCTCAACAAGAAGTGGTGACTATCATGGACGCAGCTTCGGTGGGACATGAAGTTCATGGCTATCTGGCACCACCTCATAGAAATTAAAAAGTATGTCTTCTTATGGCAAATTCTTCATCATGGAATCTGGACCAACCTTAAGGCTAGCAAATTTTGTGGGATTCCTCCCTGGTGCAAACGCTGCAACCGGTCTATCGAAGATGTTTCACACATCTTCTTTACCTGCCCCAACTCCAACAAACTCTGGCAGACGGTTGGAAAGAAAATTAGACTTCAGAAACATCTTAGTTGGTAGCAGGCCCTGCTGGGAGAAGCGATCGACTGCTCTGCGACTCTCTGGAATGCCATCAGAGGGGAGGTCCTATGGAAAATCTGGTGGGAAAGATGTGATTTCAGCTTCGGTGACTCCCCCAAAGAGTGGTCAATTGAGAAATCATTGTTCCTCCTTGGCAAAAGGATTGTTAACTGTAAGAAGTCCCCCCCCCCCTTCAGGCATCATCAAGTACTCCTTTTGATCAATAACAAGCTTAAACCCAAGTGGGCCCCACATGAGGGTGATGAGAGGGTAATTAACCTTCTTTGTAATGCCATCTACGCTCTGTAAAAGCTTCCCTGCTTTGTGGGATTTAGGGGGTCCCATGGGCACTAGTCCCCTTCTCTTGTACTTTTCTTTATTTAATTCAAGTCCGGGAGAGTAGGCTAATGCCAAACTTCCTTTATATTAAAAAAAAAAATCCATGTTGAGGTTACCACAACACACATATAAGATCAAGGTTGTAAGCACTTTTTTGAGGGTACGTGCTGCATTGCTCTTGATGGCATAGCATGCTATTTCCACCATCCTTCTCAATTGTACCTACCTGCCAACTCTTGAATGTCCTTCACGAGGTCTATTCCCAAGCCTTCTCAAAAATCTGACTGCAAAACTGATATCTTGTATTGTACTCCATATGTAGATAAGAATACCAAAGACCTTCATGTAGTTGCCAAGGTCTATCTACTGGTACAATGATCTTAGGGCTTGTCTCATCACATAGAATGCCTTCTTCAATTTATGTGCTCTTTGAATGTGGAGCCTCAAAACCCGATGGCTGAGACACATGTACCTCCTCCTTGAGGTCAACATTCAAAAGTTTTGATTTGACATCTAACATAGAAACTTGCCATTCATCTGAGTTGTTAACATTAGTATGATGCAAATATTGGTCGTTAGAGCAAAAGAGTATTGAAAACTAAAACCCTTCATGAGTGAAAGTCCCTATGCTATCAATGTATCTTGATATAATTCCAAGATCCCTTGTATCATGTGCTTCACCTACCAGACCCACTTGGTGCTAGTGACCTCCCATGCTTCATTCTTCATTAAGCTATGTAAATTGGCTTGCATAACCTCCTTCCATGCTCGATCTACAAGTGCTTCATCTTTAATTATTGGATTCATTACTTCCTTCATAACCACAACCATCATGGCTATACTGATTATGAGAGTAGAAGCCCACTTGTGCTCCTCTATTCTCTGTGATCTCATGGGTCCTTCTGCCTTCTCTTTAATAGTTGTTGGCATATGATTACTCTGACCATAGAGCTTCTGCTTCACCCGTTGTAGTGACAACCAATATGTTTGGGTGACTCGGTTGGTAGACTCTCTTCTCACCATCTAATGATGATGCTTCCTCCTGTTTGTAGGTAGGGATGACTCTTGGGCTAGGTACATAGAGAATTACTCCTTCGCTTGATGATAAAGTGGAAGCTCCTTTCTTTTTCTCCATTGCATGTGGCTGTTCCATAAACACCACATCGTGACTCCCTTTGATCTTCTTTGCCTCGTGGTCATACAATATGAAATCCCTTTGCTTTTCATTATGACCTAAGAAGATGCATCTTTTGTTTTTTGGTTCCAACTTGTTCTTTCTTTGACGTGGGACAAGACCATAGCACATACTCTCAAAAATGCTAAAGTGTGAGACTAATGGATTCTTACCAATGTAGACTTCATGATGACTCTTTCTGATTTGATAAGGAAATCCCATGTCTTCCCTCATACACATTGCTATCTCAACAATGGTGTGACTCTTGCATTCCATAATGCCATCATGCTGTGATGTGTGAGGTGTCACTGATTGACACTTTATCCCTTTGCACTTGCAAAAGCCTTCCAACTCCTCTGAGTTGAGCTCACCACCACCTCCTATTCCAAGGTTCTTCACACTTTTCCCTCGTTCATTTTCAAGAAGTTGCGGTTGTTCTTTAATCTTACCAAAAGTTTGAGCCTTATCACAAAGAAAGTACATCCACATCTTCCTATCATAGTCATCGATGTTCACAAGGCAGGATGATCCTCCGAAGGCCTGTGTAGACATCTTACCACACAAGTTAGCATATACCAACACTAGAGGAGCACCTACTCTTGCTTTCTTGTGGGAATGTCTCTTTGTGTGGTTTGCCCATCATACAAGCTCTACAAGGCTCCTTCATTCCATTCATTGTAGGTAAGTGATGAAGAACAATACCTTGCTTTTGCATCTCCTTCCATACTATCCCTGTCACCATGATGGGTTCTTGCTGAGGTTGCATAGAACTAGATTGACCTATATCATTGGTCATTTGATGAGATGCACCACTATCTAGTACCCATGAATCCACAATTGATTCTTCTTGTGTTGAGGAGCATACCACCTTTGCTTTGGCTCCATGTATTGTCTCCTCCTTCACTTCATCTATCCTCTGGACATGAGAATCTGCAATTGCATGTCCCTTCCCTTTACAATGGAAGCATTGTCCTTGAAACTTCTTCTTACTACTCCTCCTCTTTGCACTCTCACTTTTGGTTGAGGAACCACCTATACCTGATGCATTGGTGGAGAATGTAGCATCTCCTTGGCTACTTCTTACTTGGGCTTTAAGATGCAAATCATCTTCCATTGGTATTGAGTAAAACTCCTCAAATATCAAAGCTTGAGGTCTCACCTAAGTGTTGAGAGTAGTTACCCTTCCATCATACTTTGGTGGAGAATTTTGGAGACACCTTTGAGCTAGTCCCTTGCTAGTCTTCCCTATCCCTTCACAAGCCATTCCATCACATGGCTTCTTGGTCTGAGTAATGGATGCCTTCATCTTCTCTCCTTTTGCAAACTTCTCTGCTTCCAATTGATTTTCTAAATTTTGAATGTGTGTTTGGTTTCTTACCTCATAGTTACTCCTCAATATACTCCATGCCTCAGTTGCCTTGGATGTTTGCTGAATAAGAGGTAGAATGGAGTCCACACAATTGTTCACTAAATACTATAGTGCATTTGCATTCCTTATCTTCCAAGCTTGTAGAAGCTTTGCATATGGGAGAATCACCATACTCGGATCTAATGGGTCAAACTAGGTGGGTTGTGGCTCTTGCTCACTTCCCATCACCATCTCCAAAAAATACACAAGAATCAAGGATAACTGTAATCTTGGACTTCCAAAGAAAATAATTTGTACCATCTAACTTGCCTTCACTGAAGGTTGGTGGATGAACCCATAGTGTTTGCATTTCCAAATCCATTGCACCAACTCCATTTCCTATTCCACTCTTAGATGTTGAAACCTCCATAGTGTTGAAGCCTTTGTGTCCCATGAAATTGATGCCTTGAAGCCTTTGTCTCCCAAGAACTCTAGCTTTGAAACCTTTAGCTCTTGACAACTCTAGTGTTGAAGCCTTGCCTCCCACAAGCTATAGGGTTGAAGCCTTTGGCTCCTAAGAACTCCAATGTTGAAGCCTTTACCTACCACAAAATTTGGAGTTGAAGCATTTACCTCTCACAAGCTTGAATGTTGAAGCATTCCACCTTCCTGAGCTCTGATACCATGTAAGAAAAAGGAAAATGAATGATGAAATGAGTGGTGTAACTCTAATGCCATGTAGAGGTTACCACAACACACATATAAGATCAAGGTTAGATAGAAAGAGAGATATTGCTACTCATGGGAATAACACAAGAGAATTGGTTATAATGGAAAGTGGATGTTGGAGTTAGATGTCTGCGAAAGCACGCGAACATCACAAGGAAGAAGAAGAAGCTTGGAGCACAACACACAATACTGAATGTATTACTAGAGAATGTACAAAGATAAGTAGCCCATTAGGGCAATAGGCATATATACAAGCCGGGGGAAAAAAGCCTCCTAAAGAGGGAAAAAAGTGCCCCGGTGGTCCTAGTGTGTTCACACACATCACTACCTAAATATATCAACAAATCCCCCCTGGAGTGATGTGGTGAACAAGGAGCTGGCACTCATGTATAAGGAAGTGCCAAGCTATGTGGAAATCACTCCACAAAAGGAAGTAAGCCCAAAGCTTTGCAGAAAGCTTCAAACTTCTCCCTAGGCAGAGCCTTCGTGAAAAGGTCTGCAATGTTCTCCTGCGTGGGCACATATGCCAAGCTGATCTCCCCAGCAGAGAACCTCTCCCTGACATAGTGATAGTGCACCTCAATGTGCTTAGTGCGAGCATGGAACACAGGGTTCCTCGCAACTGCCAATGCGCTCTGACTATCAGTGAAGATGGTGGTGGCAGAAGACTGGCCAACACCCAAATCAGCCATAAGGCATCTGAGCCACACACACTCAACAGTCGCTGTGAAAGCTGCCCTATACTCAGCCTCACAACTGGAAGTGGCCACAGTAGGCTGCTTCTTGCTCAACCAAGATATACATGAGCTACCAAGCATGAAGCAAAAACCACTGGTGGACACACGAGTGTCATAGCAACCAGCCCAATCAGAGTCAGAAAAAGCATGTAAATCTGGCGATAGTGATCCCCCCTTGGGATAAAACAACCCAAGTAGACAAGTACCACTCAAGTAGCGAAAGATGCGCTTAACCGCCTTCGAATGTGTGACTCCTCGGCAATGCATAAACCTGCTCATCTGTGAGACAGCAAACTCAATATCTAGCCGAGTAATGCATAAGTAAATCAAGCATCCAACAGCCTGCTGATAGAGAAGAGCATCAAATGCATCTCCAACATCATGAAGACTCAATCGTAAACCTGTCTCCATAGGAGTGGCAATAGGCTTACAGTCTTCAAGGCCAAAACACTGCAATAATGTGTCAATATATTTCGTTTGACACAAAGCCATTCCACCATCAACTTGCATAAACTGAATGCCCAAATAGTGATGCAAATGCCCCAAATCAGACATCTCAAATGAGGCATGCAAATCAGCCTTGAAATCAGCAATATGCTTCTTAATAGGACCAGTGAGCAGCATGTCATCAACATAGACAACAATGATCAGAAGCACATCATGAGCACGCTTAACATATAAGGTGCTTTCAGTTGGACTGTTCACAAAACCATGTGCAACCAGATAGGCATGTATCTTCTCATACCAAGCACATGGTGCTTGCTTTAAACCATATAATGCCTTCTTTAACCTGCACACCTGGTTTTCATGCCCTTTCTGCACAAAGCCTCAGGGCTGAAAAACATACACTTCTTCATGCAAGTCACCATTCAGAAATGTTGTTTTAATGTCCAACTGATGTACATTCCAACCATGATGGGCTACAAGTGCACAAATGCTCCAAACAGTAGTCATACGGCATGTAGGTGCAAAGGTCTCATCAAAATCAATGCCTCTTTCCTGCGCATAACCCTTTGCAACAAGCCTAGCCTTATACCTGTCAACTGTACCATCAGGTTTACGCTTCAGCTTGTATACCCACTTAGTGCCAATGGCCTTCTTGCCAGGAGGCAAGTCACATAAAGACCATGTACCATTCTTCATTATAGCATCATATTCAGATTGCATGGCAGCCATCCAATTTTTTGAATTCTGTGCTTCATCAAAAGAAACAGGCTCATTCTCATCACAGAGACTAGACGCAGCCATAGCATAGCAATCTGATGCAAAGGAGGCACTATGAGAGCCTGAACGAGTATGATATGACAAAGGTGTATCTAATTTGCTGTCACGCAAAGTCTGCACCAGCCATTTTGGCATAGTTTCTGCCTGCTCAATATCAGCTCTCTCATCAACAAGTGCATCATGTAAATCTGCATCAGAAATAGAATGATCTGCATCATCATATGAAACCTACAAAGGCTGAGAAGTTGCCTCATTAGGACCAGCACTAGACTGTCCACCTGTAAAAAGAGGCATCAAGGTATCATACATGTCTTTGGAGCTAACAAATGTCTCCTTAGTATATGAAAGCAATGGTTGAATAGCATCTTCCACAAAGACAACATCACGGCTAACCAGAATGCGTTTAGTCTGTGGATGATGCAGACGATAGCCTTTACTTTCAGAACTCTACCCAACAAAAATACATTTTACTGCCTTATCATCTAATTTTCTGCGATGTTGTTCAGGCACTAATGCATATGCCAAACAACAAAAAACACGCAGATGAGCAACAGATGGCTTGCGGTCATGCCAAGCCTCATATGGAGTGATAGGCTGCAGCGCTTTAGTGGGACACCTATTAAGTACATATGCTCCACACATGACAGCCTCAAGCTAGAAACTATGTGGTAAAGCCTGACTCTTGACCATACACCTCACCATTTCCATGAGTGACCTGTTCTTCCGTTCAACAACTCCATTCTGTTGAGGTGTATACGGCACTGTACACTGGTGTTTTATCCCATGTTCAGCCAGAAATGCATTAAAATCAGAAGACATATATTCCCCCCCTCGATCAGAACGGAGGGTGCCCATTTTACATGCTGACAGATTTTCAGCCAAAACCAAAAACTGTTTAAAGCACATGAACACTTCGGACTTTGCTTTGAGTGGATATACCCATGCATGCCTGGAAAAATCATCAATGAAAGTCACGAAGTAAAGGTAATTCCCAAAAGAGGGTGTCTGCATAGGACCATAGACATCATGATGTACAAGCTGCAATTTCTGCATAGCCCAAACTGAACCATCTTTTGGAAAGGAGGAACGCTTCATTTTGCCCAAAATACAACCTTCACATAAATGTTTTCCAGGTGCCTCAAGCTTGGGCAAAGAAGAAACCATATCAGACTTCTGTAGGTGTAGCAAACTAGCAAAATTCAGATGACCAAAGCGTGCATGCCAAAGCTTTGCATCTGACATAGCCTGAGAATCATGAACTGCACATGCCGAATCATTCACAGATCTTTCATAGTCTATGAGCTTATACAACCCACGACATAAAATGCCAAAAGCAATAATAACATCGCCATTTGACAGATCATGAACTGTACATCTGTCATCAACAAATTTCACAACCAAGCCAATCTTGGCTAATGCAGAAACTGATAACAGATTCTTCTTGATCCCTGGCACAAATAAAGCATCTGACAAGGTGAAAGAACTACCATCAGCAGTAGTCAGAATGATCTTACCAACTCGCATAACAGGATAAGAGGAGTTGTTGGCGCATGTGACAGTATTCCCTGTAGGGGCAGGCTCGAGTGAAGAGAAGAAACTGCGCTGCGAGGTAATATGTTTGGTCGCCCCACTGTCAAAGTACCAAACATCTGAGTCCACTGCAGACATGCACTGCTCATGAGAAGATGGGTCAAAACTGCAAACAGTAGTAAACGCCCATTCTTCTTCCTGCACAAGATTAGCAGACTCTGTTTTTGGTGTAGAGGCTTCTGCAACAACCATTCCAGCCTCCTTTTTCTTTGCCTCTTTTGCAGTCAGTTTTGGACAGTTCTTTATGATATGATCATTCCCTTTACAGTACTTGCAAAACAATTTCTACTTTTCTGATTTCTTCTCATCTCTATCGTGGTTATTCGAATGTGCAGCATTTGCAAATTTCTGCTTACTAGTAGAAGAGCTCCATTTTCCTTTGCCCTTCTGACTAGCCAAGAAAGCTTGATCTGCAACACGCATAATGGACCTGTTTTGCAACAGAACAGAGACTAACTCCTCAAATGATAAGGCATTCGGATTGCCTTTCAGCATCAACCGAAGAGTAGAAGCAAAACTCTGATATGAATCAGGAAGATCATTCAGAATGGTCTGCGCAAGTGAGCTATCTGGTATAACCTCATCAGCAGAAATCAACTGTTCCTTCAAATCTTTGATCTTCGTTAGGAAACTGTCCATAGAATCACCTTCATTCATGTGCTCACTCTCCAACTGTTTTCGGAGGTAAGCAACACAAGCCTCATTCCTAGCTTGGTACAATGTGGTAAGTGTATCCCAAGCATCCCTAGCTGTTCTGCAAGAGTGAATATGAGGAATAATGGCATGTTTGACAGACAAAGCTATCAATGCATGTGCCTGGGCATCTCTGGCATCCCAACGAATCTGCTCTGCAGTAGGTGCAACAGAAACAGCAGCACAAACAGGAATCTGCACAATATCATCTTCGACACCATCTTCATCAGCTCCAGCACCTGTATTTGTAGTACTTGTCGCTACAGGTGTAACAGGACGTCTTTCAACACCCTGCACAATGTTCCACAATCCTTTTGCAACCAAAACATGTCGCATCATATAAGCCCATAATGGGTAGTTGGTACCATCCAACTTATCCTCAACAGCCAACATACGGAATACATCACTACTTTCAGCCATGGCCGGTGACTAAAATACCTTGATGCAGAAAATTAACTGTATCTCAAAAAGTTGAACAGAACTGCCTAGACGAGTTCTGCTAGACCTGTAGCAGATTTCGAGACGCTTAAACTGGCAAACAGAAACTGGTATATACCTTTGGCACAAAAAGACGAAATAGCCTGCACAAGCGCTGCAATAGTGCGTTCGGAGGCCGAAACGAGCTCAGATCGCGATTTCGGCACCACAGAGCGAAGTAGTTTTGATCTCGAAAACATGCTAAGTATGCTCACCAAAATTTGTGCGATTCTGAGACTGCAAACGGAGGAGTGTCGATGGCATCCTAGATGAAGCGATGACCTGCTCTGATACCAATTGTTGGAGTTAGACGTCTGCGGAAGCACGCGAACAACACAAGGAAGAAGAAGAAGCTTGGAGCACAACACACAATACTGAATGTATTACTAGAGAATGTACAAAGATAAGTAGCCCATTAGGGCAATAGGCATATATACAAGCCGAGGGAAAAAAACCTCCTAAAGAGGGAAAAAAGTGTCCCGGCGGTCCTAGTGTGTTCACACACATCACTACCTAAATATATCAACAGCGGACTCAAGATGAGTAGAACATGCACTCAACTCAATTCAATTCAAACTCATAACACATACAATAGAAATCAGACACTAAACAAGATATAGATGGCTATATCCACCCATGCACTCCCTATATGGAGCTTAGATGGTGATCTAGATAGAGGCTAGGTGAAGGGCTATAGGCCAACACAATGGGTACTAAGGTGGATACCCTAATGGTTCCAAACACAAACGATGATCCTACATGGGAAGGGGACCATCCTTATAAGGTCCTCCAAGCCTAAGTTGGCCTACCCATGTTCTAGGGTCATGGTAGCTTGGTCCATGCCCAAAATAATCTCCACCATTGATCTATGAGGTGAATCCAATGGTAGAAAGGTAGGATCAACAACCATTTGTTTGCAGCCCTTGATCTTGCTTAATCCACACTTAGGATCAAGTCTAGATCCAATGGCTCATATTATATAGACCCTTCCCCAAGTTAAGAAAGCTACTTTTTTTTCTAGCCCTTGATTTAGGTTGATCCTCACATCAGATCAATCCCAAATCCAATGGCTTAGAAGTAAGCTTCCTAACTATCCATCTACGGTCTACACTAGATCTCATCTGACCTCAAAGTCAGGAACCTACCAATGTCCAACACTCTCACATGGCTTCTCCTCATAATGGGGGCCTTACAAAGAGAGTGTTATGGGACAATGGTGGTGCTACATAAGGGTGAGGTATTGAGCATATCTAACATCTCACACTCACAAATACGTCCTTTTCTCTCACTCGCTCTCACACACCACCTTTTCTGCAATCTTTTTCACACTCTCTCCCCCTCCCATCACAATCTCACACACTTTTGCACATTCCTACACATTCATCCACACACAAGCACATACAGATATATTCTCTCTCACACACTCACACACTAGTCTACATACATTTACACACTCTATCACACTTTTATACACACTCACAGGCAAACCCAATTTCACAATGAAGAAAAATCTCAAACTCACACTTTCATATTCTCACACTCAAGCACATACACACTCTAACAAAATCCTTTCCTCCTAGACACACTCACACACACCTACCTTTTACTCTTACACTTCCCCCCCCCCATTTTTCATTTACTCCCTCAAACCTGCTTATACACTTCCCCTCCTACTCCCCTACACTTTCCACTCACACATCGTCTCGAACACTCACACTCATAAACTCCTTCACACACCAACCTTGAATTTCTCTTCTCTCTCGCACAATCCCTACCAATCTCTTCCTATCTCATTTCCCCTTTCTTTTTTGGAGAACAACAATACATATACCAGTGGAGCAAATAAAACAATACATATGTTCTCAATATGGGATTATTCTAAAATTCTCCTCATGAAATTTCCACAAAAAGTTGTAGGGGCAGAATTTTCATACGAAAACAATATCTGATAACCCACGATGAGTGCAAACATGAATATTACAAAGCAAAGCCATGCGTATTGCAAATTGTGCTCTGGTGCATCATATCATTTGTCTCTAGATCAACAAACAGTAGCATACAATTTCGATATGGAGTTCAGTTTAGTCAACACCCAATATTTCCCATAAAAGTACACTCTAGCTAATGCTTCTCCATCATTTTCCACACTTAATCAAGTTTGATGATTTTCAAATAATCCGAATTCCATTGTGTTTCAGTCAAATACATACTGAAAAACTATCATACCATCAAACCAAACCAAAAATTGCCCCAGGATGTTGAGTAGCCATGATCCTTTTCCCCCATTTGCTAGGGGAATAGTCGGATAGTTTCTTTTATTGGCAGCTTTGAATCCTCAATTCAGTGTTTGAGAGAAAGTTCCTCCTAGATGGACCAAACGAATAAAAGTTAGACATCCTTTTGCATACACTTCCAGCCCCTGCTTGTTCTCCTCCTCCAACTCTCGTGCACTCTTTCTTGGAAAAGACTTCAGACTTGCTCCCAGTACTTCCCTCCGTAGAGTCGTTTCTCCTTATTTGATATCTCCACAACTGCCCCTTGATACGTTCTCACTAAAAGAATACAAGTCTTGAATTCTCTCACTTGAATTACTTTCCTTTCACCATTTTTAATACGCAGTGTTGAGTTTCCATGAAAAATCTTGAAGCGCCAGCAAAGTGTTTCCTCATGGATTTATATGTCCAAAGAGAGATTCTTATAGGGATCGACAAAGATCAAGGCAAAGGAACATTGAATCGGGCCTTCTCAGAGTAGTTATGAACTTGATCTACGTTCTTCCTCAATCATGCCCATGTTCTTTGCACACATCCATCTTTTAGCTCTACATACACCTTCATGAAATGAGTGCAGCATAAACTAGGGTATGTCTTGACCAGCTCACGTGCTTTTGTTGATCATCTAGAGATGATGAGAAGACTATGTTGTCTCCTTGCCCAACACTTCAGCCATACTGGTGTTCCTTCCATGGTCCATCGTGAAATCAACTAATCATCAACTTCCTTGAAGAAGGTGGTAGTGATTTTGTCAAGTAGCAATACATTTTTTTCTCTTTTGTTGTGCTAACGAATCATCCTCCTAAATGATCACACAGTAGTTATCACCACAATTTGCACTTCTTCCCCATTTTCTTCCATCGCACAATCTTTCCTTCAAGGTGAAGGCACATAAATGAGGATTCTATGTTCCTTGAACAATCTCCTCCCTTTGGCCACAACGTAGAGTTTTTTTTCATATTCCTCCAAAATTGTGCCATTCCTTCATACTATTGGGCATTTCTTTCCTTCAGTCTAGCCAACCCCATTCTATGCAATGAAGTTTCCTCATAGGTGGTCTCCGAAAGCACTATCACCCTTCAAATCTGCTGAGTGCTGCTATTTGATATCCATCCTTGCTATTCTGAACAGCAACAGCCTTGAGCCAATTGTTCTCGAATGATTAGGGCTAGAGATGCAATCCGACGAAGGCTTGATCAGCAACAACATTGAGCCCATTGTTCTCGCATGATTAGGGCTAGGGATGCGATTCGACGAAGGCTTCATACCTTAGATACATCTAGCCATTAACACCTTTCATAACAGCAACGATTCGGATCTCTTGCTCTTACAACAACCGACTCCCACAGAAAAAATCTTCTCAATGCTTCTCACCTTTTTTTTTAAGCAACAATTTAAATGTGATCATTCAAAATTGTAAATACCACACAAATGGGGATCGCTAGAGTAATCATGAATACCTTGGCTGACGATCTAAGATGTCCCTTCTAGAATTATTTTTCCAGAGATTGATCATAAATACGATGGGCAAAATAAAACTACTAGTAAGTGAACTATCCCTTTTGCAGTCTTCAAGACAATGGTGTTACCACAAGCAAGTGGAGTACCAAATTTCCATGCAAACATGAGTAGCAAAAAATTCGACGGCATAATTTATCCTGCTACTCCAATTAGCTCATTTAAAGTTTGAACAAAATGTGCTCCATTAGCACGAACTCTTGAAGCCCTTAGTGTTGTCTAATCGACCAAGGCAACAACAATATACCAAGTTCAAAGTTACCTCATCCCAAGGAAAAAGGAGGAATACATGGATAGTAAGCAGAGTTCAAGGTTTTGGAGAATATGGAATTGTTATGAAGGAACTCTAGACCATGGAAGATTTCTGTTGATCTCCTCTGGCTATGCTCCGATGGTGAGTTCATACTTGGAAAGATCAAAAGGGAAGAACAACAAACTATGTATCACTCCTAAAGTCCGTCCAAGATTTGGATTCTACCTTTTTGAATGCCATTAGTACTGGAAGGATGATAGTATAGCTAAAGAGGATAGATAAATACATGATCCAAGACTGAAGTAGCTTCCAAAGAAACTACTATAAAAGCTCTAATATCCTGATACATATCCATCTTAAAGGTTGTGAACAAGTGCATTCTCCACTCGATGAAGATCTTCAAGAGTGGACTCTTCCCTATCTAGTAAGGACATGCTCCCTATAACATATGTTGGCTGATCAAATGCAGGCAAGCCCTAAAGTATAACAATACCATGGTTAAGAGCCCTTTCCCTCTTGCATGTGCCTGTCTCTCGCATAGATACTTCAACTCAAAGCTAATCGATATTTGAATGTCTCTTTTCTTGGTTGGAAGATTCAAACATTTCACTCTGTTTATCCCTCCAAGATTTCAAAACTTCGCTCTTCAGCATGCCCTTCTTATTGTGCCAAAAAAGAAGTCACATGAGATTATTATCTTCCGTCCCATGTCGGAGCCCCTTTACGTATCATTCTTCCTTCCCTCAACACAGGAATGCACCAGTTTGTCCTCCGAATAGCCATATGCAACCTCTCTTCGTTAGAGATGATGGAAAAACATTCAGAACTGCATTGTCCTTCCTTTCTTTAAGATACTAAAGTAGCAAACCATACAGAGATCTTGCACTCCTAGAATTTCCTTTCCCTATTCCTTGCACAACACCCTGCAAGGCATCTCAATCCACAATTTTCCTCCCTTTGTCCTCTCAATCCACAACGAGAGAGAGAGTGATCTATATATATATATATATATATATATATATATATATATATATATATATATATATATATATATATATATATATATATATATATATATATATATATATATATATATATATAGAGAGAGAGAGAGAGAGAGAGAGAGAGAAGTGGGGCGGGGACAAATCCAACTTTTTTTCTTTTTATTTTCTTTCCCACAAACCCCCACCCACTCCTTCCACTCACCCCACACATGCACGTTCACTTCTTTCTTGGTATTTTTATTTTTTTATTGTTTTTAATAAAAGGAAGTTCGGCCTTAGCCTATTCTCCTAGACTTTATTTAAAATAAAGAAGAAAAGTTATAAGTGAATGGGACTAATGCCCATGGGACCCCCCAAATCCCACAAAGCAGGGAAGGAGTATGGCGAGCTAGAGGGCATTACAAATGAGGCAGATAAATCTCTCATCACCCTCATGTGGGACCCATTTGGGTTTCAACTTGTTGTTTTCGAGGAGATAAATACAGTTATGTCTAAACGGTGGAGAGCTCTTATCTCGGGAGATTCTTTTACCTAGAAGAAACAATGATTTCTCCATCGACCATTCCTTAGGAGTTAGGTCAAAATTGATAGCACATCGCTCCCTCCAAATCTTCCAAAGAGTCTCGCCCCTGATGGCATTCCACAGCCTCGATGAGCATCCGACCGCCTCACCCAACAACACCAGTTGCCAATTGATTTGGTTCGTGAGTCTCAATACTCGGGTCACATGATGCCAGATAACACAGGATTTGGGGCAATCGAAGAACATGTGAGCTAAATCTTCGATGCATCAATGGCAGCGCTTGCACCATGGCAGCACACCACATATTTTGTTAGCCCTTGCATTGGACCAGATACCTTTATGCAAAATCTGCCACATGAGAACGGACTTTTTTATCTCAATTAGGGGGTGCCAAATAGACATGAATTTTAGTTCCCATCAAAGTTTGGTCCAAGAAAGGCACCATCTCTTGTTAAGAGTGTAATGAAAATCTAAGTTCTCTTTGAAGTTGGGGATTCTGGATAGTTTCTTTCCATTGCTCCATTTAAGGCCCTCCAGGCAAGGAAGATCCTGAACGCAGAGCAGGTGGGTAATTGAGCGGTCCCATGCTAAACACCTGCCTTGAAGAAGAGTCCATTCCTCTAGGGTGACTCTAAGTCTCGGGTCCAAGTCTTCGAACCTAATCCACTGGCTGGTCTCTTGTTTCCAGAGTTGTTTCCACTGTTTGAACCCCTTGTTCCATAACCGCTTTGCAGTTTGGAGGTTCCAAGACTTGACCCCCCTAATGCCGCCGATCGGGAACCAGATAGAGTCACTTTGTCTTATCCAGCCGCCCACTTCCACTCATCACTGATTTGGATGAATTGTTTGGCCTTGTTCCAACTCATCCATAAAGAACACACGAGGCTAGAGCCTTCAGGGGACACCGGGAGGGGGGAGAACAGAAGCGTGAGAATCCCTATGTCCTTCCAACCAGGATGGCCAACTAAGGTAAGGTCTTCCATATTTTTGAACTCACTACTGCTCCAAGCCTTGATAAGCCACTTTGCCACCAGCTTGTCAGCCAATCCAACGATATCCAAAACTCCCAGGCCCCTTGAGTCTTTCGCGCTAATGCAAGTTTCCCATTTGATTTTGGGAATCCCCCTCCTGTTGGGTCCCAAGTCCAAAGGAAGTTTCTGCAGATTCTTTTCACTTTGGCCAATTCTTTCTCCTTAGGTCTCCAACACGAGATAAAGTAAATAGTTGTAGACAACATAATTTTTTTAATTAATTAATTTATTTATTTATTTTGTTTGTTTGTTTTTTCTTGTGTATTATTTGGCTTTGAGAACAAGAGAATAATAGAACTACCCTTCACCTCAAAGTGTCCTAGGAAAATAACCTTCTCATCCTTAGGGTGTAGTGCCAATAAAATATACTCAACTTGAACATAACACGAATCGAGTAGTAGTGCCGAATTTCAATATGGAATCATTCAATTAGGACTATGAAAGTACGTATTCTGAGTATTGCTATTATGCAACTCCCTCTAGTATATACAAAAATTCATACTAGAAGCAATACTATGACTAAAAGAATTATTCATACCCATAGGGAGTACAGTATGCTAACTCGACATATGCAACACCATTGAACCCTAAGGGACTTTGTTGTCATTTTGGTGGGGAACATGTGATAAAAAATTATCCCATGCCTAAGTTTCCTCCTGCAAGAAAATGGGAAGAGTATTGTGCACACTATGCCCAAGAAAATCTCTAATAGATTGCCTTAAGAATCCAAACCATGCACAAAAACCTTCACGCATAAATGTTAGTGGGGTAATTGACCGTTCAAGGAGTGACAAAGATAGCATGGTACCCATGCAAGCCATAACTTGAGCCCAAGCTAAAAGGAAAGAAGCCAAAGTCAGTTTGAGTGAGAGTGAATCCAAAATACCTAAGAGTCAAGTACTTAAAGATCCATTATTAGTGATAGTAGAAGACTCTATAGAGCCCTTTGAATCATGTAAAAGAAGAAAGGCACAAAAATGGAAGAATAAGAAAGAAACGATAAAAAGTAAATGCCCATCTCGATATTTAGAGAGACATTTAGAGAAAGAGAAAGATTCATGTTTAGACACAGAGATAAAGAGCCACATTTAGAGAGAGACTGAAAGCTATCAATCTTAGTTTTAGATCCCCATAGTTCTAGGAGCGGCCCAATTCTCGAGTGGCTCATTAATCTTTTGTATTTCTTAAAGTCTCGCCAATAATAGCTAGCTCATCACAGCGCGCATGAGATAGACCTTGGGGTGCACATGAGCATGATGAATCCAAGGTATATAGATGTGATGATGATGGATTCGTCCACATGGATAGAGTTGGTGTAGCTATGCACCAACACATATGGTCACTCACTGAGTTGGAATATAACAACTATATACTTCTTCATTGGAAGGAGTAGGATAAAGATAAATTGAATTACATTATTGAGTATATTTATCAAGAGTATTAGGTAGCATGTGGATGCCCAACAATTTCTCATAAATGGATAAGAAACATACTAGTTGAAACCCTAAAACATTCATGTGATTGTACAAAACATTCATGTGATTGTACGAGGAATTCTGCTCGTTGTGGGCTTCAAAAGCCCTTATTTATTAGTTGAAACCCTGATTGTACGAGGAAATCTGCTCGTTGTGGGCTTCAAAAGCCCTTATTTATTAGTGAATGCGAGTGGTAGACACTATTGGAGGAGGTGCATGATCCTTACTACTATCTTCAATATAGAGAGGTGGAAGCTTCACGTCTGCAAGGCATGGGGGCCTTGCATTTATGGAGGGATAGATTGGATATATTTTGCCATGAGTTTACAATTATTTTATGTTTATTTTAATTATATATATATAGACATGATTTATTTTGTTAGTTACTTTCTTTCTTTATTGTATGCATCTTGTAGCCGTTGTTCATCATCCTACACATGCCAAGGAGTAGGATGTATATGTGTGGGGCCTTTCTAAGGTGAAATTTGATTTGGATAGTGTAGAAGTTCCCATCATGGGGGAAAATTTTGAGTGCGATTTATTGTGTTGACAAGGATTATATCACTCAATCATATATATATATATATATATATATATATATATATATATATATATATATATATATATATATATATATATATATATATATATATATATATATATATATATAATTATAATTAATGTACTTAAAGTTCACTCGCATAATTTTATTTTTTGTTGTAGGATACTCCTTTGCATTTTTTATATATTTTTTATGTACTTAAAGTTCACTCACATAATTTTATTTTCTGTTGGAGGATACTCCTTTGCATTTTGCATCATTCAATTCTAAGCCTTGTGATAAACATTTTTTTTTATTTTGTCTCATTCGCCACAGTTTCTCACATTTGCACTATATATATATATATATATATATATATATATATATATATATATATATATATATATATATATATATATATATATATATATATATTCGATTTTTGTGTAGAGAGAGAAAGATTTTGCAGGCATCATATGGATGCTATGTATTTATATCTAACATTTCTACATAAGATTTTGTCTTATATATTCAGATTTCTCAAGTTTAATTAAAATTATGATTACTTTTTCCTGGTCAAAGTTTATAATTATAATGTTTATATATAAGTTGATGATTATGATGCTTATGCAGAGGTTTAGGATTATAATGATTATGTACAAGTTTATGTACATTTTTGTGTTGGTTCATGTTGTACAAACTTGAACAAAAATAGGTGTATAATAGCCTCCACAAGCTGCATGTCCTATACAAAATTACACAAATTCAAGAAATAAAACACTAAAACTTTACACAAATTCAAGAAATAAAACACTAAGACTTTTGACATAGAAAAGAATATTGTGGTTCATTCATCGGTATTCCAAAGACTATTCAATGTTTCCATTGGTTATTACACATGTAATCCCTTAAGACATGACATCAAGCTACTTAATTGTATGTTTTATACACATTTGGGCAATGGGCAAGGGACATGAAATAGAAAAATGACTAAGGATTGTATTTTGTCAGGTAACTATGCCCTTAAATTTTGAAGGTTATAAATAGCCAATAGCTAGATCTAATATTTTGAATTTAAATTACGAAGATTTTTTGAAACTATTAACCTTAATTTACGATATTATGTTAAAAACGGGAAATATGGTCGTCAAAGTACAACATAATGATCATGAATCTTGAATGTTGGAAGTTGTGTTGGACATCAATCTTTTATGGTTGAAAAAAGCGGAAAGTGGAGATGATCATAGATAATAGCTTGTACATATGAAAATGTATACACACACATGTATATATCACGTGTGTTTCTTAGTGTATTAGTGTATATGTATGTATGTATGTATGTATGTAGGATGCTCGGTTTCTATAATCAAACATCCGCTACATGCCCGAATGAACATTAGGTGATCATTTTGGACATCAGTTTTGAACCTATTATCCTCTTTTTTTTTGCAATGTTTGATAAGTCTAACCTTTGGTTTGTAAGATACGGGGAGTCTCATATATTCACTTGTAGACTTGTTCTTTCAATACATTCAAATTCGAAAAAGTTAATCTTTGGTTGAATTTAAAAAAAAAGGGGAAAACAAAATTTATCCACAATACATTGGCAAATGATTGTTTAGGCTGGATTCACACAACCCCGTAACACAATTATGCTATCCAAATGTCAAGTTTTTATTTGATGAAACAAAAAAGTAGTTCTGGGTCCACCATTCATTGAGGGAGCCTCTCCCCTCTAAACAAACTTGTTCCGCTCTGACAAGCCATGATTATTGGTCAATCTCATGATTCAACCAATTATATCAAATCTATAGTTTACTTTTGAGAGATTACCACCCCTCTGTATGAACTCTGAACATAGCAAAACTCCATTTGCATCAGTAAAACTCTACCAACTCTACCACCCTGCACCCTTAGTTGGAACACTCGGTATTGAATCTTTATCTAGTTACAAAAAATGCGAACGTGTGTATGGAGATAGATGATGGAACGCGTTACGCCTTTCCCTTTCCTTCGTTTTTGTAGAAAACGTTGAAACTGTCAATTATACTTTAAATCCGACTCCCGACTCGTCTTTTGCTCCTCACAGACCTTACTTTCCATGGGTGTGTAGACTCAAGCTACGAACTTGGACAAGTAGTTTGCACGAGGCTTGGAGATGGCGCTGTAGCCAGTCTAGAACCAGGGGTGGGGTCTCGGAAGTAGCTTAAAGAGGTTGATACAATGTGTTAGACGATGCGTAGAGTCACGGGCTGTTGCTAGGTGAGAAGTCTAAAGGTTTGTTTTCTTAAATCAGAACCCCGGACGCCGCTCTCGCTGGTAACAGTCTTGCTTCTCAAAGCTGATAAAGCAGCCGTTGGTTTGGGGCATGGAGTTGGACTGTGGAGTGCGTGATTCGTGGGTATTAGAG
Source organism: Ceratopteris richardii (assembly GCA_020310875.1). Lineage (NCBI taxonomy): Eukaryota > Viridiplantae > Streptophyta > Polypodiopsida > Polypodiales > Pteridaceae > Ceratopteris > Ceratopteris richardii. Next base: position 141,043,390 of record CM035428.1, on the reverse strand, counting down.
CATGTTAGAGCATTCGTGGTTGACAGCTTCTTAGCAGGTTCTTGCTACGTGGGAACTTGGAAAACCTGTTTCGTGAACGATGGATTAATCAGTTGTGGGGGCGAATTTCATAAGAATGAGTTCGAAATAAAACTTGCTAAATGCAGCTTTCATGCAACTCGACATTCAGTATTGAAGGAGGATAGTACGTAAGATAAGTTTCACTTCAGCTATGGCGGACGTTGTGGACTCCCAGAAGCTCGACCTCGTGAAGATTGCCAACCAACCTCCTGTCTATAGGATCGCGAGATATGAGCGATGGCGGGATCTGATATCTGCTATCCTTTCATTGTTCATCCCCTCTACACAAGTTTTATGGAGCCCGTTCATTAGTTTCTATGCCATACAACCTGCGCTTTCTATCTCTGTTAAGCGTAAAGCAGAGCAGCCTGCTTGGCAGGAGCTGGTGTCCCGCGCCGTTCTGATCGTTCTACTTGCGATCAAGGTGCCACTTGCGGTCACAGGTGCCTTTATCGAGTGGCTTCTAAATTTCTATTACTTCAACAACGGCATCGTCGGTCTCCTGTTCAGGTTCATCTGCTTCCCACGAGGTACTTGCGGAACTCAGTTAACACTTCCTATCTATTTATTATATGTGCTACGTTCTTTCCTTCCAGCCTTATCCTTGCGGAATAGTGGGTTTATTGCACTCGTGATCGTGGCCACTCATGCATTCAGAAGTTTTTGACAGTTTTGGACACGTCATAGTGGTCTGATACTTCCGTGTCTGCGAGAGGAGGGAAAAAAAAAATCTTGATGCATTTTTGTTTTGGGATCTTCCTGCGACTCACGATAGTAAGAGGCTTGGCTTCCTCCTTTTGCGTAAGCAAGTCCAAAGGCTGTTATATATAGCACAATTACATACATGCATGGTTTAAGGTACACTGTACCGTTACGTGACAAAGCAGGTAACACTTGAAGATAGAAATCTTAATAATCTAAGGGAGAACTACTGCATATATGTTTATATACTATAAAATATTCATATAGGTTCATTTAAGACCTAGATGACTTTGATCAAGTGGGCATACAGTTCAATGTGGGATAACCTCGGCCATCTCTTTGCTGAAATCTATAATTGTTTCGCTATAATTTCGTTTTCCATCTTACCTTATAACTTGTGTTTGCAGAGAATATTAGATGTGCTATCTTTTGTCGAACGACTATGACTAGGTGATAGAAGAATACTGCATTATACAAGTGCATTTGGACTTCATTATTTGGAGCCATTCATACGTGATATGAGTTTTTCGTGAAGTTTAGATCCTTGAAATTTTCTTATAAGATGCTTTCAGCTGTGTGATTGTAGATCTGCATACAATTTGTAAACTTTTTATTTATCGTATATGGTTGAAAGGTCGTGCATATAAAATGTACGTTTTTCATTTAGTGCATATGCTTGGAATTTCATCTGAATGCGCTTCATGAGGGTTTCCTTAGTCTTATTTGATGTGCTTTTGAAAATTTTCATGTAGTGTATATGCATCTAGTTTCCTTTCACAATGTTATATGGGGGTTTCCTTTGCCTTTTTTGAGGTGCGTTTATCACTGCATGCGATCCTTAGTTTTGCAGCTTGCGGATATAAACCGTGAGTTTTTTTCTCATAGTTTACACTGCATAGCCGTTTAAGATGCGTTGAAGGATTTCTCTCTTATTTAAGGTTCATTTTTTGATGGTGTTGTGGATATCTCATATTATGTGTTCTTCAATCCAATTTGTCATTGTATCATCTTTCGCTTCGTATAATTCGTTATTCCCTGGTGTGTATGTCTTTTTTACTTATGAGTACGCCTTCTATACATAAAGGTATCGTACTCTTTCCAAATTCAAGAGATCTGGCATACCGTTCAGTTATTGGATGGATGGATCAGAGGACAGATTTGATATACCCATACTCAATGAAGCTCAAAGTTGATCCAAGTGCAGAGAAATTCTATTATGACTCCAAGCACTTTGCTGATCTATGCATCATGGCTTCCAAAATTGCATATGAGTCAACAGAAGTGCAAGAGGCAATAGTAAATGACCAGTGGAAGGTAAAAATGCTAATAATATTCCTGAATCTCTGCGAAGTATATGGGCTCATCTTTGACCGCTATATTTTCTATGTTTGTCAAATTTTTATGCAGATGAATTATGGAAAGTTCTATGAATGTCCAAATGGTACGTTTATAAATTTTGAATGTTCATGTCTGAAGGGCGGAGACTGAGCTATGCTTTCGTCCCTTTCTCTCATCCTTTTCTTTCACGATGGAAACTATGGGATGCCCCAAAGTGTTAGGCATCCTTGAATTCTGGCAGTTTTTTTTTTTTTTAAATCCCATTTTCTCCCTTTTTCCAGCATCCCGAAGCATCTATTCCATTCTGATATGCCCTAACACTACAAGTATCGGGTTATAGGGTCATTATTTGGGAAGAATAGAATCATCCAATTATGCATAATGTAGGAAGAAGTATGTGGTGATTCATGGTGTAGCCTGTGATCTTATGATGGCTAATGTATGAGCTATTGTGGTTTTCTCACCAGGAAAGACTCATGTGAATAAATGTCTATAGTTCTGAATCTGGGAGGTCATGCTTGTTATCTATCTCATACTCATGTGTATCTTGCAGCTCATGCTTTTTCTCCAGGGTTCTTGCAAAAACTAATGTACATGGTTCTTGGTTTCGTACAACAAATATTGATCAGACTACAACAAGCGATAGACTTCCTGTTTCCCAAGTTGATTCCCATCTTTGGAAGTATTCTAAAGGTGTTTCTAAGATCATTACTGGATCAGAATATAGCAGCTATTAAGGTTCTGAAGGAGTGGACATCACTCCTTCCTAAGACATATGCTTTCACATTCATGAATAAACGACATGATGCAGATCTTATTGTTCTTGCATTTAGAGGGACTGAACCATTCTGTGCAGATGCTTGGTCCACCGATTTTGACTTTTCATATCTTGAAGTTGGTTCTGATATTGGAAGGCTGCATTGGGGTTTTTTGCAAGCATTGGGCCTTATCGATAAAAGTGATCCCAATGGTTCTGCCTCTAGATTCATTCAGAACTTAATCGATGCAGAGAAACTATATGCAACAGGAGTACTGGTTGCTCAGGAGGGACATATAGTATCCAAAATGACTTATGAGAAAAATGGTGTGCCTTATGATCATCTCGCATTCGACTGGATTCACATGGATCTAATACAACTTTTGCAGGAGAATCCAAAAGCTAAACTTGTCATTACAGGCCACAGCTTAGGAGGTGCCTTGGCTGCATTATTTGCAGGTCTCATCTTCTGCAAGAAGATGAAGGGTAAGAACTTGGTTCTTGAGAGACTTGCAGCCATATATACGTTTGGGCAGCCACGCGTGGGAGATAAGGTGTTTGCCAGGTTCATGACATCAAAAATGGAAGAGCACAATGTGCAATACTTCAGGGTTGTGTTTGCATACGACATTGTTCCCAGAGTTCCGTTTGATGACCGCATCTTTGGCTTTAAACATTTTGGCTTTTGCTGTTATAATACCATCTTATATCAACAAAAGGTAGTAATCAAGTTTGAGATAGCATCTTTGTGTATAGAAATTGGAATTTCTTGTTTTTTCATTGTTTTGTTACATTCTGAGCCGTAAAGAAGGTGCACATTCACAATGCACTGTTACATTATGAGCTGCTGTTAGAGGGCACATCGCTCACTTGGTTACTTAATGAGGTTGGTAGGTTTCTTGATTTGGGGAGTAGCACTGCACCTGTAAAACAGGACTTGTCAACCCCTGCATCCTCCTAAGTTCTGATTGTTCATATTCTGCTCGTAGATAAGATATGAAATGAAAAACTCAGTCAGACTTTTTAGGATACGTGTTCTTTGTGTTTACAGGCATTGATTGAGGAACCTGACGCAAATTTTGTGGATGTGATCTTTTCAATTGTCATACGTGTATTGGCAATAGTGGAGCTGTTCAATGGAGCACTGTTCTTGAGGATGTTGTATGGTGATGACTTCCGTGATTCTGACCTGATGACTTTTGCAAGGTACATCGCCATTTTCATGCCAGGTGTGGTGGCTCATTCTCCCACAAACTATGTCAATGCAGTCCGTCTGGGACCATTTCAACTCAGAAGAGTGCCATTTGAAGCTGCACATGAGTGAAACACTACATAAACATCATGCCTGTAGGTGTGCATGTGTGCGTGCGCATACACATGCTTGCATGCATGTGCATGTACGCGCGCACGCGCGCGCACACACACACACACACACACACACACACACACACACACACACACACACACACACACACACACACACACACACACACACAGACAGAGACACACAGAGACAGACAGGCATTTGCTTGGATGAAGATATCTGGACAGAATCGCCTTTTACTATTTTATAATCTTTTATACCCACAAATGGGAAAGACATTAAAAATACATGCAAAAAGAAAGAAAGTCTGTCAGAGTACATGGCTTTGGTCTCTTCGGGTGCACCTCTTTCTACACTGTTGTAGTCAATTTCACAAATCTGTTGGTTACTGACTGATGAAGGCTCATTAGCAGGTGGTGAAAGATCAGGCTTTAATTCCCAAATATATGATTGTTGTGACAAGAAGAAAATAACCTTCTCTAAAGGATTAAATCTTGTGACATTCTCTTTAAGTTCATTTGACCACTCAAGATCATGTGCTGATGGGATGCCTACCTCATGTTTGAAACTTCAGTTCTCTCAGATTCCATTCGGTCATGGAAGAATTTAATAGCAATTTAGATCCGGAGAATGTTTCCTGTAAATCTTTATTCTGTAATTTTCAATCTGTCTGTTTAGCATGGCATGATGGCTATGCCACTCAAATGCTGCTGCAGAGGTCATAGGTGTTGGAGTTTGAGGTCTGCAGGAGCATGCGAACAGCATGGAAGAAGCGTGGAGCACACCACACAATATTGAATGTATTACCAAGTGAATGTACAAAGATAAGTGACCCATTTGGGTTATAGATGTATATATACATTCCAAGGAAAAAAACCTCTTAAAGAGGGAAAAAAGTGCCTCGACAGTCCCTATTTACACACATCACTACGGAAATATATCAACAAATCCTCTTTGGGAGTGATGCGATGGACAAGGGAGTTGGCACTCATGTATAAGGAAGTGCCATGCCATGTAGAAAGAGATCAATCCACAAAAGGAAGTAAGCCTAAAGCTTTGTAGAAAGATTTAAAATTTTCCCAAGGTACAGCCTTTGTGAAAAGATACACAATATTATCATGTGTGGGCACATATGCCAAACTGATCTCTCCAAGAGAGAACCTCTCCCTGAGAAAATGATAATGCACCTCAATTGCTTTGTGCGAGCATGGAACACAAGGTTCCTTCCAACTTCCAATGCTCTCTGATTGTCAGTGAAGGTGGTGGTGGTAAGAGATCAATCCACAAAAGGAAGTAAGCCTAAAGCTTTGCATAAAGCTTTAAACTTTTCCCAAGGTAGAGCCTTTGTGAAAAGATATGCAATGTTATCATGTGTGGGCACATATGCCAAACTGATATCTCCAACAGAGAACCTGTCCTTGAGATAATGATAATGCACCTCAATTGCTTTGTGAGAGCATGGAACACAAGGTTCCTTCCAACTTTCAATGCTCTCTGATTGTCAGTGAAGATGGTGGTGGTAGAAGACCGATCAACACTCAAATCAGCCAAAAGGCTTTTGAGCCACACACACAACAATCGTTGTGAAGGCTTCCCCATACTCAGGCTCACAACTAGAAGTGGCCATAGTAGGTTGCATCTTGCTTATTGAAGATATGCGTGAGCTACCAAGCATGAAGAAAAAACTATTGGTGGACAAACGAGTGTCATAACAATGAGGTCCGTCATAGTTAGAAAAGACAATCAAAAAAGGCATGCCCTCCTTGGGATAAAACAATTCGAGTAGTTGAGTATCACTCAAGTAGAAAAAGATGCACTTGTCTGTCAATGCTTAACACTTGGGCAATGCATAAACTTGCACATATGAGAGAACAACAAACAGAATATTAGGTTAGGTAATGTAAAAGTAAATCAAATATCCAACAATAAATAAAATATTATGTCAGATAATGCATAAGTAAATCAAGCATCCAACAACTTGTTGATAGAGAACAACATCAAAAGCATCTCCCCATCATGAAGACTCAACCATAAACTTGTTTCCAAAGGAGTGGCAATAGGTTTGCAATCTTCAAAGCCAAAACATTGCAATAATGTGTCAATATATTTTGTTTAACACACATATATTCCACCATCAACTTGCATAAAATGAATGCCCAAATCATGATGCAAATGCGTTAAATATGATATCTCAAAGAGGCACGCAAAACAGCTTTAAAATCACCAGTTTGCTTCTCATTAGGATCAACGAACAACATGTCATCAACATAGACAATAATGATAAGAAGCACACCATTTGCACGCTTAACATATAAGGTGCTCAGTGTGATTGTTCTCAAAACCATGTGCAATCAAGTAGGCATGTATGTTTTCATACCAAGCACGTGGTGTTTGCTTCAAACCATATAATGTCTTTTCAACCTGCATGCTTTCTTTTCATGCCCTTTCTACATAAAACCACGAGATTGAAAACATACACTTCATGTAAGTCACCATTTAGAAATGCAATTTTTCATGTCGAATTGATGTTCATTCCAACCATGATGGGTTGGAAGTGTGCAGATGCTATGAACGGTAGCCATTCAACATGTGGGTGCAAATGTCTTATCAAAATCAATGCCCTTTTTTTTTAGCATAATCTTTTGCAACAAGCCTAGCTTTGTCCCTATCAACTATTCCATCAAGTTTACATTTCAACTTGTATACCTATTTAGTGCGAGTGGTCTTTTCACCAGTAGGTAGATCAAATAAAGATCAGGTACCATTCTTCATAGTAGCATCATATTTTGATTTCATAGTAGCCATCCAATTTTTTGAATTTTGTGCTCATAAAAAAAAACAGGCTCATTATTATCACAAAGAGTAGAGGCAGCCATAACATCGCAATATGATGCAAAAGACGCACTATGAGAGTCGAAACAAGTACGATATGACAGAGCTAAATCTAATTTACTATCTCGCAAACTTTGCACTAGCCATTTAGGCATAGATTTTGCCTCCTCTATATCAATTCCCTCATCAACAAGTGCATCATGTAAACTGCATCAGAAATAGAATGATATGCATCATCATGTGAAATCTATAAATGTTCAGACATTACTTCATTTGGATCAGCACTTGATTGTCCATCTCTAAAAAGAGGCAAAAAAGTATCATATAAATCTTTGAAGCTAACTGATGTCTCTTTAGTACATGAAAGTAATGTCTGAATTGCATCTTCCACAAAAACATCACATCTAACCAAAATGTGTTCAGTTTGTAGATAATACAGATGATAGCCTTTGCTTTCATAATTGTATCCACCAAAAATACATTTTATTGCATTATTATTCAATTTTCTATGTTGTTCAGGCACTAATGCATATGCCAAACAACCAAAAACATGTAGATGAGCAATAGATTGCTTATGATCATGCCAAGCCTTATATGGGGTGATAGACTGCAATGCTTTAAGGTGGGACACTTGCTAAGTACATATGCTATGCACACACAAAATCCTCAAGCTAGAAGCTATGTAGTAAAGCCTGACTTTTGATCATACATCTTACCATCTCCATGAGAGATCTCTTCTTTCTTTTAGCAACACCATTTTGTTGAGGTGTGTACGACACTATACAATGATGTTTTATCCTATGCTCAATCAGAAATGCATTAACATTAGAAGACATGTATTCCCTCCCCCCCTCCCCCCGATCAGAATAGAGAGTGCACATTTTACATGCTGATAGATTTTCAACCAAAATAAAAAACTGTTTGAAGCACATAAACACTTCCGGATTTTCTTTCAATTCATAGACCCATGCATCTTGGAAAAATCATCAATAAAATTCATAAAGTAGAGGTAGTTCCCAAAAGGTGTCTGCATACGATCGCAAACATCATTGTGAAAAAGCTTTAATTTTTGAGTAGCTCATAGTAAACCATCTTTTGGGAAGGAGGAATGTTGCATTTTGCTCAAAATATAGCCTTCATAGACATGTTTACCAGGTTCCTCAAGTTTGGGCAAAGAGGACACCACTTCATATTTCTGCATGCGTACCAAGCTAGTAAAATTTAGATGACCAAATCATGCATGCCAAATCTTTGCATATGAGATAGCCTGACAATCTTGAACTGCACATGCTGAATCATTCACAGATTTTTCTTAGTTTATGCGCTTATATTGCCGACATCATAAAATGCTAGAAGAAATAATATCGCCATTTGACGGATCATGAATTGTACATATGTCATCAATAAATTTCATAACCAAGTCGATCTTGGCTAATGCTAAAATTGATAACATGTTTTTCTTGATCCCTGACACAAAAAGAGTCTGACAATGTGAAAGGACTATCATCTACAATAGTCAAAATGATCTTACCAACTCCCATTACAGGATTAGAGGAGTTGTAAGTGCATGTGACAATACTCCTCGTAGGGGAAGGGTCAAGTGAACTGAAGAAACTGCATTGCAAGGTAATATGCTTGGTTGCCTCATTATTAAAGTACCAAACATCTGAGTCTATTGAAGATATAGATTCTTCATTAGAAGATGGGTCATAAGTACACACAATAGTAAATGCCCATTCTTATGCAATAACCATTTTTTTCTTTGCCTCTTTTGCAGCCAACTTTGAACAACTCTTTATGACATGATCATTTCATTTACATTATTTGCAAAACAATTTCTTCTTTTTGATTTTCTTCTTGTCATTGTCTTCCTTTTTTCTCTCTGCAAAATTAGTAGATTTTTTCTTACTAATAGATAAGTTCCATTTATCTTTTCCCTTTTGACTATCTAACAAAGCTTGATTTGCTATATGCATGATGGACTTGTTCTGCCTGGTCTGATCTTCCTGCAACAAAACAAAGACTAACTCCTCAAATATTAAGGCATTTGGATTTCCTTTCATCATCAATCGAAGAGAAGAAGCAAAAATTTGATATGAACCTGGAAGATCATTCAGAATAGTGTCCACATGTGAACTATCTGACAAGACTTCATCAACAGAAATCAATCGCTTACTCTGTAAAAAAATTATCCATAGAATATCTTTCATTCATATGCTCACTCTCGAACTATTGGAGGTAAGCAATATGAGCCTCATTTCTTTCCTGGTACAAAGTGGTAAGTGTATCCCAAGCATCCTTTGCTCTTTTTGCAAGAGCGAATATGAAGGATAATGGCACGTTTGACAAACAAAACTATCAATGCATGTGCCTGAGTATTTGTGCCATCCCAATGAAGTTTCTCTACAGAAGGTGCAGCAAGGACTGCAACACAAACAAGAACATGAAGATCATCATCTTCAACATCATATGCATCACCTTCCATAACTGTATTTGTAGATGTAGTAGGTCCTTTTTCAACACCCTGCACAATATTCCATAGTCCTTTTGCGACAAATATGTGACACATCATATATACCCATCATAGGCAATTGGTGCCATCCAACTTGTACT
>CM035428.1:140958764-141028764 GCA_020310875.1 Ceratopteris richardii | reverse complement strand
TATAACAAATTTTGAAACTTCATTATACTTGTTTTTCATATTTTCCTTAATTGGTTCAAAAAATATGGCCTCTACTTGTGCCTCTTCCTCTGCCAGAGAAGAATGCCTGCTTAGAACTAGGTTTTCCTTGGGAGTTGGAGTCCTCACCAAGATTCTTTTCTTCAATAATCAACATGGATACCAGATCAGCGAAATTCAGAATACTTTCCCTGGTTTGAATAGATGTTCTGAATTGCTTATATGCAGCTCCTAAACCACGAAGACACACTTCCACCTTATCATCATCATCTACACTCACGCCAATAGATGCAAGTGACTCACATATGCTTTTGATTTTCAAGGTATAGTCACTTACCAACATGCCCTTTTTCTCAATTGTATGCATCTCCTTCTTGAGTTACAATTTTTGTGCCTTTATATTGGTCTCATACAATGTGGCCAAACTATTCCAAGCCTCTTTCAAAGTCTTGGCTTCCTGTATGTGCCCAATCATGCTATCGTGTATGCTAATAGATAGCTTAATTACCTTTTGTGCTCCTTGATTCCATTCCTCATTTGCTTTTAACTAGTGCATAATGTGATTCCTCTTTGGTAAATGTGGAGCATTTTTGTTCTCTCCTTTGATGTACTTCCAATAGCCTTTTCCCATTAGGAAATTTGACATTATGAATCTCCAAGCATGGAAGTTGTTCTTGTCCAGCTTATCGCTCATAAGTTGACTTATTCCATCCGGGTTTTCCATTTCTGCAACAATTCACAACATTGCAAAAACACTACAAGCAGTACTTGTGCTTGAACACTATCGCACTTTGACGTGACATTTCGATCTCAAAAAAACATAGTTTTCATGTATCAACAATACACAAAATCGCTTGACATTATGGATCTAGAATACAAAACAAGATTCAAGTTATAACTATGAAAACTAACCTGGTTTTTCTATGGCACCTTCTATCTTCACGCCAATTTTTGTAGCAATCTGAGGTCATTTGTGAATCACGCTTTCTCCATGCCTTCTCATGTACTCTTTCTCCATGCCTTCTCATGTACTCTTCACCATTGGCCTTCTCCACGAGCTTTCTACAGCCACATTGGCTCTAATACCATGCCACGAGGAAGGAGATAAGGAAGAGAGCTCATACAAACTCTCACAATCAAAGAGGAGCCCGCACATAGATTGAGGCAAGGAAGAATGATTTACTCTTCACCATTGGCCTTCTCCACGAGCTTTCTATAGCCACGTTGGCTCTAATACCATGCCACGAGGAAGGAGATAAGGAAGAGAGCTCATACAAACTCTCACAATCAAAGAGGAGCCCGCACATAGATTGAGGCAAGGAAGAATGATCTTCTTCTTCTTCTTCTTCTATTACATAAAAGGAATGTACAAGAATGATCTAAAACAATAATAGAGCTGCAATATATAAAGAACAACACATAAGGAAAATCTGATGCCCACGAATAAGTGAGCTGGTAAGAATTCAAATGTGTCATCACTCTTGATAGATAAATCTAGTAAAGCTCAATGAAGTTTCCCTGACATATATCGGTGTGACCACTATACATGTCAAAGAAATGAAAGAGTGATATGTGTCATCCTGGATCATCACATGTTGAGCTTGATATCTCAACAGGAGGCAAATGAGTTATGGAAAGGGATTGCGGTTTCACTTTATTGGGATCGAGATTAATTTCCATGTTAATGTGTTATCCTTTTGTAGCAGATCTTTTACACAAACATTCAGTATCAACATGCAAGCAAAAGGATCTTCAGGGGTAGGCACTAGCTTACCATTGGTGGATTTTGGAAATTTATTGATGGAAGCCTATCCTTCAATGATAACTCTAGATTTCCAAGATTTCATGGGCCGAATGCAAATTGATGACCCACCCATCGGAAGGACATAATGGGTTCACAACAAATCTCATTGGTGTCAAGGTTTAGCAGGATCCCTTGTCAATGTGGAACACATCTATGAAGCAACCTTATGCCTTAGTTGTGATATGTGGGGAAGATACCAATTGTTCTCCAAGGAGTGAAGAGCACCAGGATTTTGAGGAATGAATGCCAATATGGGTAAGGGTAGGATTTACCGAGTACTTTAGTGCACCCCTACCCAAGCCAGATTTCTATCGCTGCTATTACTTGGTCACCACCCTCCAAGCTTTGGTAAGAAAGGAACTCCAGGCACCTTTATATTGCCCTCTTTGGTGGCTAATCCTCCTTTTAAGAAGTATAGAATCTCAATGGACCTCATCAGGGCTACTTTAAATATTCATGCTTCTCACATGCCCATGGGGAAAGAGAGGTTCATCCTAGAACTTAAGAAGAAAGACAACGTTTTGAAATGGGTGGACATATGAGACATCACACTAGATCTATCAAAGCCACTGCGCATCTGCATGCAGCACTTTGCATTCCCAATACATGATTGCTTCACCTTACCACATAAGCATATTTGGTTTGGACTTTACCTGGCTAAAACTGGTCTACAGACCATTGCCTTAGCCAGTTGGATACATGAATAACTATTCTTGGCAAATCAAAGATGGGCAAGAAAAAGAGTAATTGATGGCTGTTGTGCCATTACGAGAATTGTGTATATACGTTCAACAATAATCTATAGAACCTCAATCAGTAGTACTACCAATCCGAATTCGCTTGTCACAACCCCTTACCTGAGAAGGCACTTCTTGTGCAGATATCACCTCTCAAACAACCACAATAACTGCCATAGTTACTACAGCTCATGCAGTAATGGAAACCACAGCTATATTAGGATCCAAAGCATTTGCCTTCCCAACACCAAATTGGAAGTTGAGACCACTGAATACTACATTTGATTTTGAAATGCATGATGCTTTCTCTAGTGAATTCCAATTCTCCAATGCTTAGTTCTTTTCACAGGAATATGAATGCCCTAGCTACCCCAACTCTCCATCTAAACTTGAAGGCAGTCAATATATGTTAAGTCAAGAGGATGAAGATAGCACAATCACTGATTACGACAATGACGATGATGGAAGTCAATAGAACCAAGGTACAAATGCAGAGGATCAACAAGAAAAGGATGAGACACAAAGGAAGACTCAAGGAGACACGAGTACTAGAGAAGATGACACATCCGAAGCAGCTGCCTACACCGTTGCAATTCAAAGATTATACAACACAATGCAAGCTGTTTGGGAAAGAAGGTAGATCAAATAGCAATAGAATTAGGTGATTTTGCAAGAAGAACTGGCCAATAGCGGATTTGAGGCCACTTTCATGAACGCTTTCAATGAATTGATCCAATCAATGGGTAAAACAGATCTATATTTTTTGAAGTGAAAACCATTGCCTCAATTTGATCCTCGAAGAGTGCAACTATTGTCACGACCGGTGCAATATATCTGTGTACTAGTTGAGGCCAGCACCTCCAAGCGCGAGGAAGAATAGGTTACTGTAGAAACACCAATAAGAGATGACACCACTACCATTGACATGTCACATCCTCAAACGACCTCCCTATCCACCCACACCTCGGATGTTGTATCTATGCTAGAACACAACATATAGTCACCTGTACATCCTATATCACGAATCATCAGCTCCCCACACCATGTTGTTCCTAGCTCATCTCCATCCAATCGTACCATTTCCAATCTAACATCATCTGAACAGGTTAATCCCTTCCTCATAGCTTCCACAACCCCTTCAACACCATTCACCATATCGAGCTTCCAGTCACTAGGTGTAAATCCTTTTCTAACATCATCTATTCCACCTATTCCTTTTGCTCAATACCCTTTTCTTAACCCGCATACTCCAATTCTTCTTTCGTCAATACTCCATCTTAGCACCAACACTCTATCTCAACCATCTCCTTCTCATCGATACATGCTCGAACTGCCAGTGTAACATACTCATCAACTTTTGTAAATATTGTATTCACACCAACACAATCACACACAACCACACCAGTTTTTACTATTAGTTCACTAGATCACGCTTCTCGCGATATGGATATTTCACAGCCCACTGCATTTCCACTCACGATGATTACTTCCATCATCACTATTCACAAACCCACTCTCATGCACTTCTCCACCATCACCCCTGCATCTACACTCCCTTACCCAACCCCCGTTCCCCCTGCATCACACATAAAAAAACGTGCTTTTTTGCGACCTCCTTCACTCTTTTCTTCTTCCACTATCGATACCCCATTTTAGTAGATGTTTTCTTGCATGCATCAAGTCAGAGAGGACATTTCCTCATTGGATCAACAATATCAAGACCTACAGCAAACTACAAACCAACTATAGGCCAGTCTTAACTCACGTACCATCGTATATAGATATTGTTGGATGAACACCCAAGACTCCTTGACGATTATGATAGATTGATCGAAGAATGCAACTCACTCAAGAGCAATAATCCTACCTTACGACTGAGTGAACCCATAAATCCACCTACAACACACGAGGTAACACCATTAGAGCTTCTAGAGGAACTGAATACCTTACGTGCACATGTCTTAGAACTAGAGACTCAAGTCACAGATCACTCAGTGATTCCCCAACCTGGCTCCCCACCAGATATTCCAACCGCTGAACAAACTGTGACTGTTCCAGCATAACCTACATTTGAGGAAGTGTATGAACCACAACCAACAATTGCTGGTTGCATAACACAAGAAGATCAAGATACCTTTGAATTGCCCACACTTATGTAGATGAAAGCTGTCAAAGAGTTAGGCAAAATGCACTCTACCTGCATTGAAACACAATTACATGCCATGAGAACCATGGAGGAGACCATCCTTAAATCTCCATAGTCTCCATAGTCTCCAGAGTTGGCACCAAGACGGTACATTTCAATAAATGAATTACAATACAAACCTTATTTTATGTACATGGTGGAATATGACTTAGCAATTGAGAAGATCAAGTGAAAAAAGCCGATTCACGCTACTCAGTTTGAACCTGTAGACCTACCATCCAATGCTCAATGAGGCATCATCTTTCAGCCTAATTGGAGAAAAGTGTTATTACAAGAGTATCCAAAGATGATGTACACATGGACCAAGGTGCCTCTGCACATCAAGTAGAATCCATGCTACATCCAGTGCTTTGTCATCGTTCTTGGACCGCTTTTGCAATTAAGGTACAAAACAATAAGCAATGCCAAGACTGGTTGAATTACCCTTACTTCGTGCCACCTCTAGGTCACCCCGATGTCGGATATATGATGGCAACAATCAAACAGTGGCTCCTCTGCTTATACAAAATGATCGATGTTGCTGCTCAAATGTCAGTGAAAATAGTCTTCTAACATGTATGCGCACCTCATGTTTCCACCTTGGGATTGGAGAAGGGCAATGGAGATCTAGTATATGATATGAGTACCATGCCATCCCTTCGTGAGTGCTATGCCTGACACTATCATATCAAATACTTACATGCCTGCTACAAGCAAACATTAGAGGAAATGTTCACAACAAGGTTTTGTGAGTACCATTCGAAAGTCTTTATCAACAGACCCACGCACCTTCTAGGACTCTTTGCATGTGAGCAAATGGTCTTTTCAATTCACTACAGACTCCCACCCCCGGATAATCCTCAGGACATTAATTGGGGAAAGCTTGAAGCTGATCTAGCATGAGGCTTAAGGATTGCAAAACTTACCCTTGCCCATGATCTCTTGCAGAACTATACCAATTAAACCCTACAACAAGGATTTGTCAGGGACAACAGACACGAGAGGGAGGGGGTGTTAGCAATGGCATTGGCCATGGCCATAGGCATCAACGTCGAGGAAGCATGTAAAGGAAGATGCATGAAGACTAATGGGGGAAAGTCTATCAATTTTCAAAAAGACAACTTTATTATAATTGCAAACCTTCAATGGTGATTATAATCACTGCTCATGTAACATATGTAACATGGAAAACCTAATTTTGTCATGAGCCGCTCTATTTTGTGCAAGCCAAGGAGCCCTGGAGATTGAGGACCCTAGATAGATCACTCATACCAAGTTTTGTAATTTTTGAACTTCATTTGAACCTCCAAATAAGCTTTAGGAACTATTTTTTAATTAGGCCGGATACTAGGTCTAGAAAAGGACAAAACTAGCTAGAAAACTATACAAATAGCTAGAGAGCTTATTTTTGAAGTTACTTAGTGAGAGCAAAGAGATTTGAAAGAGTTATTTGAGTAATGTAAGTGTATTGTCCTCCTCAATTGTCTCCTCTTACCTCTACCTTGTGTGTGTGTATGTGTGTGTGCACTAGTGTGCCTCTCACCTTCACCTTCACACACATCGCTCATTCACGATCTTAATATCATCCTACCTCTTCCACTGGTTGACAATTAAGGAGGTGGAGCTTCTTGATGTGGTACTTGCCATTGTCTAGAACAACAATCATCATTTCTTCGTGTAAACTAGGTCAATGCATATCCTTGTACCTCTCTATCTTGTCTGATTCCAATTTTGAATCACCAATAATTTGAATCGCGAAAGTAACTAGAGTGAACACTCCTATGATTTACACTCTCATTTGACAAAATTCAGCTCCTCAGGCTTTGGATGAATTTTCAACTCCTCATGCAAAATTTAGCTCCTCAGAATTTGGATAACGTTTATGAACCTCAACTGCATATAGAAATATAATTGTCATATGTAGATGGGCAAGTGGCCCCTCACTAACCCAAATTATGGATGAATATTAAATTTTATGGGTTTCAATAGCCAAATGATAATGAAACTAATTCACCAAGGCCACATAAGCTAAGGGACTCATGGACTTATGCAAAATAGGGGTTTCTATGCAAAAATTAATATGTAGATTTAACCCTCATGGGTTTAAAAGATTTAATTTGGAAATGGGGTTGCAATTGAGATGGTTCGCCATTTCCAAGACATCCTTAGTGCTTGATATTCAATGAATCTCCATATCTAAAAGAAATTGACGCCCTCTTAGATCAACCACTTTCCTTCCAATCATTATGATCTTTTTCCAGTAGCAGGTGCTCGATCCTCTCCTTTTCCCTCGCTAGGTCTTGATCCAATGTTCTTCATGTCAATTTTTTTTAGGGTCTTTGCACTTTTCTCCTAGGATACTTCATCTAATGATTTGAACTTGACTTGCAAGAATTATAAGTATTTTTGGCACTCATGTTCTATATGTCTCACACTCATCTATACTTCATCTATTTTTCTATAACTTACCCACTTCTTTCCTACGATCCATGTTCCTATAACATGCATCCTAGTGTTTCTTTTCTACTAAATTTACATGTGCTTCATTATTTTCTTATCTTTTGAATCGCAAAACTACTTTGAGGTGATTGATATGAACTTTTTTGCGTCCACAAGATGGCATGGATGTAAAACATAGTTAGGTTCATTTGGAGAACAATCAAATTCTAAGATTGTAGATTTCAATAGTAATGAGTATCCTTCAATATTGTATCCTTTCACATTATTTGATAGTCTCTCTATTTCTTCACATTTTCTTATGGTATCTTTTCAAAGTTTCACCTTTTGCTTTGCCACAACTTCTTCTTCTTGCTTCTTGAAGGTTGCTCATGGCTTTATGAGTGATAGGTTCATCATAGATGGATGGGGTTTTATATGAGATGCATTTCTTCTTAAGTTCAATTTCTTAAGTTCATCATAGATGGATGGGTTTTATATGAGATGCATTTCTTCTTAAGTTCAATTTCTTCAATGCATGGTTGGAATTGATGTTTTTTGCCCAATTGTAGCTTCTTGGAATTTCTCTTGGGATAAAACAACACTTCCCTATGTAGCTAGAATACAATGGGCTTCTCAAGATCACTCTCTTGACATACATTAGTTCACTATTTGGAGAATATCTCATTAATCACTCAAAGACCTCCTCACATGTTTTTAGCAAATAAAATAAACTAGATAAAGAGAGCTTTTGAAAAAGATAATACTTGATTAAAATGAATAAGGTACCACAAAGAAATTCCTATGCCAAAGCAAGATTACAACCCGATGGATCATCTATGTTCATATAGACATATCTTAAGAAAGAATCAAGAAAGTATGGGACTAGCGCAAGCAAGCAAGGGGCATAGTGCCTCGAATACTACACTCCTAAAGTGACTTACAAAATGAAGTTTTTTCATGTGATACTTCATCCAAGAGATACATGGGTATATGTATTGACAAATAAAAAATTTCCCCTACATTTTAGGCTTAACAACTAATGGAATCGTTCATCTAAACTCTTAGTAAAAGTTCAAACTCAAATGAGCTAGAAAAGAGGAGAGTTTTAGTGAGGAATCTTTGTCCCAAATGATTTCCCTTTCACTGGTCCACTTGGGCCTTCAATTGAAGCTTTTTCTTTCAACACCCACCCTTACGCATCAATCCATCATTCAATCTATTGGATTATGAGTGCTTGCTTGAACTTCTAGAGTTTGTTTGAGTCCAAGGCTTTTGTGAACATACTTGAAAGTTTATCAATGGTGCTCACATGTTGAACTTCCACATACTTAGACAATGATTTCTACCATGAAGTATGATAGTTTTTTTTTGAGAAGATACTCCTACTCTTAGGGGAGTAATATATTGTTCCCTCTTACTAGACTTGAACAAGGTTTTAGAAATATGCTTCTAATACAAGAGATCCCATACACTAAGATCATAGGTATGAAACAAGATATCTGAATTATAAGAATGTGTCTGAGGAAGAGGGACTAGGTACAAGAAATAACTAAGGACTCATACTATGAGATTATGAGAGGAGAAGACAAAATGTCCAAAATACTAGACTAAAAAAGACTAGAACAAGGAACAAGACTAGACTCCAAACTAGAACTTGGAAATTATTTGTTTGGAGATTGCAATTCCTTGAGCTCTCATGACTATTATTGTCAAGATTATGGATGTACGTGGATAATGTTGGTGCAGCATATATTGCGGAATTTGCTTACACCACAAGAACTAAGCTAAAGTGATGTTAGAACACCTCTATAATCATCAGTAGCTTAGCAAAATTTCTGAAACTGAAAACTTTATAACTGTATTAGTGAAAACTGAAAATTCACTTTACAGAAAGCTTCACGTTTCTTTCAAGCTTCAATTCTGAACTGATTTACTTCAGACTTTACACTACTGTATTTTCTTACAGTTAAATAATCTTTCCGCTACTTAACTGTGCCAAAACTGTGTTTTTAACTCACCAAAATTCCACCGGAACTTCACCGGACTGTCATTGGAATCTTACCGGAATGTCACCGGAATCAACTGCAATTCTGTTTGTAATTACTTCAAATGTGTATACATGAAGTAAGGAAGTGATACGTGAACTTCCTTCCACTGAATGAACTCTATCTGAAGTTTAAGAAAAAACTTCATCAGTTCTTTACGGTTAGACTTAGTACTATGTGTACATGTCCGTTTCACAAAACTCTTTGATCAGTTTATAGTAGAGACTCGTAGCTTCAAGATAAGCTATCTCTCATGAAAAACTTTACACTGTGCTGCAAGATCTAACTCTCAGAAGTACCGGAAAATGTTTATTGAGAAAACTGTAACTGTTAACTAACTTTCACAGTAACATGAAGTCACTTAGATGATTTCTTCACATATGAAGAATGCGCTCAAATTCTTCCACATGAACATGTGTTTTCTATTAGAGAAGATGTGTACAAAAATAGCTTGGCCTCACTTTGCTCATAGCTATGGAAAACTCTCCTACTCTGAGTAGTTATTCCTTACCATCTCTCTCAGATGAATACCCGATATTTCAGGATTTGTTATTCATCTCTACATATGCAATCTCTGGCGTCTTCTATATCTCTATCCTCGGTTTCTATATGCGCTATTCTATTCCGGTTCTATTCAAGAGAGTCACTTACGTTTCTACTGTATCTCTCTTATATACAATTTTTGATCCGGGTTTTTAACAAACTCAAGTTCTGGAATTTTCTACGCTGTGTATTACAGACATGAATTTGTCCCTTCACTAAGGCTTTGATTTTTTTTCTGAATGCTTTGTTTCTGCTTTTCTTCGTCTTTATGTCGTTATGCATAATTAGTGAGTGACTCTTCAACAGCTCCCCCTCAATCACTAATTTGCATCTTCCAGTCTTCATATATCCTTCTTTTCTTTTATTCCTGCAATTTCTTTGAATCTGCTTGTCTTTACTCCATCTAAGCTCTTTGTCAGAATATCTGCAATCTGATCTTTGGTAGGAGTGAATACTATTTCAATCTCCTTCTCCATTACCTTTTCCCTCAGGAAATGATATTGAATTTCTATGTGCTTTGTTTTTGCATGAAATACTGGATTTGCTGCAAGATACAACGAACTCATATTATCTCCATGTATGATAGGTATACCTTGATCAATACCCATGCTTTTGAACAAGTTCTGCATCCATATTACTTCTTTAGCTGCTTCCACAAGTCCTTTATATTCTGCTTCTGTTGATGATAAAGCCACTGTGTGTTGCTTCTTTGAACACCAGCTTACAAGCTTATCTCCCAAGTATATCATATACCCATGTGTTGACCTTCTGTCATCTTGACTTCCTGCCCAATCTGAGTCATTGTATGCTCTCAGTTTTATATCTGATGTAAAAGGATAATATAATCCTTCTTCTATAGTTCTTTTGATATATCTAAGAACTCTTTGTCTTGCAATCCAATGTTGATCCTTCGGACAATGCATGAACTGTGAGATAACTCCTACTGCATAACTAAGATCTGGTCGTGTTAGCGTAGCATAAATCAAACTTCCTACTAAAGATTGATACTTTCTCATATCTTTAAACTCTGCACCATCATATCTGCTGAGTTTATGATTTACTTCAAGCGGTGTTGAAGCTTCTCTGCAATTCTCCATGTTAAACTTCTTCAGTAAGTTTAGGAGATACCTTTCTTGCGAAACATATATACCATGATCTGTATATGTAACTTCCATTCCAAGAAAGTATGATAACTTTCCTAGATCACTGATCTTGAACTCCTTTTCAAGCAGTCTCTTTACCTCCTTGATTCCTTCATATGAGGTACCTGTGATTATAATGTCATCTACATAAATACAAATGTAGATCATACCTTCATCTGTTCTCTTGATGAGTAGACTTGCATCAGCCTTTGAACTTTGGTATCCAAGGTCATTGAGATACTTCACAAGTCTGTAATTCCAAGCTCTTGGAGCTTGCTTCAATCCATAGAGAGCTCTTCTTAGTCTGCAAACATGATTTGGGTATCTGGAACTTATGAACCCTTCAGGTTGTTCCATGTAGACTTCATCTGATATATATCCATTCAGAAATGCATTCTTTATTTCTAGCTGACTTAGCTTCGATCCTTTTGATGCTGCTATAGCAATCAATGTCCTTATGGTTGACATCTTTGCCATTGGACTAAATGTCTCATCATAATCTATGCCATGCATCTGAGCATAGCCTTTGACTACCAGTCTAGCTTTGTATCTGGCTATCCTTCCATCTGCAAGCTTCTTGACTTTGTAAACCCATTTATTTCCAATCACTTTGTTACCATTTGGTTTTGGAACAAGTTCCCAAGTCTTGTTCTCCTCCAGAGCATTGAACACCTCCTTCATTGATTCTTCCCAATTTTTCTTACCTTTTGCTTCACTGTAATTCAGAGGTTCTTCATCCTCCTTTACTAAGTAAGCATAGTTTTTCTGAGTCAAATAAGAAGTATCATAGGAATACCTTGTCGGTTGTTTCCTTACTCTGTTTGACCTTCTTCGTTCAAACTCTTCATGTGTATCTGAATACACATCTTCATCAAATCTCGAATCATCTTCATTTCTTATACCCGATCCGATCCTGGACGTACTTGCCTGCATATGATCTTCATCTCCATTCACCTGCATATGTGATTTACCTTTTCAATTCTTCTTACCTCTTCTTCAAATGTTTCAACATTATGCTCTTTATCTATATACCAGCTCTTTCCTTCATCAAATGTCACATCTCTGGAAACAGTAAACTGTTTGGTTAGAGGACTCCATAACCTGTAACCCATCTGCTTTTCATCATATCCGATGAACACATATTTTTCAACTTTTGGTTCAAGCTTATGTCTCAATACGACACTAACAAAAGTCCATTGAACTACTCATACTACGAAGAGATTTTGCAAGGGTAGTAAAAGAAGAACTACAAAGCTACTGTGTAGGTCTACAAATACAAGGGATAGCACTTGAAGCGCTTCAAGAGGTAGTTGAGGCCTACCTCATCTCCATGCTTGAGGACTCTAACCTGTGTGCTATCCATGCCAAGAGAGTAACCATACAACCCAAGGACATTCCGCTAGCAAGAAGAATTAGAGGAAATAACCCATGACATGTGAATATTGTACCCTTTGATAGGCCTACTTTGCGATGTAATACAATGATTAATAGAAAATTTTGTTTTTACCTATATGTTCTTTGTGTCTTCTTTTTTCTCTCTCTCACTCTCTCTATCTTTGACTCCCCACCATAAGTGTATGCAAATAACTTTTGCTTCAGTCAGTTATATATGGAATGAGTTGAACTTGCATGCATTTGCCTATTGTTTTTTGACTAGATATGTACATGTTGTACCTAATATTGCCCCATAGGTCATTTTCATGCAAAAAAAAACCCCAGCCACAGAAACACAAGACTTAGCCCTACAATGTTTTTGTAGGGTTGAATCTCACATTTCTGTGGCTAGGGTTTTTTTTTTCATTTTATGGCCTTGTTTATGCACCTTATGTATAGATGAGATGTTACGAGTGTATAATACAGAGGCTAGTCACTCGAGGTAATCTTTGGCTTGCTCAGACTTTAGTGTATAGTTGATGCCACCCGTAAACAAGAATCAGCCCTGCAAAATTTTTGCAGGGCTGATTCTTGTGTTTCTGTGGCTAGGGCTTTTTTGGCTTATTTTATGCTTTTTAAGATACCACAAACCATAGGCAGCACATAGATGAAGAAAAAACATAAAGTTACATAGAATTTGTGGAGATAATGGTAGGTTCAATTTCTGAAGCACATTTCATACATAGGACTAGACAAAATAGGAAAAACTAAAGTTTGTATTATCCAAAAATTTACATCATTTCTGAGCTGCCTTCAATTTCTCTACAAGTTTCTTTCTCCTTTGGAGAGATTGAGGCAACTGATAAGTCAATAGAGATCTTGATATTACATGTTGGTCTTGCATTCCCAGACCCATGGAAATACCTATTTGCCCTAGTATTTTTCCTCTAAAGTTAAGTCCTAATGTAGTTACAACTAAGGATTTCCCAACCAAAATGACACAATTAGTGCCTTGGGTAATTGTACATAGACACAAAATTTTTCTAAGGGCCTTCAAGCACCAAGTCATGAAGTACCCATCCAAACTGTAGTCTTTATGTATGATAACAAAATCATCCTTTGGCAACTTTCTGATGTAGTTTGCAAAGGATGAACCACTCCCATAAGAAGCTCGATCCTCACCAGATCTTGCCGCGAACTTGTCTAGCTCAATTGCTTCCGGTTAAGAAAAAATGAGCATTCAAGCTCTTACTTTGTTAACTTAAATTATCCATTTATTTAATTTAATTACCACTTATATCATGAAGCTTGTCTTCTTCCTCCCCTCTTCCAGGGGCATTAAGATCAATGCTAGAGTGGGTCATGCCACTCTGCTCTGCTACGGGGGATGTAGGAATTTTTTGCTTCATTATACTCTCCCACGCTGTGTTGAACTCCTCCATAGTATAATTGTTGCCATCTTTTAAGATATCTGCACACACCATTGCTATGGTGTCTGCCACAGAATCTCCAAGTGGGATGGCCTTCTTTTCAAGTATGTCACATGTGTTGTCAAGCAGAACATCTGACATTGTGGAGAAAATACTCAGGCATTCATCTAGACGTAGACTGAATGCCTTCTCAATATCATGAAGAAAAATAAATTCCTCTCCATCCACAATGATGATGGAGAGATATTCAAGTTCCACCTCTGGAATGTGGGCTCAGAGGGGTTGAGATTTGAAGGGGGGCGTCCTCCATGCTTGATAGCTCACATAGTTTGTCCTCAACACCACCAGGGAAATCTTGGTGGATTGTAATGCTTTCTTTTAGAAAATTTATGGCCTCTGGTTGAGGCTCATTCTTCTCCTTAACAAAGCCCCCTATGATAAGGTGGGGGAGTTTGACAGGTGTAGGTTCAGGCTCCTCATTGATGATAAAATATGTTGTTGCAATGTAGGAAAGGTACTTTGTACCCATCCTCTTCTTTTTGTTAAGTTTCTTTACTAATGGCACAGAGTCATCTAATAAGTGCCCTGCATTTTGAGCAACTGCCATGAAGTGCTTAAGGTGCTTCATGAAGGCTTCATCACCTTTGTGTATGTATAGTAAAAGGTCACATGGGACCCATTTACCCTCATAAGGTGGTATTTCTATAGATTAAGGCAAGATGTAGTACTCAAGGAACTCTATGATTTCCTCGAGCACATTAGAGTTCAATTGAATTGTTTTGTCTAGATTCGGGACTCTAGACAATAGGTCATACAAGTGTGTTTGACCTTTGAACTCAATTGATTCCAAGAACTCATTGAAGAGTTCTCGAGTACGTTTGGGTTGCAGGGTACTGGAGGTTGAGGCAGCCATTGTGCGTGATACTAGCTTGTGTGCATGCTATGCGAGTGCTTCTAGCTCTTCTTGGTTGCAAAAGTGAGAAATGAGAGAATAAGTGTTGCTTTTATAGTAGTTTCAAAATTTTAAAGTGAGTGAGACCCATTTTAAAACTAAAATTGATACCTTCAAATAAAAGAATCATGCATAGAACTCTAAAAAAAAACCTTTGGCTCATATAAAAGATTGAACAGAATCATTAAGTAGAATAAGATACACCACAACTACACAATAGAAAAAATAAATTCTCATAACTTTAAAATTATAAAAAATTACCATTGGAAAAATCAAAGATTTGGAAAATTATACATCATATTGAGATAAAAAAAATTTACATGCTACATGTCTTGCATGTTAAATACATTGTGACAGAGGAAGGATTATAAATAGATTGTGTGTACACTCTAGCACTCAAATAGTTCTTGAGCTATGACAATGAAAGTTGAGTTCCATCTACACTCCATTCAGGCTGGACTTTAATTTTATCCTCCAACCTCTTACCAATCTGCAAACAAATAGAAAACTTTAAAATAACATATTTGAATATAAAAATTTGTATAAACAAAAGAAAAAATACCATATGTTGTTTACCTTATGCCCTTATATTTTGAACTTTGGTTGATCCAGATCCTCAAATCCCATTATTACTAGATGTTCTCTCACGTTGGCAAGATTCCAATGATGATTAACTGAAATAACTTCCATTTCATTGTTGGGTAGATTTATCTTAATTTCAAATGACATTAAAAAACCCTCAAACTTTGTAATGGTATCCATTCACCAAGTTTACACATCCAACGATCACAATAGAATCTAATGTACAATGAAGTACGATGTTTCAAGTATCGAAATCCTACAGTTTTGCATCAACTTTAGAAAGGTATCTATCCGCTTTGGTGCATCCTTCTACAAGTCCCCAATTTTCACCTAGTAAACCCTCTACGTGCTCATACGTGATATCTTTTAACATGAACATAGTTGAAGTCTCTAGAATTGTGAATATCTAAAATAAATGTACAAAACAATGAACAGGAACACACATGTAATCCTATAGATCTTGAAACTCTTATAAATTTTAATGAGTTGTGTTTTGGTGTGAGTGCCGCCATATCTTTTAACTTTTTCAATTTCTGATTCTTCATGTTATCGGGTATCAAAGCATCCTTCTTGGATGGCACATGTGTGTCGTGCATGTTCAGAGCAGTGCTTAAAAATTCTAGGGTAAGTTCAAACTTTTTCAACTCATTGTTACCCAATAAGGAAGGAATGATGAAGGTTCCTAGTCAGTCCTTTACCTCACTCACCTTAATGTTGATAACGAATAGTAACAACGTAGAAAATCTGGTCTGGGTAAGGGTGCCTCAAAGTATTCTAGTGGCACTGCGCGTTGCCATATGCTTTGAAGTTCTCATCTGTTTTGGAGAGTCTCGAACTCTTTTGAAAAGAATTGGAATGATACCCATGCCTTGTCATACTCACACTTGGACTCCCATATGTACTTCACCTCTCCTAAGGGCCCAGGCATGCCATTGAACCAGTGAGAGCTTGCATGAACTCTCTCCGTTATTCCTCTAGGAGGGTCCAATATGGGTATTTATTGGAGGTGTCTAAATTCTATAGGTCGTTTAGTTGGTGGCACTTCAATAGGTAGGTTTTCCATATTAACTCTTGCTTGACTCACTCTTGCCTGCGATTTGGGGCCTGCTATCTCTACCATGATATTGCTTGTAGTTCTTGATGCTTATCTACTAAAAGAAGAGGAGCATATTAGCATTGCATAGGAAACATGATATTATGGTGATCCCTCTACAATACAAACATGATAACCAAAGTGGTTAGGGATTAATTTGTAAGAGTGTTTGTGATGGTGTGTAAGTGTCAGTTAGTAGGTTATTGATTCCCTTAGATGCATACTTTGGATGTGCGCTATACTCAGAATGCATCTACTTTGGTGTGCATTGATTTACAAAGGTTGTTCAGGGGTTTGATACAAGGCTTGATT
This sequence comes from Ceratopteris richardii, assembly GCA_020310875.1. NCBI lineage: Eukaryota > Viridiplantae > Streptophyta > Polypodiopsida > Polypodiales > Pteridaceae > Ceratopteris > Ceratopteris richardii. Next base: position 141,012,108 of record CM035428.1, on the reverse strand, counting down.
CTCCAAATTTTCAACATGGGGTTATAGCTTTTGGCTGTGATGACTTTTAAATATTTCTGGCTTAGATCTTCCTGGACTTGGGACTTTTTGGCTACCCATTTCCAGATAATTGTGAAGGTGTGTAGTGTAGATATGTGCTTTGAAGGTTTTGTTGTGAGTGTCTGTGTGTGGCTATTGAGGCTTGTGGGTTGAGGTGAACCTATATGAGCTTGTAAGTAGGTCTTGGGCACCCATATTTGTCTAGCATTAGGGTATTCCTTCATTGACCGCTTTGGGACCCAAATAGGAATGGTCCGTCTAGATTGATGCCTAGGGTACTTCTTCGTTATAGTCCTTGACTAAGTAGTTCGTTTGGTGCATTTTTGGGATCGTGTATCTAGAGAAGAGGGTTTTGCACCCTTGCATATCCAGATCTGCTTCATTCCATGAGGTAATTTATGCTGCATCGGTTGTTGATCATGCTTCTTGATTATCGGCTTCCTTTGTGTCTTGTGTTTCCCTGCTTGTTTTATTGGGATCCTCTTTGGAAGAGAAGGGAGTTCCTCCTTGACTTCTACACCTCCTTCAAGGGTTACAATCTTCTGCACCATAGAATCTTGGACAAGAATCACATCATTATTGTCATGTGTGTTCCTGGAGGGACCAGGAGTGGGTATCATTCCTAGTTCTTTTAGTGCTAGGTTTTCTAATTCAATTATGATGCAATTTTCATTTACCCATGCCTGAAGAAGTCCACTTCTTAGGCTTAAGTTGACTGCATGATCATAGATCTAGTCTTGACCCAAGATCAGAGGCTCATTGAGATCCTCTTCTTCACACACTAGAACTTTGACTGTCATTAGAACATGTTGAATGTAGAGGGGAAGTCCCACCTCGCCCATGCAAGGGGTTTCCACACCTCCCAATCCTATGAGTTATGCTTCTATAGAATTGACTTTTAATTGCAATTCTTGATAGTAAGAAAGTTGAACTGCACTAATGGCTACTCTTGAGTCAATCAAAGCTCTTATGATCCTTGCACTCTCTCCTTGTCCTACCTCTAGGGTCACAAAGGGTCTTCGATCAACTATCCTATGGGAACATACACCTGATGCTTCACACATGGCCATGTGGTATCTAGGAGCTTCTTGAGTGTCATACCTATGTTGATCTCTACCTTTTTCTCTCAATTTCATTTGTCAAATGTGTTCCAAAGCTTCCACTTGTGCTTCTTCTCGAATTCATTTTTCTTCTCATTTACATTTCTACTCTGTGTTGAGTCGACTTAGCATTCTCTTCTGTTAGGGGTTCTTGATATAATTTGACTCTACACCCACTCATATAACTAGGTAGGATGTCACCTTCTAGAGTGTCTAATTGGACTGCTCCACTCGTTGATATTCTATTAATAATCATGGTTCCATAGCCTTGCTTCTCTAGCTTTCTTGCATGTTGTACACCTTGGACTAAATCTCCTGCTTCAAGCCCTTATCCTTCATGTGTGCATCAAAGTATGCCTTTTGCCTTTTCTTGGTTGCATATATTCTTGGAGTTGCTCTTAGTCTTGTTTCACCTAACCATTCAAGATCAAAGATCCTTGAAGAGAGTTCGTTACATGCCCACTGATGCTCCTGTGCTACTTTCAGTATGGGTATTAAAAAGTCTAATGGTAGTACTGCATTTTGGCCAAATACCATCTGATAGGGTGTGGCTTAGAGTACCATTTTATACACAACTCAATATGCCCATACAATATGATGTGGTTGTTTATCCCAATCAGAGCGTTTATTATTCACTAATTTTGTCAATACATTACAAAGCATTTTATTCGTGCTTTCGGCATGGCCATTGGCTTGTGGGTAATATGGAGCTGACTTCTTGTGGATAACCATGAATTCTTGTAACATGTGTTCAATGACCTCATTCAAGAAGTGGGTGCCACGATCACTCACCAATTCTATTGGCAAACCATATCTCATGAACACATTCTCAAATAAGAAACTTAGCTCTCGTTTGAGCGTCATTCTTTGTTGTGGCCTTTACTTCTACCCACTTGGTTAGATAGTCTCTGGAAACAATAATTTATTCAGCATGTGAACTCTTACATGGGAGATTAATAGGAACTACAAAGTCTATTCCCCACTTAGAGAATGCCTCTCTGAAGTATTGTCTATGTAGGTCACTTTGCCTGGGCTATCAAGATCTTTGAACTCATAGATTGTGAGTGTTCCAAACTCATTTGGTAGATCATGCTTATACCTCCAAAAGGCTTCATCAATCTCTCGATTTAAGAGCAGGTCTATGCTCTTATTGTCCTGGGGCACCCACTCTGGTGTGATAATTCTAGTGAGAACTCATTTGCCTCGAGGGGTTTTAGGCTCTCCACCTATGTTCCCTTGCTCTAGGTCTCCTATGTCCATTTTTGGGATCACATTACCAAATTTTTATGTCCTATCTGGGTGGTTGGTGACTACGTATATGGCTCCCTCTTTGTCTAGGTATGCTCCATTTTCAAACTTGACTACTGGATTCTATTCCAATGGGTTGATCTGGGTTTTTGATATGGACCACAGATCTTCCTAGGCCGTCCTCATAGATGCAAGCACCTAATCGGTTGGTCTAAGGTATTGGAGTTGCGTCTTGTAAGGGCTTTCTACCCTTTGTAAATATGGCATGCCTAAAATTCCTGCGGGTCTCTCCATACCATGAGACATCTCGGACTTGCTAGTTTCAGAGCTAGAGTAGTGCGAATAGTGGCTCAACTGCTGGGCCCAAGACCTAGCAGTATGATTAACACTAGCCTCTGAAGACCTAAGGCTCTGTCTATCTCTCCCTAGATGTTGTCCTGATCGAAGGTTCATATGCCTAATTGAATAGCCCCAATTTTCCCAAGTACAACCTCGTTGCTGAGTTCTTTTGTAGTAATTGCTTGTTCTTTTTAATTTTTCTTAGGATGTCACTTCTTGTCCAAACGATCTTCGTCGCTAGGAACACTTATGTTTTATCGTATTTTAGTTTGGTCGCTTGATTTTAATTCCTTTTTCCTTATGCTATTTTGCAAATGTAATCTCCTTGTACTTGCACTTGAGTGATTAGAGTTCTTGGACTTGATCATGCTTAACGTAACCCTAATTTATCAAAACCTCTATCCGTGCTTAGCCTAAGCTAGGAATTGATAGAGGGTGTTGAGAATTCCCAACCTTTAGTTTCTCTCCTGTGTTGCCCTTGTGTGCCCAAGAAGCGTATTCCCAAGCTTGCACTTACTCTTGCTTAGAATGCCCTGTGATGCTCTCAATCGACCTGCAATAGTCCCAAAGTTAGCTCAAGATTTAAATTCAATTGACACAACAAACCATCTTCATTCATGCAATTCAAAGATCAAATTGTTCTTTGGCTTTATGGAAAACAATCCTAAAAATCCCTTAGTTTTCTTCCCCCTAGGTATGGCCAACTTAAAAATACTATATCTAATAATCTTGGTATTAATTTTGTAATACACCCCACGAGCTTTTGAAGGAGCCTAAGATCACCCCGAACGGATTTCGTATGAGAAAGTTATGACTATTCAGGGTTCTAGGGCTAAAACAGGGTTAAAACAGGCTAACAGGCAAACACGATTTCTTGAGTTACTTGCATAGCGGCCTCACAATGCAATGACAACCCCTAATGTTTCCCAAAACTTGACCCAAAATAGACCAACTATTTTTTTATCCTAGAAAAATGCCATCATGATTGATGGGTCGATCGCGATGATTCTTACCCAGGAAAGAATCAACAATGTGGTAAGAGCAAGAACAAGGAAAATAATGGTCAATGGAATAAGAGTAGAAATAAATGAAGGAAGCATGATATCAAATGCCATTATTTTCATAAAAAATGACACATGAAGAAAGACAATTATGCATTAAAGAATGCTAAAGGTAAAGGACAGAATGTTGATGGGCATGTTAAACAACCACCTACACCATACTTCAACTTTAAAGATAGAAAAATTAATGCTATTTTTGATGATGATGATGTGTTGACACTTGATAGCACCGTGCCAATCGAGGCCCTTATGGATGATTCTCTTTCCCACACGTGGTTGCTAGATTTTAATGCATCTTTCCATGTGATACTACATAGAGAATGGTTCTCTAATTATGTAGCAAAGTCTCTTGGTACCATGAGACTTGGTGACTCTTACTAGTGTGACATTGTGGGGATTAGAGATGTGATTGTGCAGTTCATTGATGGTTCAAAATTTACTATGCATAATGTACACCATGTACCTCAGTTATCATGTAGTTTGATGTCAAATGATCAACTTGATGACCTTGGTTACAAGGTGGTCTCCTATGCTCGGTCCTTTCGCATATCAAAGGGCAATAAGGTTATTGCAAAAGGAAGCAAAGTGGTCTCAACTTATCCTTTATTTGTAACATAGAAAGAACACCTTTTAGCTATTACTAGACAGCGTATGGTTTGTATTTGGCATGGACGTTTGGGCCATATATCACGTAGTGGAATGGAAAATCTTTCTCGTTCTAGCTACATACCTATGTTATCTTTCTCAGATTTTTTTTGTTTTGTGAGCATTGTCAATATGGAAATAAAACTAGAAATGTGCACAAGATGCACATTTACTCTTCAATTCAGCCTTTAGATCTTGTTCATATAGATGTGTGTGGTCCTATGCCCATAAGGTCATTAGCTGGCTCTCTTTACTTTGTCATTTCATAGATGATGCTACTAATAAAGTATAGGTATATCTTATCAAAGCAAAGGACGAGGTATTCCCCACTTTCGAAAACTAGCTTGCTTCAGTTGAGACTGAAAAAGGAACTAAGTTTAAGGCTTTACATTCAGATAATGGGGGTGAATTTACCTCACATGAATTCAACCTTTTCTATCACTCTAGAAGAATTTGTAGGGGCTTTACCGCTCCTTATACCCTAGTACATAATGGCCTATCTAAAAGGATGAATATAACTATTCAAGATAGAGTAATTTCTATGCTCCATCATGTAAATCTTTCAGAAGGCTTTTGGGCAAAAGCAGTATTGACTGCAGTTCACGTGATTAACCTTTCACCTAGTACTTCCGAAGGTCTGAAAGTGGCACAAGAGTTAAGGACAAGGAGGCCACCATGTTATGACCATCTTCAAGTTTTTGGGTGTGAAGCATATGTTCATATACCCAAGAATCTCAAACAAAAGTTGGACCATAATTCAAAGAAATATAATTTTCTTAGATATGGTCGAGAAGGACAATATGGATATCACGTATGGGATCTTGAAACATGATCAATGATCATAAATAGTGATGTCATTTTCAATGAGTCTAAGATGCATAAACAGCCCAGTAAGGAGGTTGAAGTGAGTGAGTGGTGTTTGAGGATATTAATCCTCTAGTTAGCATGCATAAAAATGTTGCACATAGGGGTGTTCAAGAGAATGTCTGATCAGATCAGTCTGAAAATATTCCTCAGCAAACATTGAGACACTCTACATGTGTCTCACATCCACTTGATAGATATGTTCCATCTTTGGATTTTTTTATGCTAACAAATGTTGGTGAGCTTTCTTGCTACAAAGAGGCTATGCAAACAATAGATCCTTGCATGCAACATTGGTAAGTGGCCAAGATGATTTTGAGATATCTAAGTGGCACTAAGGACAAGTATCTATGCTTAGGTAGAGGGAAAGCATCCATTACTGGTTAGAGAGATTCTGATTATGCTAGTTTTTTAGACAATTGTAAGTCTACATCAGGGTACATTTTTCATTTTGTTGGTGATGCTACCTCTTGGAGATCTCGTCTTCAAGGATGTACAACTCTTTCCACTATAGAAGCAGAGTATGTTGCAGCAAGTGAGGCATGTAAGAAAGCATTGTGGCTTTCTTGTCTTGCTTGTGATATGAGTTGTCACTCTAGTAAAATGGCAAGTACCAATGTGAGGAGATCCACCTCATAATTATCAATCTGTGGAGACATGAGGACTAGCATGACGACTATGAGCAAGCGATGGCACAAGTGCGTGAGTGAGAAGCACACAAGCATGCACACACATACACACATGCGCGCACACAAGGCAAGAACAAAGAGAGGAACAATGGAGTTCTTTGTATTACTCAAAAAATCCCTTACAATAGCTCAAAACTCTAACGAGCTAAGCGCAAAAATGAGCTCTCTAGCTCTTTTTATAGTTTTCTAACTAGCTTTGGCCCTGTCTAGACCTAGTGTTCGACCTAGTTAAAAATTAGGTTCTAGGGCATATTTGAGGGTTCAAACGGAATCAAAAAATTATAAAAATTTATATGAAAGTACTTCTAATACTCCTCAAGCTTGAGGACTCCTTAGCTTGAACAAAATAGAGTCTAATCTATCAAAAATAGTATTTACAATGTTTTTGTAGTGATTAAAATCACTTTGATTAAAAATAAATTATGAAAAAAATGATTGGGCCTTATCTATGAGGGATTGTACTTGAGTGCTCTGCCTCCTCATTGCTTGTAGGCCAACACTCCCCCCTCTCTAGCTTATGTTGCCCCAGATAGACCTCTGTTCGATAGGGTGGTCGATATAATACTGAATGACATTAGTGGCTAGCTTGTGTTCGTTGAGCCTTAACCCTCTTGCCAAATTTGCTTGCAAGGCATCCCAATTGATGGCACTATGGATATTAGGCTAGGGGCTCCTGTAAAATTCAGAATACATGGCCTGCTCACATGCAAATAAGTGAAGCAGGTATGTTGGCCTTGGTGCGAACACCTTCGAGTGATATAGAATCGTGTTCCAAACATTTCTTCGAAGGTCTATTTGTAACATGTAGGGAGGTATTTTATACAAGCATGTCAAGCATAGGTGGCTCTAATGCTTGGGGTGGTGCTCATGTCGTATACTAGGTCATAATTGCCATAGGTGAAGCCTGGTAGAGCGACTTGTGGTGCTTCTGTATTTCGAAATGTTTTGAGCATAATTTGCATCATATCCAAAATTTTGAGCATCATTTGTGCTGCATCATCTGTCATTCGCTTCAAGTGAGGGATGGACGCCTATGCCTAGTCTATGTGATTAAGCCACTAGATTGTGTCCACCACCCTCTTCTCATTGGTCCATCACTAATCACCCTTTGATCCAAAAGTCCCAAGGAGGGTTCATTTTTTTCCCTAATGACCTACAGCGGAATTACAATAGAAATCAAAATAAAATCATCGAAAGAACTCGTAACACATCTGCCCTTGCGGATGATGGAATGGTTTCCTCATCACGATGCCATGGGTTTAACTCTGCCAGATTTGTGAGGAGCTCAAAAGGTTCAATTTTCTCTCGCTCAGATGCTCCGTTGGATTCATGGTGAAAGCAAAAGATTCTGTGCCCGTAGATCACAGGCTCAAATCGCATGAATACTTAAACAATCATCTTTTGATTTTGATCTACAGCCTTCTGCAACAGTCGCCAAATTCATATTAGAATCAATCAATCATCTTTTGATTGTGATCTATAGCCTTCTTCAGCAGCCACCAAATTGATATCAGTAGATCATTACTTTTTTTTTCTATAGATGAAAGGACTTGTCCTCCTGCATAAGAGTCATTTGCCTATCCTGGTTTTTTGTAGAAGCATCCATAGATATCCAGCAGAGTGGAGGCTAAATTGATCAGAACGTGACATGGAAAAGATGGCAGCACAAAGAACAACTGCCTGTGTATCGAGTAGGAGGTGGCTTCCAAATAATGAGGGGTCTATGCACCTCAACAAAGCTCATGGCTAAGCTATCCACTACAGCCCATAAGAACTCACGGGCAGTCAAGGGAGACAATCAATTGAGTGCCATATGGGTTTTGCATGAGCAAAAGAGCCACATTCTATGCCCGAAGCACGTGGATATTAAGACTTTGTTGCTCAACGGTGATTTGAGTTCGAGCTTCGCTCTCTGCACCATGATATGATGATTTTCCCGGTATTTTTTTGATTTACCATTCACACAAAAATAAAGATATAAGGCTTGAAATTTCAAGCCCGACACATGACCATAGAAGCATAAGTCCTATGTGTGAGCATCAAAAAGCATAAGTACTTTAAAGAAGATGATGAACTCCCCAAGGTCTCCATAAAAGCTAGGCTCTGATACCAATACAAGATTCCGACCACCACATGGTAGAGAGATGACTCTCCTCCCAACCAAATGCCTCTATATATAGCTCTCTCTAGGGGACTGCATTCTTGGGCAGGTGGATACTAACCATTCATGTGTCAGCCATGTAATTGCATGTGCGCCAAGTGTCCTAGTTAATCAGAGTTAACTCAAGTGGATGCTTCTAGAAGGTTCTAGAGCTCTTTGTGCAAAACACTCTCCCCATGTACCCCATGGGGATTGAACCCAAGACCTCCTCCTTCACACCCTTGAGTATTAACCACTAGGCTAAGTGGATTACTTGGTTACAAGAGTAAATGACCTTCTAGTAAGTCTAGACTCGAGATCTTTGGTCATACACACGGATGACCAAACGGTGTCCGATTTCAGATCTGTCTAAATGAGCCGGACCCTTAGATCATAGACTTATTTTATTATAGGAACCATATCCATTGTTTGTATTTTAACGAGGAGGCAAAGTGATGCCTACCTCAAACTCCAACTAGATGTATTGATTTGGGCAAATGGATTGAATGTATTTAAGAGGGGATGGGCATGGGTGAGTGCACATGCACCACTTTTCACTGTTGTTTTTTGTTGATTCCATTCACCTAGATGTACCATGATGGCATTACAGACACTTATATGTGTGTCATTCAATATGAAAACATATACTATACACATGGATATAGGAATGGAAAAGTTCATTGGCCCATTTGATTGATTACGCATACGGAATGAGAACAATTTCAACATATCAAGTTATCATAAGATAACTAACAAGAATAAGATATCTAATCTTGAGATAAATAAATGAATCAAGGTATAAGATTTTAAAGTTTCATGAAAGTTAAAGATCTACAAAGATTCTAAGTGAAATAAAGGAAGACAATAGTTATATGCACGTGTTAGCATAACTTCAATAGAAGTTAAATCCTATGACTTTGAAGGGTGTGAAGTAACGGATCAAGCCTTCACCACCTATTGAAATGTGTTAAGTCAAATCCTATGCCTTTGAAGCGTGTTAAGTAACGGATCAAGCGTGTTAAGTAACGGATCAAGCCTTCACCACCTTGAGGGAGAGGTGATGTCATGGACATAAACAAAACCAACTTAAACCTTAGATTTCATGTGAAATATCTCATGATTGGTTTAGAATTCAGAGAAAATAATGCTAGGATCATATCCCAAATTTGCAAAAACCTTAAAATCAAATGTCTACTTACTTTATTTTAAAATTTAGAGATCTTGTTTAGGATTGTTGACATCATTGATGAACTCGTCAATCGACACCCCCATTGAACACCTATATAAGAAGGTCTTATCTGTTGAAGATTCACTCACTAATTATGCATAACGACATAAAGACGAAGAAAAGCAAAAACAAAGCATTCAGAAAAAAAATCAAAGCCTTAGTGAAGGGACAAATTCATGTCTGTAATATACAGCGTAGAAAATTCCAGAATTTGAGTTTGTTAAAAACCCGGATCAAAAATTGTATATAAGAGAGATACAGTAGAAACGTAAGTGACTCTCTTGAATAGAACCGGAATAGAATAGCGCATATAGAAACTGAGGATAGAGATATAGAAGACGCCAGAGATTGCGTATGTAGAGATGAATAACAAATCCTAAAATGTCGGATATTCATCTGAGAGAGATGGTAAGGAATAACTACTCAGAGTAGGAGAGTTTTCCATAGCTATGAGCAAAGTGAGGCCAAGCTATTTTGTACACATCTTCTCTAATAGAAAAGTGGAAGAATTTGAGCACATTCTTCATATGTGAAGAAATCTAAGTGAGTTCATGTTACTGTGAAAGTTAGTTAACAGTTATAGTTTTCTCAATAAACATTTTCCGGTACTTCTGAGAGTTAGATCTTGCAGCACAGTGTAAAGTTTTTCATGAGAGATAGCTTATCTTGAAGCTACGAGTCTCTACTATAAACTGATCAAAGAGTTTTGTGAAACGGACATGTACACACAGTACTAAGTCTGACCGTAAAGAACTGATGAAGTTTTTTTCTTAAACTTCAGATAGAGTTCATTCAGTGAAGGAAGTTCACGTATCACTTCCTTACTTCATGTATACACATTTGAAGTAATTACAAACAGAATTGTAGTTGATTCCGGTGACATTCCAATAAGATTTCGGTGACATTCCGGTAAGATTCTGATGACAGTCCAGTGATAGTCCGGTGAAGTTCCGGTGGAATTTTGGTGAGTTAAAAACACAGTTTTGGCACAGTTAAGTAGCGGAAAGATTATTTAACTATAAGCAAATACAATAGTGTAAAGTCTGAAGTAAATCAGTTCAGAATTGAAGCTTAAAAGAAATGTGAAGCTTTCTGTAAAGTGAATTTTTAGTTTTCACTAATACAGCTATAAAGTTTTCAGTTTCAGAAATTTTGCTAAGCTACTGATGATTATAGAGGTGTTCTAACATCACTTTAGCTTAGTTCTTGTGGTCTAAGCGAATTCCGCAATATATGCTGCACCAACAAGTGGTATCAGAGCAGTAAGATCCACAAGTGGTATTAGAGTATGAAAGATCCACAAGAAGTGGTATCATAGCAGTAAGATCAACAGGTGGTACCAGAACAAGAAAAGATTCTGAAGAGCAGAAAAGGTTTCTCAGAAGAAGAAACGGAAAGAGAATTTGAAGAATTCTCATAAAGAAAGGTGAATGCTGAAGAGATGAACAGCAAACGTTATCAAGAAGTATTCCGAAGTCATTCTCAAGGTAAAGGTTTATAAAAGGTAAAATTCTTTAATGTTACACTCATTGGAAGTAACAGAAATAACAAGATCATGGCAGATCACATTTCTATTGACAAATTGGACAGAGATAATTATCCGGCATGGGTAATGCACATGGAAGCCTTACTTATGAGTAAGGACTTAATGATATATGTGACAGGAGAAGAAAAGAAGCCGACTTTCGAAGATGATAGTCAACCGAAGAAAGAAGAATTAGAAGCCTTGAAGCTATGGCAGAAGAAAGATGCAACGGCAAGAGCATATATCTATAATACTATTACAGATCATATACTACCACATATTAGAGGTCTGGAGAAAGCAGAAGATATATGGAGTGCATTGGAAGATCATTTCCAAAATACAACGAAAGCTAGAAAGGCTAGCTTATGGTCAGAATTAACAACGTTCAAGAAAACACAAAGTCAAAGCATTAGTGATTATGTCACTAAGATGAAGGACTTGGCAGACAGTCTTGGATCAATTAATGAAGCTATCGAAAACCACAGGTTAATAGCGCAAGTGCTTGCAGGTTTGAGAGGAGATGAAAGGTGGAAACCTTTCGTACTCTCAACTGAACTTTCTTTAAATCATTTTGTACCAGATTTAAATCAGTTGCTTGGACTAATGCTAACGTTTGAGCAAGATTTGAAGACAGATGGAGAAAAAGGACATAGTTCGGCTATATACGCAAAGAATAAGAAGAAAGGTGATAAAGGTAAAGAAAAAGATGAAGAAGAAGTGATTGCTCAAGCAAATTATGCAAGAGGACGAGGTAATGTCAGAAATAAAAGAGGTAATACAAAAGGAAGAGGTAATCAAAAGAAGGCTTGTTGGATCTATGGATTAAGCAATCATTTGGCTCATGATTGCTGGCATAATTCACAAGGATCAAACCAGAATCAGAACAATAACAGTAGAGGCAGAAGCGGAAGATATCAAAGAGGAAGACAAAGCCAAAGAGGCGGATATGGTAGAGGTGGAGCAAGAAGTTGGGGACAGAATCAGTCTCACAACACTACCTACTACAACTATGCGAATGATATGCAGAATGATGGTCATACAACATTAATGATGAACTCAATAAGTGTGTCAGAGAATGAAGACCTCAAGGTATTTTATATTGACTCTGGTTGTTCAAATCATTTGTCAGGAAATATAGAATTGTTATCAGAACTTGAAGGAGGTATTTCAAATCATACAGTAAAGACATGTGATAATACAAAACATAATGTAAGGTCAATTGGAAAAGTAAAGTGTAAGAATGGAGCTCACCTACTAACAAATGTTTTGTATGTTCCAACAATCCCGAAGAATCTGATCAGCATGGATCAGATAGTAGAAAAAGGTTTTCAAGTCAGGTTTACAAATGAAGGAGTATTTGTTGAAGATCCACAAAAAGGACACAAACAAATTGTCCATGGTAAAAAGGAAGGTAGACTTTTTACTCTTAAAGTGCAAGGGAATGTTGGTCAAGTTTTAATCACACACGGTGATAAAGCATTTACAGAGTTGGACCTCTGGCATAAGATATTAGGACACTTTAATGAAAAAGGAATCAAAGTAATGGTGGAGAAACAATCCGTGAGAGGATTACCAAACATGAAGAACCAACATATGATTCACAAATGTGAAGCCTATCAGATGGGAAAAGTCCACAGGTTACCATTTCAGAAAAATGGTTACAAACACGATGGTGTGCTAGAGCTCATACATACAGATGTATGGGGACCAACGAAAGAAGGATCTATCAATGGTTCAAGGTACTACGTTCTTTTCATTGATGATGCAACAAGATGGATAACTCTTTATGTTTTGAAAAAGAAATCAAAAGTTTTTGGAGCTTTCAGACATTTTCATGCATATGCTGAAAGACTTACAGGACAGAAACTCAAAAGACTAAGGTCTGATGGAGGAGGAGAATATTTTTCTCGAGAGTTCAATGATTATCTGTGGAATGCAGGTATCAAAAGAGAAATAACTTGCAGGTATACACCGCAACAAAATGGAGTAGCAGAAAGGAGAAACGGAACTCTAATTGAGTTTGCGAGAGCAATGCTAAAGGAGAAGAATTGTCCAAACTATTTTTGGGCTGAGGCTGTAAATACAGCAACATATCTGGTAAACAGATTACCATGTACAGCTTTAAATTGGATGACCCCTTATGAAGCTTGGTGGGGTAAGAAACCAACACTTGATCATTGTAAACTCACTCCCACCATCCAACACCCCCCCACCACCAACTTCACTAGCACACACCCATCCCTTAAGCAAAACATCCACACTTCCCATTCCTCAGTCCCATTCCATTGCATCAACCACGATACACATTGCATCTTCATCTATAAATAATGCATTTGATACTATGTTTCAATGTATATCACAACTAAGAAAAGAGTACATGCAGATAGAAGAACATAACAACATATTACACGCACACTCAGAAGAATTACAACAATGCATCACTACATTGGAGGACAAAAATGGAAGTCTCCAAACACAGTTTCATACATTACAAGAGGCATATAGCATATTGGAAGCAAAGTTGCAGAACAGCGACAAAGAGTCCTTGCAACTAGTCGAAGGTCACCTATGCACACTGATGGAAATATGCAAAAACTAGGTAGAATTGGTTGTTTTCCTTTTGAGTGTGGTTTTGAAAGGATTTCGAATCATTCAGAGCCGTTAGATTGCTTGAGAGATCTAAAGGCTAAGATAAAATGGCAAAAGTCAAGGTGACTTTGATCATGTACCCTTGGATTTCCTTTAGAATAAATGGTTAGGAGGACCGCACAGATCTTTGTTTGCTGTTGGATCAAGCCCAAGATCAAACGCTCTGATTTGAATTCCATGAAGAAACAATGCTCTCATCTACAATCTTTGGATGAAGCCATGATCAATGGTTCACATTGATCCCCATTGAAGAGTTTGGCACCTTTTAACAATGGCCATTGGATGAGCATGAAGATCTAAAGGCTACAGTTCTTCCCCGATTTGGGATCAACATGATTTGCGCTCGTTCGTTGGATCTCATCTGATCTAATGGCCAAAAACACTGCAGAGAGTGTTCAAGCTAGTGGGGACACTCCCACGAAAACCGACGCCCTCTCTCTCTTATTTTTTTAAAATGTTTAACACACACCATTGATCAAATATATCCAAAGGTCAAGGATGCACACGATTTAAGAGTTCCCATTCAATTCTTCATCAAATAATATTTTATTCTCCAAACCACTAGTGGTTTCATGTGCCTTGCTAATCTCAATTTTATGCTCTTTAATCCCTAAAAATTAGGAATCCTTACAAGGCCCATGCAGGGTTTACTTTTTTTCGTAATGTTCTTCGCAGATCAAAATATAAGGAGACATTCATTCAGATGGCAACGGATGAAATCGAACCTACGATTTATGACTGAGCAGTGAAGATCTGGCCATGCAGCGAACAGAATTGAACTTATGATTTATGACTGAGGGGTGAAAATCTGGCCACTATGGCAGTGATGTAGTTGCTTCATTTGAGAAGAATGTGTTTATTGTCTTTATTTAGCTCTTTTTTTACAGATAGCTATAGTATGTAAGAAGCATGAAATGCAAAAGACTTTTGATATCACGGGTAGATGTGCATGGAAACCAACACCCCCAAATATTGTGTACAACGTCTTATCCACTACAGTAGATGGGTATCGAAACCAACACCCCCAAATATTGTGTACAACGTCTTACCCACTACAGTAAAGGCCTGTGACGTTGAAGATTTTTGAACATATAAATTTTGTTCTTATTTCTCGCAATCTTCTGCTAATCCCGAGCTGAGAAGCTTTGTGGTTTGAGTTTTGTGTTATGATTTTCAACCAAATCAGGGTGCATAATCTAAAGATCCTTGGTGATCAAAGCCAAAGTTTTTCAATTTCAAGTTAGAGTGAAGCAATATCAGATCTGAGCAAGGAAGATCGTGCTCTTGATTTTCATTGCTTTCCGATTGACAAAAGATAGCTCTCTTTAAGGTTTTGGAGAGATGTGAGCATGGCTATAAAGGTTGGCTCTTCTTTGCATGGAAAGATTATCCCTGAGGATCTAAGGCTGCAAAATGGCTCTTCCTCAGGATCAATGGAAGGACATAGCTTATTTGCGAGATAAGTACTTTACAAGTTAATTTTTTCATTTCAATATTCGCTTTGCTCTATGCTTTCATACAGAATGCATTGCTATTATCATTGAAGTAGGGAAGGAATCTTCAATTTTAAAAGCATTATATGCAATTTAATGAAAGCGAAATAGGAAAGCATCAAAGTATGAAAACACTTATCATGCATAGGCATGCATCTATGAAAGAATGTTAGTGCATTTCTCCTTTTCAAAGAATGTTTTCATGCACAAAATAAGTTTTCTTCTTGCTTGGAAAAGATAGTTAATGCTCAACTTTATGCATATGAATGGTTATATCTTTTTAAAAAGCTAGCAAGTAGAATGTTTGTGCATGCATGATTGGGAACATGCATTTTCAAGCTCAAGAATTGCTTAACTTTGGTGCATGAAAGGAGATTGCCAACACATGCATGCACTCACATGCATTTGCATGCAAGAACAGGCATTTGCATATGCATGTTAAGTAGTTGAATACTTATACTTTGTTACCTCCTTTTTCTAACTCGACTTAGATAGCTAGGAAAATAGTAAACTAGGTAGTTGCAAGGCTCTTGACTGCCATGTAACTCAAGTAGCTAGTTTGTTTTTCCCAAGCGTGATACCTAGGTATCACACATAAGGATTCTTGATTAGGAAAAGTAGGCCTTTCGAAAGTTAAGTCTTCAATTTTCTTGATCATTGGAATGGCAAGAAAATAAGATCACTTGAAAGTTTTCATGATGAATCTAACTTAGGAGAAAACTTACCGATTTCTAACGACAAGCCTAGATGTAGTCATTGGCTTGGATTTCAAAAATCATGTATCCAAGTAGGATGGTTTGGAATGCTCTTATTTGAATCTATCCCAAGAGGTGATAGCAATCAAATAAAATCAATTGGAATGTAAACTAATGGAACTTTTAAAGTTCCATAAATAGTTGAGATGTTCCAAATTTGTAAGACCATAGAGTTTTTGAAGTTTTTACTTTGAATTCTATCCAAGGAGTGATGGAAATCAAAGGTTGAATCTTAGCATCAATTGAACTTTGACGTTCAATAGGAGGATGCTAGGTTTCATGATTGCATCTCTAGTTAAGATGCAAAGTTTTCAAAAAGCATGGAAACTTTATTAAACACTTTTTTGAGGATGAGAAAAGTATGCTTGGTTTTGTTTAAGCTAAATAGAGCTTAATGATGAAACCCAAGTCAAAGTATCTTTGAGAATCAAGTTATTTCCTAAAAGATATATCAAATAACCTTTGGGAATTAAGCTATTTCCTAAAGATAAGCCAATAAAATGAAATAGTCTGGTTAACTATTTCATTGGTTAAAAAGGAATATCTTTTGGACAATCAATAAAGCCTTAAGTCTTGAACTTGTCCAAAATTCAAGAATTTCTTTTGAAGATCATTCCAGTAAAGAAAAAGATTCCAAGATGAATCATTGGCTTAGTATAAGTTGATTCCTTAACATGAATCTAAAGTTTGTAAAAGAAAAATCTCCCTAGATGTGAGATTGGACACTTTCAATTAAGTTTAATAACAAGTAGCTCCCAGCAATTCCCAAACCACCAGTATTGGTACTTAAGTCCAAAGATTGATATAAGCCAAAGGTGTATCAAATATTCTTAGCTTTGGAATCTCAAAGGCATATTGTATGCTTAGACTTGAGTTGCGGAAAGATCTTTAAAATCTCGTGGGTAAGCAAAGAAGCTTATGATTGTTTAGGAGATCTTAAAGATAAAGACGAAGTCTTTATTCTAGTCGCAACGTCAACAAGTCTTGATCAAGCTTGGCCAAGATTGTCCAAGAAGGTGCGATTGGAACTACTCTGTAGATTGCCCAAGTATTGGCAATAAAATTCCTTTTAGGAATTATTCACTCAGGTTCCATTTATCCAATGGAAAATTGTGAAAAGAGTAAGCTGTTCCAAGTCTGAACAGAGTGAAGAACTTTCAAGAATGTAGTCTGCAATTGTAAAGATGGTACTTAAGTCTGTTGAAGGTAAAATATAATGTTTACCTATCCTTAAAGGGATTTTGGTACAAATCCAGAAAGCATGAGCGGATGCTTAGACTTATGCACTAGAGAGATTCCTATAAAGTCCTGGCCAGGATAGGTACCTAAAGCATCAGTCAGAAAGGAATCTAAAGACAAGAAGTCAAAAGCTCTTGTCACTACAAATTGGTCAAGAATAAACCAATTGAACTTGAATTTGTGAAAATTCAAGTATTTGGAATTCTGATTGGTTTTCATTTGAAAACCCTAGCAAAGAAGGATGGATGTTCCATCAAAAGGTTTTCAAGTTCCCAAAGGAAAGCACAAGATCATGAAACGATCATGTGAAGGGATCAAAACCTAGAAGATCTAGTTAGAGATAATGCTTGAAACTTCAAAATTCTTGTCAAGAATTGAAGCGAGAAGGTTCTCTATCAAGAGATGTTTAGACTTTAGGATAAAATTCACTCACACATTAATGTGAGTATAAAATAGGGTGGTATGGGACACTAGATTTTATACTCAGATTGATGTAGGAAAGATGATATGGGACATCGGACTGTGAGATGATGATTATCTTTTAGTCCAGAAAAAAATCTTTAAGTTAGATCCGATCCTCAAGGGAATTAAAGACTTCAAAGGAGAAGTTTGAATTCAAGGAGGATAAAACTATGATCTCAAGATACTTCAAAATCAAGTATGAATGAAGATATGAAGTACGTAGCTTCCAATATCTTCTTGAAACATTTCAAGCTAAAGTGTTGATGATTTAGAAATATTTGATAAATTTCTGAAAGAGTAGGACATTGACATTGAAATGATCCTTTCAACTAAGCGATAGAATTACTAAGTTAAGCATCAAGTTCTATGTGTAACTTGGAAAAAAAATCAAACCTTTTGACTCAAAGAAATGCACAAGAATTGCATTCCTAGTAAGGATTTAGAATGACTGAATATGACCTGAACTTAGTCTCAAGTGAAGCATTATTTGAATACAAAACACATCAACAGGACCTCAGTGGGTCGACACGCTGATATTGGTTATCACACTAGTATCTTGTGGTTGGATGATATTTTTGATTTGCTTTGAATCTTTTTGAGAATCTTGCTTATTTCTCTTAAATATAGAAAAAATGCTTCAATACCCTATCGAAACAGTTCTTTGAGAAGTTAAAGTCCTGTGTCATCTAGACTTTGACTCATAGCAAATTTATAAATTTTCGAAGTTTGAATTGGTTGAATAGAGTTTTAGTTCTTTCTTTCCGCTTTCTGAATCTTTTGGATTTGACTCAAATATAGTATTTTGATTCATTTCATAAAATTCAAGGGATAGCTGGATAGAACTAGGTAACTAAATTAAACATCCTATATAGATGTTCCGTTCCTTAACCTTTTTAAACATCAAAAGATGACAAGTTCAGGATTGACTTATTCATTTGAGTTTTCTTTAAGCATAAATGATTTCCTAGAGTCCAATATACTCGAGAATAGAGAAGCTAAGAATTTCTCAGCAGATTGAGAATTCCCAAGAATTTCTAACTCAAGTCTTTGAGAAAAGTGTCCTAAGATTGGACAATTTTCATTTGAATTTGAATTGGTCAAGTTCTAGTATGATTGACTCAAAGAAAATGGTAAACTTTCTCCTATAGTTTACATAGGATTTTTAAACTCATTAGGACAAAGTAGTCCTCTAGTCGGGTGAAAAATCAAGTTACTATTGGATAGGACTAAACCATTGTACCAACATCCAAGTTAGATGTTTGGGACAACCAAACTTCAAGTTCTCTAAGCCAAATTCAAGTGAATCAAGAGTTCTCAAAGTCTTGCGAGGGATAAGGATCCCACCTTCGTTACTAAGTCCATGCACCAGTCATTTGAATCCATCCAGTTCACATGTGTGTGCCTAGATCGCACATCGAGAAACTATGAATTGGCTAGGGATGATTTAAATCCACCCTTATTATTCATTCACTACTTTGTACTTTGACCAATTTATCAAAGTGCAAAGCGAGATAGTGTTTTGAATCATTTGGGCAGGGATGCCACCACAGAGATGAGACATGTTCTTCTAGGTCTAGAACATGATCATGTTCTTTCAGTTTTAGAACATAGGGGGGTTGCCTACAATAGATATATAACTCTATTTTCGAGGACAAAAATATTTTCCAAGGGTAAAAGAATGTAATAAAGTAATTCTATGATCTAAGGGTCCAACCAGTTCAGACATATCTGAAATCGGACACCGTTTGCTCATCCATATGTATGACCAAAGATCTCGAGTCTAGACTTACTAGAAGGTCATTTACTCTTGTAACCAAGTAATCCACTTAGCCTAGTGGTTAAGACTCAAGGGTGTGAAGGAGGAGGTCTTGGGTTCAATCCCCATGGGATGCATGGGGAGAGTGTTTTGCCCAAAGAGCTCTAGAGCCTTCTAAAAGCATCCACTTGAGTTAACTCTGGTTAACTAGGACACTTGGCACACATGCACTTACATGGCTGACTTATGGATGTTTAGTATCCACCTGCCCAAGAAGGCAGTCCCCTCGAGAGAGTTATATATAGAGGCATTTGGTTGGGAGGAGAGTCATCTCTCTACCATGTGGTGGTTATAATCTTGCAGTTCCCCTACAAATGAACCAATGTGTGCTTATAAATTCGCAATTATAATAGTTTGGGCACTTAAAACCAAATAAACCAACAAAGGAGGTTTTTCTAGATCTTGTCACTAGATTACAGTCATAACCGACGTTAATAAGTGGAAAGAGACTTACATGTTGCACTTGGAATGATTTTCCCATCAAATTATTGTTGACAAAGTTGCCAGCAACATGCCAAACACCACCAAAAAGAGGAACTTCAGAATTGTTTCTTGACACATAAAAATCATAAATCATTTGATTCGAAAAGATTACAAGATGAATTTTCTAAGAAACCAAAAATATATTGAAATCGAGTGCTTGAGAACAGAGTAGCACACATTCAAAGTTGATCAATTGCTAGATGGTCACCGGTTGGAAACTATGTTTGGCTAGGCTACTCTGCAAGTCCACCGAATTTCTTTGAATTATGGTTTCTCAACTTTGAAGCCATAGAAAAAACAATGAATTTGGATAAGTATTGATACCCTGAATGAGGGCATCAAAATCCCTCCTCGTAAGATTGTGATTTATTTCAAACATGCATTTTTGAGGCATCTTTGCTTCTCTCTTGGGTCCATCTTCAATAGATTATTAATAATCATCAATGATAAATTGATAATTGCATTTATTCAAAATTCTCATAAGGATTCAAATAACCCTACTAGAGCTGTTGTGGATAGCAAATCATAGTTATGTACCTTTAAGCGATACAAATGTAGAGTGACGATTCTCAACTTCAGAGGAGATATATTAAGTTCGTGTAACAGAAAGTAATACATATGTTTGCATGGTGTGCCCCATATAATTCAAGTGGGTGGGAAGCTTGTTTCCATTGCTGCTCTTGTATTTTCCTTGTTACGTATAGCTATGTCAGCTTTTCATGACCATGAGCAGCTATCCATGTCTGCTATTTCTACAAGGAATTCAGAAAGCGACTTTGTAGATCTTTGGCACGTGATAGAAAAATGTTGTATCAAGTACATATAGGTAAAAGGAAATAGAAAATCAAGCTGCCACACGACATGTCTTTCGATCTTCATTTCTGCAAATGTACTCCATGCGAGGAGAGAGAATGGAACAGCAAGCCGATGAAACACATACAACAGAGTTTGAAACGGGAGAGCTTCATTACACGGATACCAGGAATCTTAGCAGCAGTAAACATGATAAATTGTTTAATCTTCGACCACGAAGATCTTGCAAGATGAGACAGAAACGAGAAAACAGGAAGATAGAGACTCTATCTTTCTGTTGAAGATCAACAGACCACTACAACAACAGACGAGATCTAAGCAGAATGAATACTGTGAATTTGATTATGAAAACGTTCAAAGAATAACCATTAGATACGTAGAACTACAATCAACCAATTCATGCGTGAACACTTGCGCCCTGTTCAGAGCGGCGAGAGCCCAACTCAAAGGCCTATCGGTTACACGGAGGAGTACTGTTTGTTGAACGGGCTTCCGTGCTCATCGATGGAACACACGGTGTCGCTCTAGAGGAGGGGCGTGGCATAGAATAAACGCTAATGGCGCTTGTCAGAGAACGGACAACGCTAGAGGCGATGGCAGCTTTCACTTGCCCCCTGCGAGGAGGCGGCCTGTGCGAGCTAATGGTTGTCATGAGCAAGCAATGCTCTACCCTCTCTCAGTGTGAAAAGGTTTCAGTCTAAAGCTGGAAGACTACATATCTGTTAGTCGGAGTCTGTTTTATATCGTCAGCATCCATCAGCACAATTCTTCCCTTTCCAGGGTATGAATTAGTGCTGATGATGCGGATATCAAAAAAATATCTTTCTTGAATCTCACCTCGATCATGTGCACTTATCAGCTCTGATTACGCAGCCCACTTTTTTGACCCTATATGATTTCTTGTTTTTTTTATAGAAATGATTTCCATTGAAGAGTCAAAAAGTTACAAGAGAGGATAAGAAGAGAGGTTTATAGACTTATCGCCTCTATGCTTGTGAGATTCATTTCTGTTATACTTCACCACCTATAATGAATCTTTTTCACCTCAACCATGTGCACCTATCAACTTTGATTATGCATTCCACTTCTTTGACCCTACGCCACGTTTTCAAAGGAGGTTTGATCTTCGACATATACGCTTCTTGATAGCTTTAATTAATTAAGATCGAGCATAGCTTCCATGGGACCCCCAAATTCCATACTACAAGAAAAACACAAATTACCAACGGACACAAATTGAACTAAAAATGACTATGATAACAAGAACTCCGATGTTAAGTGTCAACTTGGTCAATCAATAGATTTTGTCGGTATACAGGTCCGTATAAGAGTCGAGCACAAGATTTTCCTAGAACTTTTCTTTTCTGTATTTATCGAAGGTTATAGCTATTGATATACCAACAGTTTTTTAGGTATCATATTATTTTAGATCTTGTCTCATTATCTTTTTACCTAGCCCATCTCCCTCAAGGGAGTTCTTGTAATTCATATATCTTTATTCATACCTACAATCCCAAGGTTTGGGATCACATGTATCTTATCTACTACACTTATCCTTATTTATTAGTCTCAGGTTATAATATTTCGAGTAAGAGTTCTATATTCTTGTGTTATTTCCCATGTGTGGGTGATCCTATAATCAGTTGCATATTTCTAAAATCTTGTTCAAGACTCACTTCTATCCAAGACTAGGCATCATGGAGAGCACAATTGAGCAGGTTTTGGCATCACTTTAGAATCCCCAGCAACAAGTACAAGACCTAACTGATTGTTAAATCAAGTTGAGAGCCTAGGCACATTAATCCAAGATTTGCAATAAAAAATTAGGAAAATCTTCAAACAAATCAAGGACGCAGAAAATAAATTCACACCCTATTTTATCCTTCATGAAGGAGCCTAAGATTTTTATCATTAGGGGAAAAAATGAACCCTGCATGGGCCTTGTAAGGATCCCTAATTTTTAGGGATTAAGCTTAATTCTGTTCTTGTTTAAGGGGACAAAGTGCATTTAATAGGGCACTTTTTAGTAGGCTGGAGTAGGCTTTTTTTTAGGCTTCAATAGGCCTCTCTCTTTCTTATTCTAGAGAGAGAAAGAGAATCTACTTTCCACATCATCAAACTCGTACATGTATTTGAATAAAAAAATGAATTTTTTTAAAAAGTCTCATTTTCAGTGTATATTAACTCAAAAGAGCCTATTTTTTAATATATATGTCAGAAATCACTTTTTTGGTCCCATTTTCTGAAGTTTCTTTTAGAAAAAGTATAATTTTCAAACTCCCTCCAAAAGTAAGTGCCACATCATCAAATCCGTGACTATGCTTCCCCCAAAAAATGACTTTTTTCAAATTTCATCATTTTCAGCCATACTCAGTGGAAAAATACACTTTAACCCATACACATACAAGAAAACACATTTTTTGAGCAAAACCTATGCTTTAGACTCCCTTCCAACCAGTTTTTCATCTTTGTTTTTGATATTGTTGGTCATTGGCAAAGATGGTGTTGACATGTATCACAAACTTCACAGTAGAACGTCCTCATGCTCCTGCATAAACAAGTATCCATGTTCGTGTGCCTAGAGAGTTTGCACCAAATACACGATGCAACAATGATGCCAATTCTCAAAATGAAAGTCGTGCAGCTGGAGAAAAAAGTATTGATCTTTGGGCTCATGGTTCACTCTATCCTCTTGATCCAATATCTTCTTACCATCCAACATTCCATAACCTCTCAACTTTACTTCAGTTCATTGGTGCGGGTGAAGCTGGACTATTAGGTTACTGCAAGAGATTATCTACACATTCACTTGCTACTGCTAAGTATTGGTTCCAACAATATCACATCCATCATATGAGGGTGGTCACTTTAGAAAGCACAATCATATCTTTACAAAAACAACTTGCAGATTTGGAATAGGATACTGAAGCAAAACAAAGCACAATTTCAAAGTTAACTGCCAATCTCCAGCAGCTGAAAGAGACTCCACTTGGTATGAGACATAGGAAAAGATCATTGTCATCCTTTGAAGCTCTTTCAAAAGGTGGTGGAGCACGCAAACGACGTATATATGCAACAAGGTGAGTGTTTGTTTTACTTTTATATGTTCTAATGAAGATTTGTAATGGAATATTTCATTGTGTAGGTCGTTTATTGAAGACATAACTGCTTCATCAACAACACAAGACCAATTCAAGCTGATGAATAGCTGTATAAACACCAAAGAAATCACTTCTGCTTTAGACTCACGCATAGGAAAGTGTATTAGAGTTGTTGTTGAAGCTGAGTTTTCAAAGAAGTTAAAAAATCTTATCACAGTGCAAGATGTGCAGGCAATATGTGACGAATGTTGAGAAAAATGGATGGATCCTTCAAGAGATTGAGTAGGTGCTGCTAATCCTGCTTTGCACCAGCCCTCAGTGACTCCAGATATGATTAGTAGACACCCTTAGCTTCCAAATGATACCAAGAAATGCTATATGTACTTTGGAAAAGGTTTGAGTAATGACTTGATCAAAACAGATGAGTTTGTGAATCACAAAGCTATAAAACTTTCTATTTTGGTGTTGATACCTGCTCAGTCTTTCACTCAGTATGACCAGTATACTTACAATTGGCAAAATTCCTTCTAGAGGTATTCTATTAGCTTAGTAAGCTACCATTTTCAAGTGGAATCATTCAAAATGATAAACTATACTAGGAGAAGTAACTTTAGCAAATTTGTAGACACCCCCGACTTTTTAGGAAGTATGCAGACAAATACCAGTGAGCACTTCGATGGTGATTTCTTGAGATTGGCTGAACCAAGTTGCTTCAAACTTTGTATGCTTGTAGTATGCTTTTAGCTAGATCCACCAAGCTTTGAATCACACGATTTGGTGAAGTAGACACTGAGATATGCCTCTTTGAAGTTGACAAACTTGGAAGTAGAAACTCAGAGTACACAGAAGTGATAGATGTAAATGTATGTATTAATTCACATTGGTTTACAAACTCATTGGCATGCCAAGCATTTCCTAATGAGGTAGAGATGTGTGGGGTATGGTGTAGCACTCTCACACACTCAATGATAGCAGAAATGAAGCTCGGGAGGTCTCACACTCGCGACTTTTTTTGGTCACCTTTTTATCATAATGACTAAGACTTTGAATTCAAATTTGAATCCTTGGCTCCCTTCAATCAAGCATCTAAAATTATGGAGATATTCCCTCAATCATATGTTCTACTTTTCCACGAATCAATCAAGTAGGTGTAACATGAAGATTCCAAGTCATTTAGACTTTTACATAAGATAAATTGGTAATAAATCCTAAGCACATGTCCCTATGATTCTTCTCATATGTTGAGTCTTCAAGACAAATATCTAAGCCAAATGTGTAGGCTTGCAAATTACACCAACAGCTCCCCCTCAAGCCAAACACTTTGGCTTAAGTCTTCATCTTCAATCTTCAATCACATCCTGCAATCCAATCATGGATTTGAATCTGCATAATTTGTTTCCATCCAAAGCTTTAGTGAGTAAATCTGCACATTGCATATTAGTAGACACATAGGTCAACTGAATGTCCTTGCTTAGCAACTTCTCTCTCACATAGTGGTAATGAACCTCTATGTGTTTTGTCCTAGCATGATATATTGGATTAGCTACAAGGTGAAGAGAGCTTGTGTTGTCTCCAAAGATAATTGGGGGCCTAGTGTATAGACCTAGCTCTGTATACAAAAGTTTTAACCAAATAGCTTCTTGAGTGGCATTGGCTAGCCCTCTATACTCTGCTTCAGTGGATGATAATGCCACTGTTGTTTGTTTCTTGGCTGACCAAGAAATAGGTTTATCACCTGCAAAAGATAAGTATCCTGATGTGCTCCTCCTATCATCCTTGCATCCTGCCCAATCTGCATCTGAATACACTTTAATGTCAATATCTGATGTATAAGGAAAGTACAAACCATGGTTCTGAGTTCCCTTTAGATACTTCAAGATCTTCTTTGCAGCTTCAAGGTGAGGTACCCTTGGTTTGTGCATGAATTGACTTAGCACACTAACTCCATATGCTATGTCAATTCTGGTCAAGGTAGCATAATTCAAACTACCTACCATACTTTGATATCCTGTAATGTCTTGGACTTCATCCCCTTCATGAGGACTTAGCCTTAGGTTGATTTCCATTGGAGTACTTGAGACTTTAGCATCCTGCAGGTTAAACTTCTTCAACATGTCTTGTACATACTTTTTCTGAGTGATATATATACCTGAATTAGTATAAACCAATTCAAGTCCTAGAAAGTATTTCAATAATCCAAGATCATTGATCTTGAACTCCTTCATCATCTGGTTTTTGATGCTTCTGATTCCTTGGACATCATTACCTGTAATGATGATGTCTTCAACATAAACACAGAGATAGATTACCTCTGAATTGCTCCTTTTGATAAATAATGAAGTGTCTGCCTTGCTCATAGTAAACCCTTGGTCTTGGAGGTATGTTGTCAGCCTGTAGTTCCATGCCCTAGGTGCCTGCTTCAATCCATATAGAGCCTTCTTCAATTTACAAACATAATTTACCTTCTTGGGATCTTCATAGCCAGGTGGTTGTGACATGTAGACTTCTTCAGATATCCATCCATTCAAGAAAGCATTCTTGACATCTAATTGGTACATGTTCCAATTTTTGGATGCAGCTACACTCACCAATACTCTGATTGTTGGCATCTTAGCCACAGGAGAAAATGTCTCCTCATAATCAATGCCTTGGGTTTGTGCAAAACCCTTGGCTACCAACCTAGCTTTGTACGTGTTGATTGTACCATCAGAGTTCCTCTTTAGTTTGTAGATCCATCTGGATCCTATCACCTTCATAGAGTCCTTCTTGGGTACCAAGTCCCATGTGTCACTCTCTTTGAGAGCTTCTATTTCTTCATCCATAGCTCCTTTCCATTCTGGTTTGGTGATTGCCTCTTCATATGAACCTGGTTCTTCACTTAACAAGTCCTTTGCAAGATAAATTGAATGCTTAGTTACAAGAGATGTATCATACCCATATCTGATAGGCTTCTTACTTTCTCTCTGAGATCTCCTTATTGCTTGAATTGAAGATTCTGGTATATCCTCAAGCTTCTTCATTTCATCTTGCCTCTGTACTTCCATGCCTTGAATTCTTCAAGATTGATTGTGTCATCATCTTCTGAACTTGAGTCTTCCTTCTAGATTGGTTCTTCCTTTGAGAGTTTTGGAAACTCCTCTTCCAAATCATAGGGTAGACTAACCTTCCTGCAATTATTCTCATACCATGAGTCATTCTCATCAAAGATGACATCTCTGCTTACCTTGAACCCTTTATTGATTGGGTTGTAGAATCTGTACCCTTTTTGATTCAAGTCATAACCAATGAAAATACATTTTTCTGCTTTAGGGTCTAGCTTTCCCCTTACCTGTGAGGGAATATGCACATATGCTACACAACCAAAAATTTTGCAATGATCCAATGATGGTCTCTTACCATGCCAAGCTTCATAAGGTGTCATTCCATCAAGTGACTTTGATGGCAACCTGTTTATGAGATAGGTGGCAGTAGATACACTCTCTGCCCAAAGATAATTTGGCAACTTCTTTTCATTAAGCATGGACCTAGCTGTTTCAACAATAAGTCTATTCCTTCTCTCAGCTACCCCATTTTGTTCAGGTGAGTACCTTGTGGTTATCTCCCTTTTGATGCCTCTTTCCTGCAAGAAGTCCTCTAACTCATTTGAGAAGTATTCACCTCCTCCATCTGACCTTAGCTTCTTCAAGTTCCTTCCTGTTTGATTTTCAACTAGTGCAAGATATCTTTTTAAACAATTAAACACTTCATCCTTGTGCTTCATAAAGTATAACACAGTCCATCTGCTATAATCATCAATGAAAGACACATAGTACCTTGATCCTGAAATGGAGGGATCCTTGCTAGGTCCCCAAACATCTGTGTGTACCAAGTCTAGGTAGTCTTCATGCATAAAACCTTTCTTTGAGTAGGGCAATCTGTGGGACTTACCAAACTGACAAGCACCACATTTGTAAATCATGTGTTGCTTGGATACATTAGGTATCCCAAGCACACATTGGTCCCTGCACATTTGCTTTAAGGTCCTTTCACCTATGTGACCTAGTCTCTTGTGCCATATTTCTAATTCTGAAAGTGTTTGATCCTTGTAATTGTATAAAGCAATGTTTTTGGTGTCTTCTAGCTCAAAAGTAAATAATCTACCTGATTTTTCTCCCTTGGCTATCCTTTTGAATCCATGTCTTGGGTCCTCCATATATGCTCCATGTTGATTGAACCTGACCTGCAAACCTTTCTCCACAATCTAACCAACACTCATTAAGTTTTTGGTAATGGTTGGTACATAAAGTACCCTGCTCAATAGGTTCTGGTTACCATCACAAGTTTTTACATTTCCAATCTTTACTACAGAATGCTTAGTATCATCACCTGTCTGTACTTGACGTTTGCCCTTTGGTTCCTCAAGATCAGAGAGTAGTGCCACATTGCCAACTACATGATTAGAACACCCTGAATCAATATAAAACAGATGATCATCATTGATACCTGACTTGGAAGTCATATTCATGATCAATAGGGAGTCATCTTGCTCCTCTGTGTAGTTGTTGTAGTCTTTCCTATTTCTGAATCCTCCTTGGTAGTTACCATTATGGTTGTTGTTGTAATTGTTGTTGTAGTTATTGTTGTAGCCATTGTAGCCTTGGTGTTGGTTGAACCTTCCTCTACCTTGAGAGTATCCACCTCTTTGATAGCCTCTTCCTCTCTGATTTTTGTAGTTTCTATAGCACTCATCTGTGGTGTGGTTAGACAGTCCACAAATATTGCATGGTGATGAATTGTAGGGTCTCCCCCTACCTTGCTTACCTCCTCTGCCCCTGCCTCTTGAAGATCTACCTCTCTCTGCATAGTTGGCTTGGGAGGTAGAACCTTCATCCTCTTGCTTTTTACCTTTACCTTTGTCTTTAATCTTTTTATCAGTATATAGGGCAGAAGAAGTGTTACCTTTAGATGGATCTCCAACCTTTGTGAACTTTGCTTCATGTGTGAATAGTTGGCCCATCAGAGTTGTGAGATCTGGGGTATGCATGTCCATGTAGAGATCCATTGCAGTGGTGAAGCTTTCCCACTTATCATCTGCCTTTAGTCCATTGGTTACTTGCCTTAATATTTGTTCCTCTTCAATCTCCTCTCCTATGCTTGCTAATTGGTTTGCCACATCCTTGATCTTGGTCACAAATTCTGAGACTGATTGCTTTGGTTGCTTCCTAAGGGTTGTGAATTCAATCCACAATTGATTCTTCCTGGCCCTTGTATTAGATGAAAAGTATGATGACAAGGTTTCCCAAGTTTCTTGGGAAGTCTTACAATTCCTGATGTGAGGTAAAAGGAAATCAGATATAGAGTAAAGAAGATAAGACCTTGCCAATGCATCTTTTGCACACCATGTATTAAGCCTTTCTTGTTCTTCCTTAGTGGGTAGACCCCTTGCTTTGAATGAGGGCGATTCCTCATCTCCTGAGATGAATCCAAATAGACTTCTTCCTTGTAGATAGGTCTTCATCCTCAGAGACCAAGCTTGATAGTTTTTCCTGTCCAATTTATCAATGAATGAAGGAAAACCATCTCCCATGTTACCTTGTTTGCTCTGATACCACTGTTGGGAAAGATGGATGGATCCTTCAAGAGATTGAGTAGGTGTTGCTAATCCTGCTTTGCACCAGCCCTCAGTGACTCTAGATATGATTAGTAGACACCCTTAGCTTCCAAATGATACCAAGAAATGCTATATGTACTTTGGAAAACGTTTGAGTAATGACTTGATCAAAACAGATGAGTTTGTGAATCACAAAGCTAGAAAACTTTCTATTTTGGTGTTGATACCTGCTCAGTCTTTCACTCAGTATGACCAGTATACTTACAATTGGCAAAATTCCTTCTAGAGGTATTCTATTAGCTTAGTAAGCTACCATTTTCAAGTGGAATCATTCAAAATGATAAACTATACTAGGAGAAGTAACTTTAGCAAATTTGTAGACACCCCCGACTTTTTAGGAAGTATGCAGACAAATACCAGTGAGCACTTCGATGGCGATTTCTTGAGATTGGCTGAACCAAGTTGCTTCAAACTTTGTATGCTTGTAGTATGCTTTCAGATGGATCCACCAAGCTTTGAATCACACGATTTGGTGAAGTAGGCACTGAGATATGCCTCTTTGAAGTTGACAGACTTGGAAGTAGAAACTCAGAGTACACAGAAGTGATAGATGTAAATGTATGTATTAATTCACATTGGTTTACAAACTCATTGGCATGCCAAGCATTGCCTAATGAGGTAGAGATGTGTGGGGTATGGTGTAGCACTCTCACACACTCAATGATAGCAGAAATGAAGCTCGGGAGGTCTCACACTCGCGACTTTTTTTTGTCACCTTTTTATCATAATGACTAAGACTTTGAATTCAAATTTGAATCCTTGGCTCCCTTCAATCAAGCATCTAAAAGTATGGAGATATTCCCTCAATCATATGTTCTACTTTTCCACGAATCAATCAAGTAGGTGTAACATGAAGATTCCAAGTCATTTAGACTTTTACATAAGATAAATTGGTAATAAATCCTAAGCACATGTTCCTATGATTCTTCTCATATGTTGAGTCTTCAAGACAAATATCCAAGCCAAATGTGTAGGCTTGCAAATTACACCAACAACGAAGCGGGCATCAGTAGAAATGGGTATACTGCAATGTACACCCTTCTCAGGCAAGCCTTACAATCACAAGGTATTTCTCAAAGTATATTTCCATGCCCATATAAAGTGTCTATCAATAAAAAAACTTCAAATGAGGATGTGACTCGTACTATTGGACAATATTTATTCATAGAAGAAACTATGCCTGCCTCTATTTATCATCCAAATATTCCCAAGAAGCAATAAAAAATCCTATCTACACAAGGATTTACTTACACTAAATTCAACAATATATTTGTGGATCTTCAGAAGCTTCAACAAGCAATGGTTCACTTTTATAGTTCAACAATCAAAGGTACCCCTACTACATTTTATTTGGTGTTGAAGTTCTATTGCATTCAAGTGTCATATTAAGATAATGTTTTCTCTTTTGTGCAGACTGTAATGTTAAGTTAAAGTTCATACTGCAGCTTGATGAGTGTCAAATCATAAAGGGTCGGCGACTAGAAAGGTTGAGTGTGACGCTAATGAACGAAATTATGGACCATGCAATGAGTGATGAAACTTTAGGAGGGAGGGACCATTTGACTTACAGTGTGCAATCAGAGAGAGATATCTGGTGGTTAGGTGCTATAGAAGTTCCCAAAGAAACAAATAATGTTATTTCATGGATTTTTAGTAGGACTCCATGGATTACGGAAGTAATCTCTTCTCAAATACATGGGCAAAAGCTTTTTGTAGATGATATAGGTTATTTTGATGTAGATTGGCATTTGGGTGGAGACCTTAAGAGTATAAAATGCATGTCAGGTTGTAAACAAGGAGCATTTTCTCTCTATCCTTGCCCATATTGTACACAAGGTTACAAAGGATCTAAGAGACAGTCTAAACATGCAAGGGCATTGATGAGAGTTGATGACTCTGAAGAAATTGATGAAACAGACTCATCGAATCACAGGGAATGGGAGATATCACTTTTGAGGTGTCCAATGTTACAGGAACTGACTCGTGATAAAATAAGCAATGATTGGAACCCCATTATCCCATTTCCATTAGTCAATGTTCACTTTTGTACTTTGCATGCATTCATGAGGATCTTTGATAGGCTTTTGAAGCTCCATGTTGAATATGCATTTGCAATGAAACCACTAGAGAGGTCTACAATAGCAATCCAAAAAATAGAAGATCTTTTGAGTTTTATAGGTTGTCATGGTGGCCACGTATCTTTAGTTGTTAAGAAGTATGGTGAGTCTCAAGAGATTTTACAACAAGTTTCAATGACTGGGAAGAAGGCACGACGTTTCTTTAAAAAAGATGTGAATAGTCAAGATGATGGGAAATGGGAGCTTTGGAAGGACCTCTGTTCGATTACAACTGACAATGATAGTGAGGTTGATCTCAATAACAAGCGAAAGAAGGTTTGGTCATCGTTCGATCAATTGTTACATTTGATGTGTTTGGTTTCCACTAATGCTTCACAACGAGAATTATTCCAAGTGACTTTGAAGGAGTTTACACAGTCATTCATCTTATCTTTGTGGTCACAGAGCATGGCAGGCATGCCTACACTTGGAAGGGTGAATTTGTTTTCCCCTAACCAAGATCTAATGTCTCTTATGGTCACCCAGGAGCGGGAACGTCCCAAGCTCACGGAACTCAAAGGGACAGAAGTAGAGATAGGCCAAAAGTGAGTTTTGCCAACCCATTGGGAAGAGAAAGAACAAGAACGAAAACGGATAGAATGGAAACCGAGAGACCTAGAGCCCTAAGAAACCAAAGAAATGCAGATGAATTTCCTCTACCAGGACCTAGAGAGCACACGAGGACTTTGAGACCTACACAACTAGTTAAATCCATGAATAATTACTTTGATGGCACTGGACATCCATACGATCATGTGGCCGAGTTTAGGCAAGTCTTGAAAGCTAAACAAGTTGAGGACTTATTCACGGAGTACAATGCTTTTGGTCTAACCATTAGGAACATAGCCCTTACATGGTTCAACCACTAAATGAGAGACAATTCAGGAGCATAGACCAACTTCTAGAGGCTTTCATCACTGAATTCTCTAAGAGTGATATAAGGCATAATACTTCCTCATTGATCCATAGCTTCAAGCAGACACCTCAAGAGACAGTTCGACTGGTAGGAAGGAGGTTTAGGCAATACTTACACAGGTGTCCTATTCCTGAGTTACCCACACCAGCCAAACAAGTGGCTTTATTTCTAGATGGACTGCTAAGTACAAAGTTGAGATCATATGTGTACTTGAAGGATCCTAGGACCATAGAAGAATGCGTACGCATGTGCATAGACATAGAGGATAATTTAGGAGAGGAGCTGGAGCTTTCAAAAATCTACAAAGATTCAGATAGCTCTACCAACCTCTCTTCCAGGCAATCCACGTCTATTGAGGAGCTTACAGAGAAAGTAGCTCAGAAATTAGGTGTCTCTAGCAAACAGATACCTTGATTTACCCTAGGGAGATGATGCTACACCTGTGGGGGTGACCATTTTGTGAGTGTATGCCCTATTATGGTGCAACCCCAAGTGAATCCTAGTAGCTAGTATTGCACGATAGAGTGAAGATACACCAACCACACCGCACAAGACTGCCCTTATAACAAACAAGCTGTCAGACAGAATTACCCTCAACCACATCTGCAACAAGGAAGATACCAAAACTAGTATTCACCAAAACAGTATGCTAGGCCCCAGCAACCTATCTAACCACAATATCAGGCCCAGCAAAGACCTCAACCAGTGCTAGCCCAGCAACCTCCTGCTCCAGCGAATGTAATCCCAGTGAAATATGCAACTGTAGAGGAGAATTTGAATAGAGCCATGGTCCCAGTAACTCCATTACTGTTAGAAAGCAACCCCAGTGATCATAGCTTTGACTCTACACATATCGATAGCCCCCAGGCTTACTACATGCAGTCTCCTGAACATAGTGATTCCTACTATAGTGAAGAACCGAGTGAACCTAGTTGGGAGCAAGAGTATGCCAATGTTATGTATGCAAACCCCAACACTAGACCTCAACCTAGGCAGGTAAGACCCCCTCTTCCTAGAGGACCATGCTTCAGATGTCAGGGAGATCACCTCATCCGTGATTGCCCCATGCCTGCCCCTACACAACCCCAATCAGTATTAATCCAGGGCTTTTGTCAAGATTGTGGGAAAGAGCATCTCTTACGAGATTGTCCAAAGAATCCCAGTAACATGCCAAAAATCACCCCTATCAACGTTATTGTGTTGGTAGTAGATTCCATAGGAAGTGTTACTTCCACTGCCCCCATGCAAGTGGTCACTAGAGCCCAAGCTGCGCAGCAAACCCAAGGATTAGGTCCAGAAAAGAGTTTCGCGGTTAGCGAAATTGAGAGCATAACCAAGAAGAGGACTAGAGCCTGGAAAGATAGTCGAGAAAGGATGAAGCGACTTAGAAGAAAGCATAAGAGAAACAAAAGCCAAAATTGTTGAACTCACCTCTCAAACACACTCTCACATATCACCACCACCATCATCCCTATCACCATCTAATCCACCATCTTTCAACCCACCTCAGACAATTCCACCACCCCCTAGAGTAGGATCAGTGTTAGCTGACCCCACTCGTGAGGACATAGACATGATGCTTAAGGCATGCCAGAATCCAAGAAGGGCCAAATGTGATGGATCATGACAAGTGCTACCCTAGAGCTGACCTAGAGATAGAAAGAACCAAGCTTTGCGCGAAAATGGTAGCATTGGCTCAGACCATGTTTGAAGCCAGTCACCTCTTCAACTACTCTTGCTCAGCTAAGGCACAATTGCACTTAGATGGACTATTAGAAAAGTTAGAGAGCATAATTGCGAGATCTGCCAAGGAAGGAAATTCCCAAGGGAGAGACGAGGTAAGTAAAAAAATAAGCATTCCCCCCTAGGAAGCTTATATGCCCAACTCCACAGAGCCAGACACATCTTCTTCTATGAATCGGTACTCACCTGAATTCCTACGAGAGATTCAAGAAGAAAAATAGGCTAAAGAGAGTGAAGTCCCTCCTCCCATTGAACTTGTGGATGACACACAAGATCAATTTCCACAAGACATTCCTTCCATTTATGAGGAACGAGAAAGTGCACAATCTCACGAGAGATTAGACTTCGAGTCAAATTCCTTACAAGAACTACCCTATTTCACAGGCCCATGGGAAGCTAATTCTACTTGCATGAGAGCACCCACGGTCATGGTAAGAAACAAAGACTCAGTAATACCTAGGAACACGGAGGTAGTGAAGAACACTAAAGTGCAGTGCAATCTCACTTTAGAAGAACTACTCAAGGTTAGGCTAGAACTATGGAAACATGTAGCCAAACAAGTGCTAGAAGTAGCAAAATCTCGTTCCCAGGTAGGATCTCATAGAACGGTGCCAGAGATACCCTTGGACAAGATAGGAGATATGAGTGAAGGGGAAGAAGGAAACACCTATCTTCCCATCACCCATCAAGGATACACAACCAAGGCAATTCTGGACTCTGGTGCAAGAGTTGCAATTGCTACCACTTCCCTATGGAAGTGTTGGGGCAAGCCAGCACTCAGGCCCATGAGGATGAAATTGTAGATGGCTGACGGTCACATAGAGAGACCCTTAGGGGCAGGCCTATGAGATGATTTTGGGAAGACCATTTATGCGACAGTTGCAAGTGGTACAGGATTGGGGAACCAATTCCTTTTATCTGCAACACTTAGGTGTTATGACCAAAGTTAATCTCAAGGATTACTCTCACAGAGATGTACCCCCTATCCAATGGAATCCCATCCATAGAGCTAAAGATGAGACCGAGTCAGTGCATTCCATAGGATCAGGATCCTCATGGATGCACAAAGACACTCACTTGTGGATGTGTAAAGTAGCTGTAGAAGAAGAGAAGAGAGAAAAAGCCAGAGAGGTAGGTGCAAAAGACACACATAGATCAATTCAAGACCCAGCCTATGCACCTGCAGTATTTCCTGATGAAGAGTTTGAACCTCATGGTTGGGCAGAAATTTTAGCAACAATGGATGTAGCCATCAATGAAGAACAATGGACACCCCACTATGACGAGGATGGCTATGAAATTTCAGTTTTCTCCATAGAGCCAATCATGGAAGATTCGGTTCTAGAAGAATGCGAACGTAGAACTGATGCATTCGAGGATGCAAGTGACTCTGATCTACAGTCAATCATTATGGACCCACCTTTTGCATCAGAAGAAGAATACTTCTATGAAGTAGAAGCTCACCCTCAGAGACACGAAGAAATTATAAATGATGTAAGGTTAAGCACGCAAGTGGCCACCAAGAGTGAAGGCAAGAAAAGGAAGAAGAGAGAAGTCACCACAGAAGAGGAAGAATCTTTGTTTGAGGTCCCTGAAAATTTTAAGAAGTATGAAATAGATGATAGGAGAGTCATGATAAGAATGCCTAAACGTGATGCACAAGCAAGAGAGGCCTATAGCCCCACTCTGTGGCAAAAGCGGTCTTATGCTGATCTTGTCGAGCTATGGCCACTTGATTGTAGCCAGAAAACCCATCAAGGAAGTTGTACACTTCCTTGCTTGCTACTCTTTCTAAGAGATGTTCTGTGATAGGAAGCGGATAGTTGTCTCGAATGGTGGCTGCATTAACTTTCTTCAAGTTAATGCACACATGTAACTTTCCATTCTTCTTGGGCACCACTACAATGGGGGATACCCACTCAGTGTGCTCAATCTCATAGATGAATCCAGCTTCTACCAACCTATCTATCTCCTCCTTGATCTTAGCAACGTAGTTATCGTTATAGGTGTATGGCTTCTGCTTGGACGGTTTGGCATCGGAAGTCATGGGAATTGTGTGTGTGCATATGTCAAGGTCTATGCCTTTTAAGTCCTTGTAACTCCAAGCGAATACATCTCTCTACTCCCTTAGCAAGGCTATCAACTCCTGCTCTTCTTCTTCCGTCAGGTCATGTCCTATGTAGGTGCATCTTTCTTCTCCTTCTTCTATGGCTACAACAATTTTTTTGGTGGTTTCCTTGTTAATGCCATTTGGTCTCACGAATGCACCCACTACCTTTCAAAGACTGATGTGTCATGTATTCAAAGAATTCTTGAGGAAGAACTTGGAAGTCTATGTTGATGATCTCTGTGCTCATTCCAACATTAGACAAACACATATACCTAAACTCAGGCAAAT
The DNA here is from genome assembly GCA_020310875.1 of Ceratopteris richardii. NCBI lineage: Eukaryota > Viridiplantae > Streptophyta > Polypodiopsida > Polypodiales > Pteridaceae > Ceratopteris > Ceratopteris richardii. Next base: position 140,975,595 of record CM035428.1, on the reverse strand, counting down.
CTTTGACAAATATAGAGAATATCAAGTATGCATGAACCCAAAAAAGTGTGTTTTCATGGTCAGGCAAGGCAATATCCTAGGACACATAGTGTCAAAGAATGGCATATCCACAGATGAGGAGAAAGTGAAAGCTATAGCAGAGCTACCTAATCCAAAGAATATCAAGGAAGCGCAAGCTTTCATGGGGCATTGTGGTTATTACCGATGTTTCATACACATGTATGCCATCATTGCAAAGCCTCTATATGGACTTTTGACCAATTTTGAGTGGACTGATGAATGTGAGAACTCCTTCAATGAGCTTAAACGGCGATTATGTTCAGCACCAATCTTGACCACACTAGATTGGAACAAGCCTTTTCATGTTCATGTGGATGCATCCAACTATGATATTGGATGCGTGCTTGCACAACCTACAGGTGAAGGTAATATGGATCTTCCAATTGCCTATGCCAGTAGATAGTTGAATGCAGATGAACGAAATTATACGACCACTGAACGAGAAGGATTAGGCATGGTGTATGCGGTTAAAAGTTTAGACACTATTTGCTTGCAAATAAGTTCAAATTTTTTACCGATCATCAAGCACTGTTATATTTGGTAAACAAGCCATGCAATATAGGTAGATTAGTAAGATGGTTTCTCTTACTAATGGAATATGACTTGAGGTAGTGGTAAGGAAAGGCAAGACTCATTTGAGAGTTGACCATCTCTCTAGGCTCACATCTGGAGAGGCACCGCAAGGAGTGTCAGATGATCTTTCTGATGCTTACTTGTTTAATTTGGAAGTGGTACCTCAGTGGGCTAAGCCATTAGTTTCAGTATTGACATACGGGCCTAACCACCCAGTAATAAACACACAGGATAGGGAGATAGTAAAAGCCCAAAAGTACCATATAATGGCAGGGATTATGTACAAGCATACCGATCAAGGAATATTAGCCTATTGTGTGGAAGAGGATGAGTATGCTAAATGGTTTCAATTAGCACATGTAGGTGCATTAGATCAACACTACTCAAAGCAACGAACCCTACAGACACTAAGGAGACTCGGAGTGCATTGGCCGACTATGGAAGCAGATGTCCATAAGCTGTGTAAGGAATGCCCAATCTGCTGCACTAAACCACCCGTGGAACATGCCACTCTGTATCAAGTGTCCATAGTGCCAGATTGGAGTGAACCACTAGTAGCCTTCCTGAGGACAAAAACATTCCCACAAGACATGACCCTCGCTAGGCAAAGAAGTTTAGAACAAGAAGCCCTAGACTACAATCTCATTGGAGATAATCTATACAAACAAGGAAAAGATGGGTATCTTAAATTACGTGTCCACGAGAGCGAATATCTTAAGATCAAGACAATACTATTTGCAGGTCTTTGGTGGCCCACTCTTCACGTGGATGCACATACCTATGTGAAGAGATGTGATTTGTGCTAGCAAACTCAGTATCCTATACGTAAAGACGAGATGCCATTGAAACCTATGATGGGTGGACGTGCATTCTCTAAGTGGGGAATAGACTTTGTAGGTCCTATTAATACCCTAGCTAAGGGTTCACATGCAGAGTACATTATTGTGGCTACTGATTATCTAACCAAGTGGGTAGAAGTAAAAGATAGAACCAAGAACGATGCCCAGACGACAACTAAGTTCTTATTTGAGAATGTGTTTACAAGATACGGGCTGCCAATAGAGCTAGTAAGTGATAAAGGAACTCACTTCTTGAATGAAGTTATTGCAAATCTTCTCCAAGAGTTCTTGGTGGTTCACAAGAAGTCTGCCCCCTATCACCCACAAGCTAATGGCCAAGCTGAAAGCACAAATAAGATTCTATGCAATGTGTTGACAAAATTGGTTAATAATAAACGCTCTGATTGGGACAAACAACCACACCATGCTGTTTGGGCAAACAGAGTTGCCTATAAAACAGTACTCCAAGTCACACCCTTTCAGATGGTATTTGGCCAAAACGCAGTGCTTCCGTTAGACTTCTTGATAACTACACTAAGGGTAGCACAGGAGCATGAGTGGACAGGTCATGAACTCTCTTCGAGGATTTTTTATCTTGAACGATTAGGTGAAACAAGACTAAGAGTGGCGGCAAGAATATATGCAGCTAAGAAAAGACAAAACGCGTACTTTGATGCCCAAGTGAAGGAGAAGGGCTTGACATCAGGAGACCTAGTCCTAGCTTACACCTTAAAGCAACATGCACGGAAATTAGAAAAGAGAGGCTATGGACCTATGATCATAAATAGGATCTGAACGAGTGGAGTAGTTCAATTAGCTACACTAGAGGGTGATGTTCTTCCTAGTTACATTAGCGGATGCAGAGTCAAGTTATATTAGGAACCCCTCATGGAGGAGATGTTAAATCGACTCAATACTGCAAAAAATCGTAAAGAAGAGGAGAAGCGAATTTGTGAAGAAGCACAGGCAGAAGCATTGGAATGCATCCGACGAATGAAATGGAGAAGACAGGGTAGCGATCAGCCTAAGACAAGTACCTATGCAGATCCAGGATATCATATGGATATGGGCCAAGTCTCAGGTGTAAGTTCCAATAGAATAATTGATCGACGTCCTTTTGTAACCTTAGAAATAGGACATGGAAATAATGCAAGAACTGTGCAAGCATTGATTGACTCAGGTGCAGCCACTAGTGCGGTGAGATTCTCTTACTGTCAAGAATTGAAATTAAAATTCAATCCTATAGAAGCATATCTCATAGGATTGGGAGGTGTGGAAACCCCTTGCATGGGCGAGGTGGAACTTCCACTATACATTCAAGATGTTTTTATGATAGTTAAAGTGCTAGTGTGCGAAGATGAGGACCTCACTGAGCCTCTTGTCTTGGGTCAAGATTGGATCTATGATCATGCAGTCAACCTAAACCTAAGAAGTGGACTTCTTCAGGTCTGGGTCAATCAGAGCCGAATTACAATTGAGTTAGAGAATGAAGCACTCAAAGAAATAGTGAAGGCACACACTCCTAGTCCTTCCAGGAGTACACATGAAGATGAAGATGTTATTCTTGTCCCAAACTATGTGATGCAGAAGGATGATTGCCTCAACAATGAAGCCAAGGATACGACCAAAATCCCTTCCCTTCCAAAGGCCATAATGATACATTAGCCAAAGGTGGATCAAAGGCAGAAGGAGCACATGACCTATCTTCAAAGCCAAAAGAAAGTACGAAGCATAGTGTCTCAACCACCAAAACAAGTGTGGGTGCGGAAAGGCGACCAACGTGTTGTGGTCCAATCACAACCATCGGCTAAACTTCATATTAGTGATCAACAACAGGACACTAATAAGAAGTTTTTCAAAAATTCTTCTACTCAAGCGAAGACTATCTGGGTACCCAAGCAGTCAATGAAGGCTGACTCACAATCAAGACAAATTTGGGTGCCTAAGGCTTGCTTGCGGGCTCAAATGGCCACATAGAGACCACACCATGTACAACCTGGTTCACTCACTCGAACAATTGATACCCACTTCTATTCGATACGAACGAACACATATTCGCCCATGAGCATGAACAGGATCACTTGTAAATGGGTCCCTAGAAAGCCTTGTTCCCTAATAGACACTCTCACAAAGCCCTCAAGAGTCTCTACTAAACCAAGACCGAAGGCCACCCACTATGTTTGGCAACCCAAAGTTTGTAGTAAACCCCCCGATCCCCACTTGCAAACTTATCTCCACCTACTAACTGCATCCTCCTCTCACTGCATCCTTCCATTTAGCTCATAGGACTATTCATTCACTAACTACACACACAATCACCAAGCACTCACTGACCCACTAACCTATCACTAACCTCATGTTAATGTTGTAACATATTTAGTCAGTACCATCACCCCTAGCATAGCCAAGGGAGGCGATAGCACCTTTGTGCTTCCCTCATTAACGCCTGGTCATGAACTAAAGAGATTCAAGCTTACCCTCAACTTAGTAAGGGAGGCCCTAGATATGAAAGGTATGCATATCCCCACAGAGAAAGAAACAATGATTCCCAGAAGAATGAAGCACAAAGATCTCAATAAACTAAAGGACATGGTAGCCATGACACCAACCATCACCCTCCACCTACGAACGATCATGCAACACTTCGCCTTCCCTGCCCAAGAACGCTTCACTATGCTACTAAAAAGAATCTGGTTCAGCTTGTACTTGGCAGAGATAGAGGATCTCACAATCAATTTACCACACTGGATCATAGATCAAATCCACTTAGCACATCAACGTTGGAATAAGAAACATAAGAATGTGCTTCATGGATGCTGTGCACTGACGAGAATCATCTACAGGTGCTTAGCTTATGAAGTGCCTATTCAAAGAGCACTAGTGTGGTCTAGAGCTCAGGAATTCCAGAGACGACTATCAACAATGGGTCCTCCATCAAAGAAGATGAGAGGTGCAGTCCAATTACCGTGTGCCCAAGCAAGAGGAGCCACCACCACAGCAGAGGTGACCCCTCCACAAACGCGACGTGTCTGTCCGTTTACAATTCGCTTACCTAGACAGAATGCAGAAGGACCCAATCTAGTTTTCCCTCCAATCCCCTCTGACCTGGAGTTCCCACAGGGTTACATGCTGGATGATCTAACGGATGAAGAAATCGCTAGGATGATTAATGAGTCTAACCTTGAGACGGAAGTAGAGCAGACCCAAGAACCACAACCTACTACAACTTCAGCCCCAACCCAACCAGAAGTAGTGGAAATAGAGGAAGATGAAGAAGAGACTGAGGAGGAAGCAGATGAGGAACATGATCAAGAATATGAAGAAATTACAGAACTAGCGAGTGCCCCCGCATATACTGCACAAATCAAAAGATTATATGAGACTATGAAGAGAGTCCAAGAGCATCACAAGCTGTCACTAGAAACAAGAAAGATGCTAATAAGTCAGATGTTAGGAGAAGAAGGAGTGGATGAACTGTTTATTGAATCCTTGAACCTGCACGCGGACGCGGTGGGCCTGGATGAAGCCATTCATTTAGCTATGGCTTATATTCATCGCTTTGAGAAATGGGTGCCTACCCGTCCCATGCGCTCTGGCAAGAAAATTCACATGGATGTATCAGCACCAGGAGATACCACACGCACGAAAGAACACCAAGAGGCACCACCATCACCACATCCCTCACCCCTCACCAAATCATTCACTCCTCCCCAGGACACGACCACTCCAACCTCCACAATCACCACATATGGGCATCCAATTTGGAGGGATTCCTATGTCCATATTTACAACAATATTCACAAACAGCACATCCACCCCATCCACGGCCCCCATCTACACATTCACACACAGTTTTGACACCATGGAAACATCACCAGCCACAGCCCACTTCCTCCCCACACACAACCACAATCGCCCATACCCCCTCCACCCACATCACCACTTGTTTCCACCTCATTCACGAGTCCCTTTCCCTTTCCCATTCCCCCTGCATCTTCTCCTTTCCTAGCATTCTTTAATGTAAATAATGTGTTTTCTACATTACATCAATGTGCATATCAGCTATAGAGTGAATATCAAACTCTCGAAGACCGACATCCTCAATTGGCCACACAGCACAACTACAAAGACGGCTTACCTCTATAGAAGAAGAAAATGCTGACTTGAACCAATGATACACTACACTTGAACACACCCACCAAACCATATTGGAAGCTCCCCAACCCTCAGAATCCTCCGAGGTTAAGAAGCTCACAGCTTTACTTGAGCTATATCAGACAGAGAATGTCAAAGTCCGCCGCAACCTGACTTTACTCAGAAAGCACATGGCCACGGCCCTCGAAGAGAACAAGCACTTGCAAAAGCAGAACGAAGAGAATTTAGAGGCAGCCATGGAGAGTTCTCCCTAGGAGATCGACCCCGAACAATTCAAAGCTGTTCCTTCTGAGGCTATGAAGACTATTCTTGAGAGTTATGTTGATCTTCTGGAAGCCCATGATGATGTAGAAAAAGAACGAGACACACTTTGCCGACAACTAAAGGAATAAGGAGAGCAACGAAAGATCACAGAGTCGACATTACCTACAGAGGAGGTAAAGCAGCTCAAAGAGCAGGTGGAAGAATTGCAAAGGAAGCTCCTTCAGTATGAACGACAACCTTCCCCGATCATCGAACTAGAAGAGGAAGAATTTGTACCCATAGAAGTAGACGAGTCTTATGAGGATCCATATGTTCCTATGCCAATGCCAGGTGGCCAACAAACCTCTAAGGGATTGGACACACTAGAGGTAGAAGCCCCAGAATGGATGCAGATACTCAAAAAAACGGCCAATACGCATGATGATTGAGTAGCAGTCCAAATTGAATCCATGAACAAGATTGAGGATACCATTATCAAATCAGAATATTTCCGAAGTATGTCTCATCATAGATGGATAGGCACCAACGACGATCAGTATGTGCCATATTAAGCACTCTTGGCAGATTACAACGCAAAAATTCAACGACGATGTGGCAAGTGTTAGAGCAGGACAATCAACAATTGGTCATTATGAAGTCTAGAAGTGAAGAAATGAAGAAAAGATTGAAGTCCAACTTCATGAAGTCAAGAGAAGATTCAGATAGTAAAGTTCTTTAGAACATATGTACATTGCTTTGTAAATACCTCAATATACTTGAAGTAATGACAAATCAATACTCATATGTATATATAGATACGTGTAGATGGTCGTATGAGAAAGATGAGATGAATTATAGATGAATAGATGATGTGTATTGGATGTATCATCCATCAGATGTATGAAGAGTTGAATAGAAAGAATGTTCAGAGAATTGTGGGTCGATCTTTTCTCTAGTTCTCCTTCTGTGTTTGATTTTATCAGAATTCCTTTTGTACACATCTAAGTCCATAGTTTATCTATCTATGGTTAAATTTTGAGAGTTCAATTTCAAACACGATGAGAGAATTTTGTGTAGGAACATCTATATGTGAGAAAGTCCTAAGTGTCTTCTGAAACAGGCGGAGACTCAATGGTCAAAGAAATGATCAGTTCTCAGTGCACAGTGTAAAGTCAAAATCTAAGTTGGAAGGTAGGCCATCTATGGCTAAAATCATTTGCTTAAACAGGTTTTAGATTGGGAGAACTATGTGTTAGAAGTTGCAGGTGTGAAAATCGATTCTACAGGAAGGCAGTTTCAAATATAGGTAGATTGTTTGAAGCATTTCTCATAATCTACTGAAGCTTTTGAAGTGTTTTAACTTGGAGGAGGTGCACAAACTCTAGTCAACACATCCTACAAAGTTTCATAAAAAACTTTACATAAATGATTAATCAATGAGTGATTAATGTGCAGCAGACTTTTCTGTGAAATGACTTTCTTCACAGTTAGCTAATTTCTTGATAGTTTGGTGATTGTCTTCCAAAATTGGTTCGAGTTTAAAGTTATTCTTGATATAGAGGTGGTCTAACATCAAGGATAGCTTGTTCTTTTAGAGATTAACACTCTCCATCAGTGGTATCAGAGCAAGACATATTAAAATTGAGGAAAAGGAAGACCCCGACTGCTGCAAATATACAAATTTCACATCTTGAAGGCTCAAAAGGATAAAGTGTGGAAGAAAGACTGAAGGAAGACACATAAAGGTTATCAAAAAGATCAGAAGGGGCAACATTCGAAGCTAAGGTACATTCATTCCTCATAAGGATTAAAGATTTGATAGTACAGGTGAAGAAAGGATGGGAGAGAGTCTCCAAATTGAGAAGTTGGATAGAGAGAACTATCCAGCTTGGTCTTTGAGAATGGAAGCTCATCTTATGAGCAAAGATCTGATGGGATACATCACAGGAGAGGAAGAAAAGCCAGAGTTCAAAGATCCTAGTGTTCCAACTAGGGAGGATCTTGCAGATATAAAGATTTGGATGAAGAAGGATGCTCAAGCAAGGAGCATAATCTACATGGCAGTGAATGATTATTTGCTTCCTCATATCAGAGGACTTGAAAGTGCAAGTGACATTTGGAATGCTTTGGAAGAGCATTTTCAAAATACAACCAAATCAAGGAAAGCTTCATTATGGGCAGCGTTTACTACCTTCAAGAAGAAGGCTTCACAATCAATATCTGATTATGTGACAAAGATGAAAGACATTGCTGATTCTTTAGGTGCAGTTGATGAAGATATTGAAGAAGATAAGTTGGTAAGACAAATTCTCACAGGGCTAAGAGGAGATGAGAAGTGGAAGCCTTTTATTTTGTCTACAAAACTTTCATTAGATCATTTCACTCCTGATTTGAATCAATTGTTAGGACATATGCTAACTTTTGAGAATGATATCAAAGGAGATGTTGATAAGAGTGCAGGTCGAAAATATTGCTTTGATGACTGATCTAGATCATAAGGCAATCAATCATACAGTTCAAACAGGTGATAATACAAAGCACAAAGTAAAGTCAATTGGTTCAGTTAAAGCCAAAGATGGAAGTACTCTCTTGAGTAAGGTTTTGTATGTTCCTACAATTCCAAAGAACTTGATCAGTGAAGGAAAAATTGTGGAAAAAGGATATGAGGTAAGGTTCACTAATGATGGAGTTTATGTTGAAGACCCTAGTCAAGGGTATAAACAGATTGTTATAAGGAAGAAGGAAGGAAGGCTCTTCACATTAAAGATACAAGGTAATGTTGGACATGCTATGTTCACATATGGAGAGCAAAAGGTGTCTGAATTGGATCTCTTGCATAAAAGACTTGGACACTTTAATGAAAGAGGTATTAAAGAAATGATTAACAATGGTTCAATGCTTGGATTGCCTGATGTTGCAGGTCAACACATGACATACAGATGTGAAGCATGTCAGTTAGGTAAGGCTCATAAGCAATCATATAATAAGCATGGTTTTATGTATTCAGAAAGACTTGAATTGGTACGTACAGATGTGTGGGGTCCTTCAAAGGACTTCCGTATAAATGGTTCAAGATATTATGTCATATATGTTGATGATGCTACCAGATGGATTACAATCTATGTGATCAAAGACAATTCATAAGTGTTTAATACATTTAAACACTATCATGCATATGCAGAAAGAATTACAGGTCAAAAATTGAAGAGGTTAAGGTCAGATGGAGGGGGAGAGTATTTCTCTAATGAGTTCAGTGATTATTTGTGGAATGCAGGTATAAAGAGAGAGGTTACTTGTAGGTACTCTCCTCAACAAAATGGGGTAGCAGAAAGAAGAAACAGAACTCTTGTTGAGTTTGCAAGGTCCATGATGAAGGAGAAAAATTGCCCTAATTGTTTGTGGGCTGAGGATGTAAACACAACCACATATTTGGTCAATAGGTTACCATGTAAATCCTTGCAGGGTATGACACCATATGAAGCTTGGTGGATTAAGAGACCTACCTTGGATCATTGTAAAATATTTGGATGCTTGGCATATGCATATGTGCCATCACAATTGAGGCATAAATTGAACCTAAAGCAGAGAAGTATGTATTCATTGGTTATGATGACAAGCAGATGGGTTATAGGTTGTGGAGTCGATCCACAAAGCAATTTCTTGTGTCTAAGGATGTTACATTTGATGAGCAAGGTACTTGGTATGCAGGTACACTTAATGTTCATGCAGATGTTGAAGAAGTTGTGGGCCAAAAGAGAGGTAAATCAAAGGTTCAGATATTTGATGAAGAGGAGAACAATGAAGTACGGGTTGAAATTGAAGAAGTTCCAAGGTTTAATCAAGAATGTGATGAACCAGAAACTTCACGAAGTGGAGAAGTCAGAAGGTCATCTAGGCACAAATGGCAGCCTACAATGTATAGCTATGATACTTCATTCTTGACTACTAAAGATTATGCTTACATGTTAAAAGCAGATGAAGATCCATCCACATATGATGAAGCTAAAGGAAAGAAGAATTGGGAAAAGGCTATGCAGGAGGAATATGATGCATTGATGGAAAATGAGACTTGGGATTTGGTTCCTAAACCAAATAGCCAGAAGATCATTGGATGTAAATGGGTCTATAAAACAAAAAGGTTTGCAGATGGAAGTGTATCTAGGTACAAATCCAAGCTTTTTGTAAAGGAATATGCACAAACATATGATGAAACTTATAGTCCTGTTGAAAAGATGACAACCATAAGGACTCTCATAGCAAGTGCTGCTTGCAAAGGTTGGAAATTATCTCAATTAGATATGAAGAATGCATTTTTTATTGGTTTTATTTTAGATGAAGTTTATATGGAACAACCAGATGGTTTCAAAGATCAAGTGTATCCAGATCATGTGTGTAAGATCAAGAGAGCTTTGTATGGGTTGAAGCAGGCCCCAAGGGCATGGAATTATAGGCTTGTAAAGTTCTTGAAGGAACTTGGATTTCAAGCTTCAAAGGCAGATAGTAGCTTGTTGGTCAAAGCAAGTGAGGATGGATTTATTTATGTTTGTATTTATGTTGATGACATAATACTTACAGGAACAGATGACAAAGGTATACACATGATTAAGAAGCAGATGGAGAAAGAATTCAAAATCAGTGATTTGGGAAATTTGTCATTCGTTTTGGGAATGGAGATTTCATATACTCAACATGGAGTATATGTAACTCAAGAAAGGTATCTGAAAAATTTGCTAACCAAATTTAAAATGGAAGATTGCAGGATAGCACCAACTCCAATGGAAGTGAATCATAGATTGAGTAGATATGGAGGAGAAGAATTCGAAGATGTGAAGCTTTATCAGAGTTTGGTGGGTAGCCTGATTTATGCTACATTAACAAGACCTGACTTATCATATGCAGTTGGAGTTCTATCTCAATTCATGCATTGTCCTAGAAAGGAACATTGGATTGTAGGACAAAGAGTACTTAGGTACATCAAGGGCACACTTAAAGAAGGTCTGTATTATGGATTTACTTCAGATACAAGAGTCAAAATATACAGTGATGCAGATTGGGCACGTTTCTGATGATAGAAGATCAACACATGGATACTTGTGTTATGTGGGAGACAAGCTGATTTCTTGGTGCTCCAAGAAGCAACATACAGTTGCTTTATCATCTACAGAAGCAGAATACAAAGGCATGGTAGAAACTGAAAGGAAGTAATATGGTTAAAGACTCTTATGAAGAGTTTTGATATTGTTCAAAGTACTCCTATCATTTGTGGAGACAATATGAGTTCTTTATATTTGGCAGCAAATCCTGTATTCCATGCTAGAACTGAATATATTGAGATTCAGTATCATTTTCTGAGAGAGAAGGTTGTTGATAAAGAAATAGAAGTTATACATACTCCTACAAAAGATCAACGTGCAGATATGATGACAAAAAGCTTGGATGGACCAAAGTTGCAGAGGTTTAAAGATATGGCAGGAATAAAGAAGATGCAGGTAATCACAATTGATGATTGAGGGGGAGCTGTTAGAGCAGGACAATCAACAATTGGTTATTACGAAGTCTAGAAGTGAAGAAATGAAGGAAAGATTGAAGTCCAACTTCATGAAGTCAAGAGAAGATTCAGATAGTAAAGTTCTTTAGAACATATATACATTAGCTTTGTAAATACTTCAATATAATTGAAGTAATGATGAATCAATACTCATATGTATATATAGATACGTGTAGATGGTTGTATGAGAAGGATGAGATGAAGTATAGATGAATAGATGATGTGTATTCGATGTATCATCCATCAGATGTATGAAGAGTTGAATAGAAAGAATGTTCAGAGAATTGCATGTCCATCTTTTCTCTAGTTCTCCTTTTGTGTTTGATTTTGACAAATTCCTTTTGTACACATCTAATTCCATAGTTAATATATCTATGGTTAAATTTTTAGAGTTCAATTTCAAACAGGCTGAGAGAATTCTGTGTAGGAACATCTATATGTGAGAAAGTGTTGAGTGTCTTCTGAACAGGTGCAGATTCGATGGTCAAAGAAATGATCAGTTCTCAGTTCACAGTGTAAAGTTTTACACATATGAGGAGTCAAAATCTAAGTTGGAAGGTAAGCCATCTATGGCTAAAAGCATTTGCTTAAATGGGTTTTAGGTTGGAAGAACTATGTGTTAGAAGTTGCAATTGTCAAAATCGATTCTACAGGAAGGCAGTTTTAGATATAGGTAGATTGTTTGAAGCATTTCTCATAATCTACTGAAGCTTTTTAAGTGTTTTAACTTGGAGGAGGTGCGCAAACTCTAAGCAACACATCCTACAAAGTTTCATTAGAAACTTTACACAAATGATTAATCAATGAGTGATTAATGTGCAGCAGACTTTTATGTGAAATGACTTTCTTCACAGTTAGCTAATTTCTTGATAGTTTGGTGATTGTCTTCCAAAATTGGTTGGAGTTTAAAGTTATTCTTGATATAGAGGTGGTCTAACATCAAGGATAGCTTGTTCTTTTGGAGATTAACACTCTCCATCAGCAAGGCTCCAGCCTTTGCCACTCAATTCGGCCCTGATGATATCCCTGAAAGCACTACACAAGGATCAATTCATCAACCTACCTGGCGGCTACGACTCCTAGAAACTTACCCGGAGATGGTTTGAACTTGGAATAACATGCCACTATTCATCAAGTATAATCCATGTTATGCTCCCGTGCTTAGAAGATGCACATGGCCTGAGTTTGCCATCACTGTGAAGAATGTCAAAGGCTGTGCAAAGTGGCTCAATTATGTATACCTGGCACCGCCACGGGGACAAGCTACGGTGGCCTACATGATCTCTACCATCCACCACTAGGGAGTCAAACTCTGAAACATCCTAGATGTAATGGCATGGATGTGCTTGAAAATATTCGAATTGATGCTGGTAACCTTCAGAACCTTCAAAAATATTAAAGATCCACATTTCTCAGGAGTCGGATTCACAGCAGGTAACTTTGACTTGGTCTATGATATGACTACAACCCCCTCCATCGAGGTGATATATGCATGGCACGCACGAATTAAATATCTCCCTGCTTGCTACAAGCAAACATTTGAAGAGATGTTCATCACAGAGTTATGGGAATATCACTCTGAAGTCTTTGTTCCCAGACCCTCACATCTCCTCCACCTCTTTGCAATGGAGCGAACATTACATTTGGAACAACTGTGTTTGCCACATCCGGACGTTCCAAGTCTAGTGGATTGGGATGCCCTCCTAACAGATTTAGCAAAGGGGTTGAGGCTAGCAGAACACCACTTGGCTACTGATGTCGTTGAATATTATGTCAAACGCTCAGCCAAACAAGGGTCTGTCAGAGATGACAGACGTGAGAGAGGGGGGGTGTTGGTAGCAGTCAAGGCACCCAAGGACTCACAAGACAAAGAAGCCAAAGAAGGGAGTCAGAATGGGGAGAAGGCACAAGCAGACAAAGTAGTCAACAAAGATCTGGCAAATAGGCCATCCAAATTTTCCAACCAGACCTCATTTGAACAGTAATTTTCATCACTACATTAACCTTGTAAATACCATTTTTGGATAGTTTCGACTCCATTTTGTGCAAGCCAAGGAGTCCTTGAGCTTGAGGAGCATTAGAAGTACCTACCTATCATTTTTCATATTTTTTAGACTCCATTTGAGCCCTCAAATAGACCTAGAACCTAATTTTTAACTAGGTCGGACACTAGGTCTGGACAGGGCCAAAAGTAGTCAAAAACTATAAAAAGAGCTAGAGAGCTCATTTTGGGGTTTATCTTGTTGTAGAATTGAACTTGTAAGAGCACTTTTGAGTAATCTAAAGAACTCCATTGTCTCTCTCTTTGTTCTTGCCTTGTGTGTGCGTGTGTGTGTATGTGTGTGCATGTTTGTGTGCTTCTCACTCACACACTTGTGCCATCACTTGTTCAAGGTCTTCATACCATCCTCACGTCTTCTTGGGTTGACATTAAAGGAGGTGCTACTCATCACTGAGCTACAGTGAATCTGCCCACTCAAGATTGCTCCACATATGTCATCATAGACTAGTTTACAACCATGTTCACTATTGCTAATAGCTTTGCAAAATGTTCCACATGATGATGGTAAGGTGCACAACAACAATACTACTTTCATTTCATTATCCATATACATTTTTTAAGCCTGTAACTAGGAGAATATAACATCAAACTCATTTACATGAGCAACAACACTATGTCCTTCATGCAAAGGTCATATGACTTTCTCATCAGATACTGTAAAGTAAAAATTGTCTTCGAGGTTCAATTGAATGGTAGACCTATACATTTCATCTAACTCATCCCAATCATCTTCATCCATGTCAGCATGCTTCTTTGAGATTCCATTTAGTGGCTTCCATTGCCTCCTCTAAATCAGCACATCTTTAATATAATTCTTCCATGGAGCAAAGTTTGTAGCATCAAATTTCTGGATCTCCAATTGGTCTTTGCCCTCCAAGTTATAGCTCCTCCTCAGAACATTGGCACTAGACCTTGATCCATCAGATGTGCTTGAGACCTCTGATGCCATGATGGTAGAGAACTAAATAGAATGATAATGGAGCTAGAAGGTTCCAAACAAAATAGCCACAAAAGGTGAAAATTTGTTTTTGGATAAGTACAAAGAACATTCTTCTTGATGTTCTTTGACCTTTGTGAATAGAACTATGCATGAAACTACTCCAAAATGGCTGCAAAAATCACCCCAAAAATGCTTCAAAAATAGTCTTTGAAAGCAAAGAATGAAGCTTTGAGGGCCCAAAAGTTGTTGAAGGTAATGTGAACCTTGGTCTTTCCTCTTGTTCAAGCAACACAAGAGTGTAGCTTAGTGGCGAGAGATTACCACAATTAAGCGAGCTTTGGGGGGAACAATACAAGGATGAGTGACCTCTTGAAACCAAATTGCACACACAACTGCAGTAATCCATTGACAATGAGATCAAATTATATTTTTGAAGCTTTTAAGAAAGGTAAAAAGTAAGAATAAAAAATTTATTTTTTCACATCTGTGGCTCCAATGTAGTTGGTATAAACTTTGGAATTTATTAAGACCCTTGGGTTATTTGAAATTCCAATTTTCTTTAAAAACATATGGTGGAACCATTAGTCTAACATTTTGTAAGTCTTAATCCTAACAACATAGTTATACATTCTAGTGTTACTAACAAATTTCAAATCATTTTTGCATTTTCCATAGACAACATGTAGCATTAGCAACACAAAGAGTATCAGATTTCATGTCGATAATAATAATGCTATCAATTACATACATCTATCCTTACATATATTCATTAATTCATATAAATTAGCTATAAATATTACTATAAACTCTTACATACATACATACATACATACATACATACATATAAATACATACACACACGCATGTGCGCACACACACACACACACACACACACACACACACACACATATATATATATATATATATATATATATATATATATATATATATATATATATATATATATATATATATATATATATATATATATATATATATATATATATATATATGTATGTATGTATGTATGTATGTATGTATATATATATATATACACATGACATACATACATACATAAATACATACATACACATGCATGCATACATACATACATACATAAATACAAACATAAATACATACATACACATGCATACATACATACATACATACATACATACATACACGCATACATATATACATACACATGAAATACATACATACGTACATACATACATACATACATAAATACATAAGTACATAAATACATAAATACATAAATACATACATACATAAATACACACAAGTATGCAAGTATATGTAAATACATGACATACATACATACATACATACATACATACATACATACATACATACATACATACATACATACATACATGCATACATACATACATACATAGATACATACATACATACATACATACATACATACATACATACATACATACATACATACATAGATACATACATACATGCATACATACATACATACATACATACATACATACATACATACATACATACATACATACATACATACATACATACATACATAAATACATAAATACATACATACACATGCATGCATACATAATACATACATACATGCATAAATATATACATAGATACATACATGCATGCATGCATACATACATACATACATACATAAATACATACATACATACATACATACATACATACATACATACATACATACATACATACATACATACATACATACATACATACATACACACAAATATACATATATACATACATGTATTCATGCAAATGTATATGGATACACACAAGCATGCAAGTATGTAGTATACATATGTACATAAATACAATATACATATGAAACATATGCATGTAGCATACATGTATACACATACATGTTGTAGGAGATGTTGGATAATCACAACAGATGAGTTGGTGTAGCTAAAACTTGCTTCACACCTGCTATAAGTGATGGTTGGAGAGTGTTGTGGGCCTATTTTGGTTAGCTAACAAGCATAAGTAATCACATATGTTTCTTGGAAGATGATCCACTAATGATAGGATCAAAACAGATAGGTAGGCATATGATCCAAGGTCGAAAACTTGCTATTTTGGTTCATACACCTACTCAAAGTTTTGTAGCATTCTTTGATCATAGCAGCAATTAATAAAATTCCTTTTGGTGAACTTCAATTAGCTTAACAAGCTACCAATCGTGAGTCAAATCATCTAAAATGATGAACTATATGCGGAGAATTATGTTTAGCAAGTTAAGTATCCTTCCCAACTTTTACATGCCTTAACAATCACATACAAGTGAGTAGAGATTGATTAATATCTGATGATCACGAAAACCATTACTTACAAAACTTTGTAGGATTAAAGTAGACAAT